>CAJQZJ010027564.1:0-22021 GCA_907164525.1 Lophiomys imhausi | reverse complement strand
TGTGTGTGTGTGTGTGTGTGTGTGTGTGTGTGTGTGTGTGTGTGTGTATGTAGGTGTTTCGCTATTTAAAGGGAAGGGTATTATCATCGAGTTCCTTATGAAACTGACCTTTGCGTACAATCTGCGCTCCTGGATTACAAGATCTTTTTTCTGGTGTCAGGTCTGGGACTTTGCCTTGGAGGAGGCAGAGCCTCACTAAGAGCTGAGGGGCAGAGGACCAGCTAATGGTCCTGTCAGTGCTGTTTCCTGCTGCTGTCCTCTCTCTCCTCCTCCCAGCACCTCCTGCTGTTTCAGGTCTCCCATGTGCTGTTTGCTGCTGATGTCCTCTCTCCACCTGGCAGCACTCACTGTTTCTGGTCTGCATGCTGTTTCCTGCTGCTATCCTCTCTCTCTCTCTCTCTCTCTCTCTCTCTCTCTCTCTCTCTCTCTCCCTCCAAGCACCCACTGTTTCCAGACTCCCCTGTGCTGTTTCTGATCTCCAGAGCGCTGTTTCTGGCTTCTGTCCTCTCTCTCCCTCCTGGCAGCATCTGCTGTTTCTGGCCTCGCAGGCACTGTTTCCTGCCTCCATCCTCAATCCCCCACCCAAGAGCACCTGCTCTTTCCAATCTCCCATGTGCTGTTACCTGCTGCTGTCCTCTATCTCCCCCTCCCAGCAGCTCCTGCTGTTTCCGGTCTCCCATGTGCTGTTTCCTGCCTCCATCCTTGTTCCCCCTCCTAGCAGCACCCGCTGTTTCTGGTCTCCCGTGCGCTGTTTCCTGCTGCTCACCTAGCCTGCAGGTGAGCACTGCTCTGTAAATGTAGTTAAATACTTGCTTATTTAAAGACGAAAAAATACTTGATCTTTTCAATACAAAAACAAACTATAATTTATATGAAGTTTTGATACCAAAAAAATGGTGAAAGTGGAAGATGTGTAAAAGAAAAAAATAGGAAAGATGCACAATTTATACTTGATTTATATATATAAAAAATAGTATGTAAAGCAGAAAATTTGTGGAAGATGTAGAAATACATATTCCAATTATTTAAAACTGATTTTTAACATTCCATAACGGTGAATCATGAAAATAAGGAAAAGCATTGGGAATATATAGGGCATTTCATTTTTCCTCATGTTCCAGATACTGGACTCTTTATTGTTGTATGTCTACAGTACAATATTTGGTTCATTTCTATAATATATCAAGTACAAAGGAAGAATAACAGACAGAATAAAACACTTCAAATATGCTGTGGATTATTCACTCAGTAAATATTTACTGAACATTCACTTTGTACCTGGAACTCTCAGATATAGGGAATGTAACAGGAAAAAAAACTGTATTGGTCCGTTATGAGATATGTATAGTCACATAATGCATATACACACATAAGAAAAATCTCTTAGCTAAATATGCTAATCATCAGGTCTTAGAATGAGTAAAACTTGTAATTGTCATAATTGCTAAAGTTGGGGTACAGTTTTTTAAAAAATAGTGATAGGAACATTAAATTGCCATGTCATTGATAGGATATCTTTCTAGAAAAGGACTTCAGTATTACCATCTAAACACAACTCCCGATTTCACAAATATCCATGTATTTCTTGTACCTGCAGTAAAGAACAAAAAAACCATTCTCGGATTTTTTTCTTCACATAGCCTTATATAACATGGTATGTCTCAACTATTTTCTCTAAATTAATCATCTGAGGTAAACAACAAAAAACACAAGTAAAGTATTATATGATGTAACCTCTAATCCTACTATAATGGGAAAATCTACTTTCACTCCATGGGTAATATATCTTCTTATAAATTTCTTTATTCCCTAACATAGACATCAACATTCCAAATTTGCTTCTCCATAATCATTTACCTAAGTATACTCTATAAAAGAAATATTTAAAATTATATTTTGTTCATAGGTTATCATTGTTTATATTTATCTCCTTTTCAATGAGTTTTATTTGCCTTCTGGTTGTACATATTAAATCTAGTCTACTACAACTATTCAAAGTTTCTACTCTCCAATAAGACATAAAAACTAAGGTATATTTCTATATAATTGAGAATATGTCTATAATAATAGCACTATACACTTCCCTTAAATATTTTTCTTGACTTTGGGGAAATTTTAAATGTAATTTTGCCTTCACAAATAATTACCTGGAAAACTTTTCTTAAACTTTAATTACTTATGATCCACATATACTTTCATGCAAAATTTGCATAAAAACTTGTTTTATTCATTTGATAACTAAGTTTTTATCTTTCTTTTGAAAGATTTATCACAAGCTATATTTATTTATGCTTTTCATAATCACAAGAAAATACAAATAGCTTAAGCATCCATCAGTTAATGAATGAATAATGAAGATGTGACACATTTACACACTGGAATATAATTCATTGGTTGAGAAAAAATGAACTTATAAAATACCTGGATCACTGATAAAGCTGTAATAATCATTCTGAGTGAATTAACCAAGATAAGAAAGACAATGTCACAGATTCTGATTCATATGTGGATGTTAGCTTTGAATGGCCCCCTTGTAATCCTAGTCCATGGGATGTGAAAGCAGGATGATGCTAATCTGTAGGTCAAAATCGGCTAAAATTCCAGTTTGAGGACAGCTTGGCATACACATGACTCCCTTCACTTGTATACTAAAAGGTTCCAAATATATTCTCTTTAAGCTTTTAAACTCAAAGAGACATTCCCTGCCTCCCTAGGGGTTAGCCTTTCCATGTTGAACCTCACATTCCAAGGTACTTTTCTGGTGATGGTTTGAGGCTGGCTTTAATGGTTCTACTTATTCTTGGTTTAAATTGTAAATTAACCAAAACACTAAAAATCTCTTTGGTAGAAGAGATAAAGTAATGTATTTTCATGAGTACATCATTTGAAATGCCAGCATAACCTAAGTGTGGTAAACCAGGTATGTGTTTCAGACTCTTCACCTGTATCTATGTCATACACATGAGTACACTTTGAGAGCCACTACAGGTACAGATTGTGGTTGGTTTTTCATGGAAGCAGAATAGACAGCAGTGTTGTGTCTCAGCAGGACATGTAACAAACAGACTCATAGTTTCTCTTGAAAGGAGCTCCTTTTGATTCCATGGACATTGTCTTCTCATGGGTACCAATAAGGTGATACAGGCTTCTGTCCAAGGCACACACAATTGTTACACATAAACATCATCATCTGAAGAGTGCTTAAGTTGTTAACAAGTAAAACTATACAAAAATGAGAGATGGCTCAGTCGTTAACAGCACTTGCTACTCTGTAAAAGATCCCAGTGTATTCCCTAGCACACAACCATCTGTAACCCCAGGTACATGTTTTTCAACACCTCTTCTTTCTTCCAAAGGAACTGCATGTAAATGGTATACAAATACACATACAGGAAATCATTCATACACAGTTAAATAAAAACACAAATAAATGATCCAGTTGAAAACCCTAAAGGCCTGTATGTAGAATTACTTATTAAAATCACAAATTACAGCAAAAGAGAATTACATTATTATTTCAGGTTACCCACTCAATACTGACTACTATAGTAATAGAAAAATTACTTTCAGGTCAAATTATTTAAAGATCTTCAAATAGGACTATAGGTTAGACTAACAAACAACCCACTAATTGTAGAACCGTCCATTGGGCTCTGAGGCACATAGGAAGCAAAGCCTAAGACCAAATGGAAAATTCAACTATCAACTTAATCACACCAGCAAATGATAATTGTTAATACAGAAAAATATGAGCATGGAGATGGTTTCACTTTTAAGAGCACTTCATGATTTTTTAGGGGACTGCATTTCAGGTGGCTCACAACTCCCTGTAATTTCAGTTCTGGAGGATTTGACACCTTTTGTCCTCCCATATCACATGTGCTCGTGTTCACATACCCGCACAGAGACCCACAATTAACAAACAAATAAACAAAATCTTTAAAATAAATAAATAAAAATTACTTTAAAAATGTTAATTTATCTGTGTGCTGGACTCCAGTGTTTTTATTCTCTATGCATCCTAGTTGTGTATCTGGTTCTCTTAACCCATCCAGATTACAATCACCACCTACCAAAAAAACCTTAATATTATTCCCACTTGCAGGAGAAACTATTTCACATATCTCATAGTAATATTATTAAGGAAGAACAGAAATATAGAGTGAAAATTACAGGGATAAGAAACTCAGAAGAAAGCCCTCACCCATAAATCTGGCATAACAAACAAATATTCAAGGCCTGACTACCTTCCTAGTTGGAAACTTGGAACTTTTTGGATTCAGCTTGAAATAATGGTGTCTGAGCTTGCCAATGCCAGGTAGCCTTGATACGATTTAAACCTCAGAAGCAATCCTCTGACAGGAAAAACTGACAGCTCAGGGGTAAATCTAGCCTACAACAGGCCTTGCTTCACTAAGGAATTAACCCCAAGGTGGTGTTGATGTGTGAGTGAACAAGCATGAACCAGGAAAGGCCTGGATATGTTAAGGAAGTAACCACAAGAGGGCCTGGTGTTCTAGCAAACCAGCACCAAGCTTTGAATCCCAGGAGGGAAAGCTAAGGAACAATGACATAATACACAACTTGCAACCATTTTGGTAGGGTCACTACAATCACACTTCTCTGGTCTTGAGATATGAATTTCTAGACATGGAGAGAATATGGGAAGAGACCTCTAAAATTAAGGGTCATTTGAAAAGTAGGACCTTCCTCAGTACCAAGTATATGACCTGTTTTACAGCCTCATGTGTAAACACTCTATTCAAAAGTGTTTTATGGAGCCTCCTTCAGTGTGATCCCAAGAGGAGTTGGATACAGTACAACTGGAAGAAAGGGAATTCTTAGCCTTCTTAATTTCAAAGAAAACACTTGACATTGCATCTCATGGTCACAGTTATAGTAGGAGCCAGGAAATTTTGCAAGTCCATTTCTGGGCCTTCTCTTCTGTGTGCCATCGACTTTTTTAATTTGGAAGGAGAGTCTGCAGTCTGAAGCCTCTGCCAGTCTAAAGCCTCTGCCTCTGCTGTTGGAAGTGTTTGTTGTCCAAGTTGGTCATGCCATACTTCAGTGTCATTGATGGAGTTGATATTCATTTGCATAAGTGCTGATATCTCTTGCTTGTAGGTGATATTTTCATGCTTCTTTGTTCCTTGAAATCATGATACCATTTCCCTTTGTTCATGTACTTGCTTAGAAACATTGAAAATAAAACTCAGTTAACCAATACAACAAGCAAGATAGGAAGCAGTGTTGAATCTCCACAAGGCATGTAACAAAAAGACTCCTTGTCTCTCATGAAAGGAGCTCCCTTTGATTCCATCGGCCTTGTCTTCTCATGGGTACCATTAAGGTGATACCGGCTTCTGTCCAAGACACATAGAGTTTTCTTTTGTTCCCAGCAATGCAGTATATTTTAAATTTAAATTTGGTAAAATCATATTGGCTACTGAGTACAAATTCATTTGTATACAAGAGCTTGAAGGTGCAAAAGAAAATTGTAAACACTGTCTTCATCATGCATGTTGAAATATTATAGGACAGCGGATCAAGAAGGCAATATGCAAAAGATTAACTTCAAATCTCAGAGCCTAGAACAGAGGCTGCGAATTGCTTCATTCCTGATTCTTCTACATACATTGATATTGTGAACAATGAGGTGTAAGAAAGTCTCCTTGTGGAGACTCAACACTGCTTCCTATCTTGC
Source organism: Lophiomys imhausi (assembly GCA_907164525.1). Classification (NCBI taxonomy): domain Eukaryota; kingdom Metazoa; phylum Chordata; class Mammalia; order Rodentia; family Muridae; genus Lophiomys; species Lophiomys imhausi. Next base: position 16,317 of record CAJQZJ010027564.1, on the reverse strand, counting down.
TTGTTGTATTGGTTAACTGAGTTTTATTTTCAATGTTTCTAAGCAAGTACATGAACAAAGGGAAATGGTATCATGATTTCAAGGAGCAAAGAAGCATGAAAATATCACCTACAAGCAAGAGATATCAGCACTTATGCAAATGAATATCAACTCCATCAATGACACTGAAGTATGGCATGACCAACTTGGACAACAAACACTTCCAACAGCAGAGGCAGAGGCTTCAGACTGGCACAGGCTTCATGGTCTAAGCCAGAGCCCAGGAAAACAGAAAAAGAGTACCCTGATTAGGATAGGTATTCATCACACTGATATGTCATGGAGGAATTTCAGGTGCCTTCAACAGTCTCTTAGGTGCAAAAACACTATTTCATAACCGACCAATGCTATAGTATTTCAGTAAGGGATACCTAGAGAGTCAACTGAAAGGAAATACATTGCCATAGCTAGTTCTGAATGCTCAGTCTGTGGATGTAAACTTTTCAAGTTCTCTGTGGAGAGGTGGTTTCTTATTTCCTCTGACTCTCTTAGCACATGGTTCAGGGTGCTGGAGTGGCAGACTTATCTGAGATAGTCACAGTTGCATAGGATGCAACTTGACTTAAGCCATTCAAGCCTGTAGTTTCAGAAGCCATGATAAAAATTGTGAAGTCTACAAGGCTCAGGTGCTGTGGAGATATCCAGATCCACTGCTATGTAAATCCAGGTACATAGTTATGAATAGAGAAACCATGTGGATGAAGATCACAGTCACCAACTCATGAAGTCACCTTACTGAGAGCCCAGGATATCGAGAGCTAGCAAAAAAAAAAAAAAAAAAAAAGCTAGTATTTGACCTGATCTCCTGTCTCAAACAGTCCTTCATCTGTACTCAAAACCTGCCAGTCACCCACACCTGCTGACTCAGAATATAGAGGAGTCATTTATGGATTAGTGATCAGAGTAATTCTGCTTTAAATCATGAGAACGTAAGTCTTGATCAGAAGCAGGATTTTTTTCTCCCGGTTCATAATGTTATATAAACATTGCACATAAAGTGATCCACTGGGGGAGATATTCCTTGATGCCCTGCCCTAAGGTGTAGATACCTTCTCCCTGATGGACATAGCACTGACAACGGAATAAAGACATGAGTACCCAATACAATAGATATACCACTGTCAGCTCCTGTCTTTTGAGACATACAAACTAATATTCTGGAATCCCTTATTTAAGGAGCTATTGAAATCTGGGAAATCGAGTTCATTCCCAGGGGCTCCAAGCATGGATCTCCCATTCCTGAAAGGCCAAAGTTAATCCCATCTCCTCCAGAGACCTCCCTATACCCTACTCAGTACTCACTGTGCCTTTGGAAGAGTCATTTATTTCTAGTTGTTTTGTACGGTAATGGAAGCCAGCTTCCTTCTGATTCCCTCTTTTCTATCTATGCTCTCCATTCTTTCTCCCAAAGGGACTGCTCAGCCTTGTCAGCATATCTGTGGGCAACTGCTGTAAGTACTGAACCAATGACTGAAGAACACCTGCTGTTGGCACACTGATGACATCGTAGAGAATGCCATGATCTCCAGTATACAACAGAATGCTCAGTGAAGAGATTTCTGATGATGGGGTAGGTCCCTGCCTCTCAGTTCATTAGCTCTCTCCAAATTTATCAAAAGCCAACCTGCCCTTTTCAAGAGCCTCTTTAAAGACACAGGGAAAGCCTTTCAACATCACATCCCTGCAAACCTAGAGATATCATTCTGTTTGTTTAGAAACTTCTTAGTATTCCCTATGTGGGGAACTGATTGCTTAATACTCCAAGAATTGCTCAGGAATTTCTCATTCCTTCATCACAACTCCACTTCTCTTCACATTGAGAAATTAATTACTACTGAGAAATTACATAGGGGATACTGGGTAGGAGGAAAGATTGCTGCTTTACTAAACATGCTTGTGGGTACACACAAGAAGATACTGAAAGGCTGGCTTTAATATGGGATTTGTGTTAGGGACTACATACTGAAAAGCCACATGCCTCGTTGTTGAAAAGTGTCACAAGATTCCTCCAAGAGGGACATTATCCACGCATTAGGTAAATGAGATGAGCTGGTGCCAGAAGTAACTGGAATAATAGAGCTACTAAAGGGAAATGCCCTCGCTTGTAGTTTGGTGCCCTCTAATCTGTGTTATAGAGACCAAAGGAGATCAATTACTGTTCCCTGTGAGTTTCACATTGAGAGTATATGCTAATAAGAGCAGAGTAAGAAAGAATAGAAAAAAATTGACCAGTGTTGTTAGGCATATCTCTGTTTGAATAATGGTTCCCTGACATACAAGAAATCCATGGTTCAATTGCGAGTGCTGCCCTCACTCTTCTTGGTGGCCCCACTTGTTATCCTAGCCCATGGGAAATGAAATGCTAATCTGTACATCAAAATTGGCTAAAAAGCCAGTTTGAGGACATCTTGGGATACACATGAGCCCCTTGGCGTGGATACTAAAAGTTTCCAAATATATTCTCTTTAAGCTTTTAAATTCAAAGAGACATTCCCTGCTTCCCTAGGGGTTTGCCTTTCCATGTTGGACCTCACATTCCAAGGCACTTTCCACCTGATGGTTTTCATGGTTCTACTTATTCTTAGTTTCAAAATTAAATTAACCAAAACACTGAAAATCTCTCTGATAGAAGAGATAAAGTAACGTATTTACATGAGTACATCAGTTGAAATGCCAGCATAACCAAAGTGTGGTAAACCAGGAATGTGTTTTAGACTTTACACATGTATCTAGCTCACAGCCACACATGAATACACCTTGAGAGCCACTGAAGGTACAGACTGTGGTGTTTGCTCATGGAAGCAGGATAGGCAGCAGTGTTGAGTCTCCACAGGGCATGTAACAAACAGACTTCTAGTTTCTTATTAAAGGAACTCCATTTGATTCCATAGGACTTGTCTTCCCATGGGTACCAATAAGTTGATACAGCCTTCTGTCCAAGGCACACAGAATTGTTACACATAAACTTCATCATCTGAAGAGTGCTTCAATTAATAACAAGTAAAACAACACGAAAGTGAGAGATGGCTCAGTTGGTAACAGCAGTTGCTACTCTGGAAAAGATCCCAGTATAGTCTCTAGCAGACAACCATCTGTAACCCCAGATACAGGTTTTTCAACACCTCTTCTTTCTTCCAAAGGAACTGCTTGTAAATGGTACACAAATCTATGTACAGGAAATCATTCATACATAGTTAAATACATACACAAATAATGATCCAATTGAAAACCCTAAAGGCCTGTATGAACAATTACTTAATAAAATCACAAATTACAGAAAAAGAAACTTACATTATTATTTCATGTTACCCACTCAATATTGACTACTCTAGTACTAGAACAATTACTTTCAGTTCAAATTATTTAAAGATCTTCAAATAGAACTACAGGTTAGACTAAAAAATAACACACAAAGTGGAGAACCCCCCCCCCCATCGTTCTCTGAAGCACATAGGAAGCAAAGCCTATGACCAAATGTAAAATTCACCTGTCAACTTCATCAAACCAACAAATAAATAATTGTTACTACAGAAAATATGGGCATGGAGATGGTTTCACGTTTAAGAGCACTTCATGTTTTTTTCAGAGGGCTGGGGTTTGATTCCCAGACCACATTTCAGGTGGCTCATAACTGCCTGTAATTTCAGTTCTGGAGGATTTGACACCTTCTTTTGTCTACCCATGGCACATGCACTCATGTTCACATACCCACACATAAACCCACAATTAACAAGCAAATAAACAAAATCATTAAAATAAATAAATAAAAATTACTTCTAAAAATGTCAAATTATCTGTGTGCTTGTCTCCAATGTGTATATTCTCCATGCATCCTAATTGTATATCTGGTTCTCCTAATCCAGACTACAATCACGATGTACAAAAAAAAAAAGAAAGAATTTTAATATCATCCCCAAATATCTCATAGTAATATTATTGAGGAAGAACAGAAATATAGGGTGAAAATTACAGGAATAAGAAACTGAGAAGAAAGCCCTCACCCAGAAATCTGGCATAACAAACAAATATTCAAGGCCTGACTTTCTTCTTATCTGGAAACTTGAAACGTTTTAGGATTCAACTTGAAATAATGGTGCCTGAGCTTGCCAATGAGCCTCAGAAGCAATCCTCTGACAAGATAAACTTGCAGCTCAGGTATAAACCTAACCTGGAACAGGCCTTGCTTCACTAAGGAATTAACCCCAAGGTGGTGTTGATGTGTTAGTGAACAAGCATGAACCAGGAAAGGCTTAGATATGCTAAGGAAGTAACCACAAGAGGGCCTGGTGTTCTAGCAAACCAGCATCAAGCTTTGAATCCCAGGAGGGAAAGCTAAGGAACAATGAGATAATACACAACTAGCAAACATTTTGGTGTGGTCACTACAATCACACTTCTCTGGTCTTGAGATATGAATTTGTAGACATGAAGGTTATATGGGAAGAGGCCTCTAAATTAAGGGTCATTTGAAGCATAGGACCTTCCCTAGTACCAAGCACATGACCTGCTTTACAGCGTCATGTGTAAACACTCTATTCAAAAGTGTTTTAAGGAGCCTCCTTCAGTGTGATCCCAAGAGGAATTGGATACAGTACAACTGGAAGAAAGGGAATGCTTAGCCTTCTTAATTTCAAAGAAAACACTTGACATTACATCTCATGGTCACAGTTAAAGTAGGAGCCAGGAAAGTTTGCAAGTCCATTTCTGGGCCTTCTCTTCTGTGTGCCACTATGACCTTCATAATTTGGAAGGAGAGTCTGCACTCTGAAGCCTCTGCCTCTGATGTTGGAAGTGGGAAGTGTTCTTTGTCCAAGTTGGTCATGCCATGCTTCAGTGTCATAGATGGAATTGATATTCATTTGCATAAGTGCTGATATCTCTTCCTTGCAGATGATATTTTTATGCTTCTTTGCTCCTTGAAACTATGATACAATTTCCCTTTGTTCATGTACTTGTTTAGAAACATTGAAAATGAAACTTAGTTAACATATATATTTTTAAAAATTACAAATTGTTATATTAAGCTGAATGTGCAGTTCCCAGCTTGGCTGGAGGCCTGACTCGTCTTAGCTGGAGGCCTAGAGGCAACCACCAGGCTTGGATGGAGGCCAGGAGGCCTAGATTGCATTACCTATGGACCAGAAATCTTCAGTGACCCTTTTCCCAAATATTAAAATCATCAAGAACTTTTAATGTTTCAACACTTAGCCTTAGGTGACTCTCAGTGAGCTAATCTAAGTTAACCCAAGCAACTATTCTCAGTCCACTATGTGGCTTGTTGTACCTTCCAGGCTCATAGAGCTTACACCCAGATGTCCTGCCCCTCCAGAGACCTGGCAGGAAGAGGGAGATACCTCTGTGTAAAACTCAAAGTTCCTTTCTTTGTCTGAAGAAATCCTGCCTACCTATGCTCTTTCTACCCAGCTAATTGCCCATCAGCAATTTTTATTAACCAATTAGACAGTACATCAGAAAGCGAGTCACCAGATATCTGAGCATTGAAATCAGCCTCTGAGAAACAATGTATTAGGCTATCCTCCAATACAACATAATCAGCTTGGAAACAAGGCTGTAATATTCTGTTCTAGAATTCTGATCAGGGTATACTGCATGTGGAGGAAGATAGGGTTTATGCTAAATAGAGATGGGTGTACATAAATAACCTAGGAAAATTGAGGATCACTTCCAGGTGTTCAGGACTACAGGTTGACATATAAGACCTGGGTCATGCTCTGATTTGCATAAACCAGGTTGAGTGGCATGAGGGGCAGAGCTAGAGGACAGCCTGAGATAAGGGTACAAACTTGTACTGCCAGGGTTCAGGCATTGAATAAGCAGTGGGAGTTCTCTATCTGAAGATCATGTGGTATTCCTGGAGGAATAACTCTTGTGGTACTAATGTGATGGATATGTGATAAAGTTGGGCCTAAATGGGTAGATATTCTGTGAAGTCCAGTGAAGGCATTAGACCTGTTGTGGAGTCTTTTATAGTTGTAGTTTTTAAATGTCATTTTAGTGGCAGGCTTAGACCAAGGAGTTATGTTACCTCATCTGAAAAATAGGATGGAGGTGTTGGATAGCATTTGCCTAGGTAGAACACTAATTAAAGGTTTGATAGAGACTGTGTTGTTTTTAGGCATGCTTATTCTTGAAGACACAAAGGATCTTGGGGATGAAAAATTAGACTTTAAAGATATTGGAGATTGCTAAGATTGCTTGTCTTTAGAATAGTGAAGTAATTAATTTCAAATAACACAAAACACCTTTTTAGATGTATGCTATGTCAGTATACACACTGAAAATATACACAGTTGAATCTATCAGAATCTGATGTCATCACTGAAGGAACAAAGCCTACAGTGAGGACAACCTTCCTTCCTTCTCACTCAGTAGAGCTAAGCCTGAGCCTTTTCTCACAGAATAGTATTCTCATCATCATTAGCTCATATTTGTTCTCCAGCTAGGTTCAGTCCCTTGCCTCATGATACTAACCAAAGGGATATAGACCTCTACCACTAAATTTCTACAACATGATGTGTCTGCTTTGCTTCTGGACTTTCTGAAAGAGACTCCTATAGTGCTGCATCTCCTATTTTTCATTCCTCTGAGAAGAGTCACAATTAACTCAAGGCAGAAATTATCTCTGCATCCTCTAGTCAAATATCACCCAACAATTATCCAAAAAAACTTTCAAATCCTCAAATATGTGAGATATTTCAGATGGACGGTATAGTATCCTTGATTTTAGATTTCAGTAAAATGCCTTATCAATAATTCATATTCTAATTAAGTCTATGATGTATGACAAACACATGAATGCAGGTAAGGACCAAAATCTAAAATAAAAGAAGTAAACATAATATGAGCATACCCATATTAAAAATAAAACAAAATTATTATTGTCACCAATATCTTTTCACACTAAAAACAGCCTTTTCCTTCATTTCTAAACAAAACAAAACGGAAAGATAATTAACTAAGTATCTAAAGGATAAGAAAAACTACCTTGTGTATAGAACGGAGCAGATTGAAAAATCAGAGGGGACATTTTGAAAGCAGATGACTGAGCAGTAATAAACTTGTGGATTATAGAGTGAAGGGAAGCTGGGTTGCAGCTCTTATAAGAAATTAAAACAATCAAAATAAGTTTATCTGGCATTAGAAATAACTTGACATTCATAGGTAGCCAATAGCAATAGTTAAAAAAGACAAACTGGAGCTGGAGAGATGGCTCAGTGGTTAAGAGCACTGGCTGTTCTTCCAAAGGACCCGGGTTGAACTCCCAGCACCATATGGCAGTTTACAGCTATTTGTAATAGCTTGGCATGGTGGCACACGCCTTTAATCCCAGCACTTGGGAGGCAGAGACAGGTGGATCTCTGTGAGTTCAAGGCCAACCTGGTCTACAAAGTGAGTCCAGGACAGCCAAGGATACACAGACACAGAGAAATCCTGTCTTGATAAAACAAAAAAAGACAAACTTGTTTCAAAGACTTAACAAAATGAACACACAGAACACACAACAACTAAATGGTCATACAGATTTGACATGTACAGTGGAAGAGAAGAGGTTCACAAATAGGGTTAGCCTAAAGATACCATTCTCAACTCTGGTAAGGTGGCCTAGGCATGTTAAGAACATCAGGAGCCAATGCATGTTACTGCTTAGTATGTTATTGGCAATTGCCAAAGTCCAGTTTTGACTCATGGTGTGGAAACAACTCTCAGAAGAACCTCCTCAGGGATTTGAACACTGGATTTCCAGACATGATCTCTGATGCCTTATCAATTGGGCTACTCAGGCTCTCAAGATTTTCTGCAGTCAGGACAGACTTCTCCCAAGCTAATTTAATGCCTCCTACTATTTAACTGTAGTTTATTAATTATAGTGGGTTAGACCAGCAAGGGTATCAGGAACTCTGACTTGTTTCAATTCTTTGTGATCCAGAGACAATGCCAAGTATCACTGAATCGTTGAGCCAGTTAGGAACATAGAGAGAGGAGAAAGAAAGCATGGTCTCAGTCAAAGGGATGCTAGCTAATAATCAAAGCCATTATCAGAGGTATACTTGTGGGAATTTGATGGTTGAAGCACCTTGATTCTTACATTGCATGAATGTGTGGGCATAATGCAATTAATCCAACTTCAAGAGTTCCCATGGCCGGGTGATGGTGGCGCACGCCTTTAATCCCAGCACTTGGGAGGCAGAGGTAGGCGGATCTTTGCGAGTTCGAGGCCAGCCTGGTCTACAAAGCGAGTCCAGGACAGCCAGGGCTACACAGAGAAACCCTGTCTCGAAAAACCAAAAAAAAAAAAAGAGTTCCCATAGTTCACAAAATTTCCAAATTTGTTTAAAATCCAATGTTCAAAGTCTCTTCAGAGACTAGTGCAATCTCTTAACTGTAATCCCCTATAAAAATAAAAATTAAAAGCAAATCACACACTTCCAACATATAATGACATAGGAATATACATTACCCTTCCAAATGGAGGAAAAAGAGAACACTAAGGAAATACAGTACCAAACAAAGTAAGACCAAACACCAACTGGGTAGACTATAAACTCTGTATCTCTATGTCTGATGTCAAAAATACTCTTCAGATCTCCAACACATTTTTTTTTTGTGGGGGGAGAGTGTTGACACAGGGTTTCTCTGTGTAACAGCCCTGACTGTTCTGGATTTGGTTTATAGACCAGGCTGGCATCAAACTCACAGATACTTGCCAGCCTCTGATTCCTGAGTGCTGTTATTAAAGGGATGCACAGCCATGCCCAGCTCCTTTCAGCTTTGTTGACTTAAACACACTTCTTTCTGTTGGGCTGGTTCCCCTCCCTGTTCACAGCTTTCCTTGACAGGTAGGCATCCCACAGCTCTGACATCTCTAACCTCTTAGTATCACCAAGGCAATCCAGGCTTCACCTGCATAGCCTTGGCACAGTGGCCTCTTACGAGTCCATGGAGGGATATGCCTGCAACATGTCTGACCTCAATAGCTTTCATTAGTTCCAGAGGGAGATTCCATACCCCTTTATTCTATCTGTGACTCTGATGCCAGAACCATGTGGCCAAAGCTGCCAAATTCTGCTGGACCGCATACACACCCAATGAACAGACACCCTGGATCACTTACTCTTCCCCCAACTCCTTCCCTCATCATCTCCACTGCCATGTGGGCCCTGGAGCATCACAGGGATAGGAGTAATGGATGGCCAGAGGTGAGACTGGATGTCCCTGGGCTGGAGCAGGGGAATTCCAGGGTTCTGGGGACACAGAGGAGGGCGGGGGCGGGGGGGGGGGGAAGAGGGTGAAAGATTTCTTGAAGATATCACTAGAAGATTTTAAAAGAGACATTTTCTGGGTGGGGGAATTGGTAAACAACCTGAGCAATTGGAATTCTTCAGGAGTTTCTCTTTGGGAAAGTTTTGTTCAACTATAATATATATGAATATAAATTTAGCTAATGTATGTGAGTGAGGCTTGCACACGTGGATTGTTGGGGTCATAGAGGAAGGCTCAGAAAAATCTTTTCCTCATCATAACTTCTTCTTCTTCTTCCCAGTTGAGGGGAGTTCACTCATAGATGGAGCCAGCTGCCTCCATTAAAAGGCACACCAGCCACTAGAACATTGTCCCATCAAGAGAGGCGGTCCCAGAAGGATCCTGTTGGAATCATGGACTTCTCTATCCCATTATTGGTAGACATTTTTCATCTGCTGCTGGTGGCCTCTCAGTGGCCCTGAAACTTGTCACCCTGTCACCAGCTAGGTGTGCAGAGCTAAAGAGCTGACTGGCCCCTGATGAATAGATACTTGGCTATCCCATCCCTTGCTCTCCTGACTGTCATACAAGTCCCCAGCCTCTGTGGGTGTGTGTACAGAGTCAAAGGATGACAACTCATGAGATCCTGCCTTTGGTTTGAGTTCCCAAAATAAAAATCACATCTCACCAGGCTGAAATTTTAATTTAACACTTAAGGACATATTTTTACTTCAAGAAAGTAAAGAAAAGAAAAAAAAAGAAAAGAAACTACCATCTCTCTCTTTATACACACACACACACACACACACACACACATGAAGGGGTGAAGGGGCCTATGGCATATGAGGGGCAATTATATTCAAACTACCATGTATATTATGAAGGCAATCTCAATTAAGTTGTGAAGTAATGGGGAGAAAAAAATCTCAAATAGGCATCTCTTTTTACCAAATGGAGCTTCTAACATCTTGATTTGGCTACATCCATTGAGTTGTTGGCCAAAGGGTTTCATGGGTATCCCCCAAAACCCAGCCTATTCCCAATAAATATGTTGCTCTTACCAAACTGAGAGCTAGACCCCATTGCTTAAAGAAAAAACCTCAACAATCCTCTAGTTAAACATGGAGAAATTGAGTTGGTGCCTGTATACGACAGTCACCCATGTATGTTCCTGCCTTTGGCACAGGAAGGTATTCTGCATGCTACCAGAGCAGAAAGGTAAATACCAAACCAACCACAAACCCATTGATCTACAATACTGTCCTGCCTACAAAAAAAATATGACAATGGTGGCACAAACCTTGGGGATTAAGTAGCCAATACCTGAGTTGACTTAAGCCCCCATCTATGAGACCCATATCTGACACTGCTTAGGTGAACAAGAAGTTGAGACTAAATAGCCCAGTGACCTAAGGTTAAAATGAATACTGCCAGTTGCTTCCCTGGGTCTGTTTTTCCCCTCAGAGTATTCAGGCACGGTTGTGCACTGGGCTGGACTGGAAGAAATCAAGCTTGCTAGGCAGGGGGTTTATGGAGGATCTTGGTCAGTTGGTCAACATTGAGTTGTGGGAGAAACAAACAGCCTTCTCCAGAGAGAGTTTTCAGTGAAAGAGTTCTCTTTGTTGGGGGAGGGGGAAAACAAGTGCTATATAAACCTTGGTGAGTGGGTATGGGTTTTCCGGGTGAGTATACACCATTGGCTGGGGCTGAGGTGTTTGAATGCTTCACTTGTATGAAGAGGAATTCCAGGTGGTTATTGGACATGTCGTTATAGGGAGAGAGGAAGTTTAACCAGAAACTTGGCCACCAGGCTATGTGACTACCTCCAGAATGGCAGAGATGGGGGTCACAAGGATGAATGCACTGGGACATGCAGACAGAGAGAAAGGGAGGAAGCAGTCCTATTCCTGCTGGTCTCTGGACAAGATGTCTGGGGTTTGGGTGCTGTCTCAACTTCACTCTTCCTCTTGACAAGCCTAGCCCTAAATGGGATGTCTCAATCAGATTCTTTCCTTCAGTGATCAGGGAACCTACTGGAAGAGGTGATGGAATGAGCCAAAGGGAATGGAAAACAGAGAAAACAAGGCCATCTACACCAAATGAGCAAAGCTCATATGAACTTGCAGAGATGTAAGCAGCATGCACAAGGCCTATATGGATCTGGACCAGGTCTTCTGTGTATACATGTTGTGCTCCACTTTAGTATTTTTCTGTTATTCCTGAGTGTGGGCATGAGTCTGTGAGTCTGTAATTTTTGTGGCTTGTCTTGGGTTCTTTTCTTTCTGTTATAATTTTTATTTTATTTTATTATAATTTGTGATTCATGATTTTTAGATTATGTTGTATGATTATTTTATTGTACTTTATAAGCCTGTTCTTTTCTAGTGAGAGACAGAATGGGAGAGGATACAGAAAGCAAAAGAGGTGTAGAGGAACTGGGAGGTGTAGGGTGTAGAGGTACTGGGAAGTGTTGAGGGAGGAGATACCATAATCGGAATATATTAAATAAATTAGGGTGGTGGGGGAAAGAAAAAAACTTATTTTGAGTAAATGGAAAAAAAAACAAACAAAACAAAACCAACCAATTAAACAAAAACAAACCGAAACACCTCTCTCTTCACTACATGGTAATTGAACTTCTCTTGCGATCTCTGTATCCTTCATCTTTGTTTGTTCTGGCATAGATTGTGCAATAATACATCAATTTCACATCCATAATCTACTTTTTATTTTGTTCCTTCTGTGTACCAATCAATATTCTTGCCCTTGTGTAATGGCAGTTTTACGTTTTCTCAGCTACTCTTTTAAAACAACAAGTCATAGTTAAGAAGACATTCTGACACCCAGAGCTGATGTTTTCTGTTTTAGAGAAGAGAGAGAATGCAGTCCTTAGAGCAGCATAACTAATTTTTTTGCTGGAGTGTAGAGGAAAATTCTCACAGCTCTGGCATGCGATCGAATGGCTTAAACCCTCAAGGCCTGTTGTATGTTCTCTTCAGCGTTCATGTCCTCCTACCTTCCTGCATGACCCTCATTTTCCAGCAGACTTTGCTGTGATTTCTTTCCATGCTTCCAGGAGGAGCAATCTCCCTGTCTGTGTGGAGCTAGGTTGTCTCAGAGAGATCACCTTCCCAACAAGACACAACGCCCCGCCCTCTATTTGCATATTCATTCCTGCAGGCTGAGTATGTCATAATGATGCTGAGGGGGTGTGCCCCACGGGGGGCCTCTTTCCACTTCCGGCTGGGCGGGCACCATCTTGGTACCGGGCTGAGGAGAAGGACGCGCCTTCTGTCGGAGGAGTTTCCCAACCCGCTACTGCCCAGGGACCTGAAGGTGAAGGCTGCACTGGTTTGGGTCCGGGTCTCTGGGGAAGAGGAGTGATGAAGAGTGTGGCAGGTGAGTACTCTCTGCTGGGGGCACAGCACAGACTGGCTGTCGTGGGTGCCACTGGAGCCGTGGGGCAGACCCAGGCTTGGTTGGTCAAATGGTCATCTTTGGGAGTCATTATAAAGTGGAGAGGAGGGAAGCAGAGCTGTCTGTGTAACACAATTTCATGTCCTTCTTATGGGATGAGGGTCTACAGAAGGGCAGGTGGGTTTGTGTGTGGGGGGTGTGTGTGTGTGTGTGTGTATGTGTGGGTGTGTGTGGGGGGGAGTGTGTGTGTGTATGTGTGTGTGTTATGTTTGCTTTTGTTTTTTTAAACATGTGCCGGTTTGAGAACCAGGGGCCTCCAACACTCAAACTGAAACACAGAGCCTTCCAAAGAGTCTTAGGCTTATCCTTCACCACCTGGATCTTCATCCCCGAGAAGACCTAATATTTTATAAAACGTACCTCTTGTTTTGGTTATCTGTCTTGTCCACCAGCAACAGACACTCCTCTAAATATCATCTGTAGATCAGAAATCAGTTTGGTCACTGGGGAGGAAGTGCATGTGTAATTCCAGCCTCATTAATTGGTAATGTTAATATACTTTACTTAGGATAGAAATTAGACAACAAAAAGACAAAAACTCTGCATTATGTTCCTCCATTCTCAGAGGAGTTGGCTCTCTCTGGCTATGAGTTATATCCTAAAAGATGAGTTGCTCAAATTTTCCTTCAGAAATTATTCCTGGATTCCCCTGGAACCTCTCAAACTAAGAAGTGAGTCAGGTGGCCTTGAATCTCTGTCAAACTATCTACCTAACAAATCCAGCCTGACCACAGTTTCTCTAAGATCCCTCTTGCAACTTGGATGCCTGTTTAGATAACCAGAGTCCCCATGTAAAACTCTGGAGGGAATCCCTATGTTTTAGGTAAGTGCACAGTTAGACCTAGCATCTGATCTCTACTGTCCTATTTTTCTCTTGTGGTCACCTGGCCTTAGAAGCCCCACTGAGTTGAACATTGTATTTAAGAAGTGTGGTGCATCTTACCTTTGTAGCCTTCAGTTTCAAAGGTCTCAGATCCCTCTTCAGATTACCCTTGATATCTTCCTTGTAAAACTCTTAAAATTAAGACAGGACATAGAAACTGTAGGAATTTAGAGCCAATCTATTATCAGTCTCCCAAGCAAATTGTGCCAGAGCCTTAGTAATTCCCCTTCCAATCTCAAAAGTGGGGTTCAGTTTTATTGGTTGGAGAGACCTAGGTGACATTTGGATCTAACCAGTTTCTGTTCAATGAATTTGTGGGGATGTGAACTCTCAAAATATCTACTGCTTAAGAGCTGGCTAAATTAAACGTAAGATATCAGTCCACTGATCTGTAAAGATACAAGTACTAAATGTCACCCTGTATAAGGGGATACCAGCAGAATGTTCATGTCACAAATGCCTCAGGCTGTGATGTTCCCTATTTCTTCACAGGTCCACCTCAGCTCTATCCAGGAAATGCAGAGTTTCTTGACTTGACCCTAAGGGGAATTCTAATTGGTCTTTTACCTCTCCTGCTATGTTTGTAGTACCCCAGGGCCAATCAAGGTGAGTATCTGACTCCTGTCAGGATGGAAAGAATAGGTGGGAGTGGTAAAGAACCTTTGTCTTTCCATATGTCCCATTATTATTTTATCTCCCCTGGACCTCTGTGTTCATCTTTAGGGAATATGAAAAAACAGGGAAAGGGACATAGATGAAGTCCTTTACTCTCGTCAGCTGTGAGTGGTATCCTGGATTGGATGGGAGGATGGGGGGAGGCACAGAGTGGGCCAGACCCTAATCTAGAGTTCTTCCCTGATAGGTATGTACTAGGTCATGAGGCAATGAAGCATCTCCAGACTTCCACTGTACTGATATCAGCCCTGCATCGTCTGGGTGTGGAAATTGCCAAGAACATCATCCTTGGTGGGGCCAAGGATGTGACTCTCCATAACAAGGGCACTGCCCAGTGGGCTGATCTGTCTTCCCAGGTAACTCTCCTTTGGATTCTCCTTGCTTAGGCTCCAGCATGTGCAGTGCATATGTTTCAGTCCTGTCTTCCTACACCCATTTTATAGTTCTAACTTTGTGAGGAAGATATCGACAAAAACCGGGCTGAGATTTCCCAGCCATGCCTTACCAAACTCAACAGTTATGTTCCTGTGAGCAACTACACTGGAACCCTAACTGAGGAAGTCCTTAGTGGTTTTCAGGTACCCTGGAGTGTCCCCATGCCACCTGTCTTATTCTTTCAGATTTCTTGTCAGTTGGGCTGGGGCAGCATCAGATTCTGTGCTGGAAAATGAGGAGATGTAGGTAGGAGTTAGAGCTGCCTGGAGGGGTAGATTGTTTTCTAGAAACGGGTTGTGCCACAGTGAGATTTGGAGCACAACACTTGCATATGTAATTCTTAAGCCCTTGTACAGTCAGGTGTAATGAGAGGAAACCCAGGCTGACTGGCTTGTCTCTCTCCATATATATAACCTTGGCTGTAGGTAGCCAGCAGTCCATTTTCAACAGATAAATTAACTTAGCTGGTCTTCAGTCCTTGTTTGTAAGACACCATTATTATTATTATTATTGCTATATTTGAGAGTGGTTTTTAAAGCTATTCTCTGTGTCCCTTGCAGGGGACACCCATTGAGACTTTTATGTTTCCGTGACAAAAAGACAGAGCTGGGAAAACCTGGGTGTTGGATTATTCTCCCTTCTCCCTCAGACATGTCAGACTTTTTACTGTCACACTCCAAATCAAGCCTGAGCCTGTTGGTCTTTACAGGTGGTGATTCTTACCAGCACTCCTTTGGAATGTCAGCTGCAGTTGAGTGAATTATGCCATAGCCATGGAATCAAGCTGGTGGTAGCAGACACTTGGGGCCTAGTTGGGTGAGTGCTTGCCTCTTTCTTGTCTTAACTTCTGCCAAATGTAGGCCAAGAGCCTCCTAAGCCTTCATGTCATCCTCCACCAGCCAGATTTGAAATGCTTTTTCATTTTTCTTGTGTGGTATGAGCATCCTCTGATCTGATCCAAAACCTTGAGTGCTGGAGGGCCGTGGGCTTGGGCCAAAGCACCACTCCTCTTTCCTCTCTCCCTAGACAATTCTTTTGTGAATTTGGAGAGGAAATGATTGTTACTGATTCAAATGGGTAACAGCCACTGAGTGCCATGATGTCAATGATCACCAAAGTAAGGAGGCCAGCGCTGTATGTTCTCATGCAGAGATAGGCAGTAATCGTTCTTTTATTTTTCCTTTCCTTTTCCTGTTCTCTGCCTCTCCTTCTTCTTTTTTCCTCTGTCCTCTCCTCTCTTTTGTTTCTTGCCTTTTCTTTTCCTTGATGTTTCCTTTTCCTATTCCCTCACGTTTTCCGCATTCTTTTCTGTTTCCCCCTTTGCTTCCCCTCCCCTGACTCCATCTGCCTGCTGAGCTTGGGATCTATTACTGTACAGGTCAGTAGCCTATCACTGAGTAAAATTAAACACCAATATCCACTAGTTAGTGTTCTTAACTTCTGACAACCTGCACTTGACTATAAATCCAGTGTAATTGTTTGTTAGTAGTAGTCGGTTGTGTGTGTGTAGGGGCTGATAGGTTAATATAAGTTAGATTTAGTGAATA
>CAJQZJ010027563.1:0-10592 GCA_907164525.1 Lophiomys imhausi | reverse complement strand
TTTTTGTCAGTTTTGTTCTTTTGCTGACCTTTAGCCATCTGGTTGACCTAAGAAGATTTTTCTTGATGTATTTTGTACCATTTCAGTGGCACTGCTGGTCCTCTTTAAGGTGCTGCAGTGACCGTGTGAATATTGGGCACTCAGGTAGCCAGGAGGTACCTCTATCTGGCAGTTGGAACTGCCTCCCAAAGCCCTGCATTGATCAAAGCTGTGGGAGACTGTACTGGTGCAGGAAGAGCAGCCCTCTGCCCTGTCTTAGAGCAATGTTCTTTCAAGTGATTGTATATCTGGCAGAGGAACCTTTATGTCTAACACCTTTCTGGATAAGCCCAGATATACTTGTGCCTCCCAACCAGTCGCTCTGCTAGAGATAAATCTTGGTGAACCTGAAGTTCTCCTGTATGGAATGGTGGAATGGAAGCTGGTTGCTCCAGTGGCTGTTGAGTACCCCTGTCTGAGGTTGGAGCTATTCCTTGAGTACTTGCAAGGCTTGTGCCCTCTTCTGTTGCATGGTCTGTGCCAGCCTCTGTTCTGCACTGGGATTCATGCTGGCCTCTGGTCTGGACCCAGGACCTCCACTTCGGGCCCTGAGCCTGTGTCCTGCGCTGCTGACCTCCACTTTGGACCCCGAGTCTGTGCCCAGAGCTGCTGGCTTCTGCTTTGGGCCCCAAGCCTGTGTCCCACTCATCCCTGGGTTTGCTGGGTAAAACCCCACGGGTTGGTCCTTCTTGGGTTGTTGCTCAGCTTGTTTATATTTCTGTGATGTTTTAGTTATATTCCCTGTGCTCAAATTGTGTCCTTGCCATCTGTTGACATCTTGGATTCTGCCAGGAATATTTTTAAAGACACTATCTTTCTTTTATTTGTACTATTGGATGCTTGATGTTTCTTTTCCTGAGATGCCCAGGCTGCTTACTCGTCATAATGCTTGATTTATACTTAGCAACTAACATTTGCTTGCGTAGTGTACAGAGTTGTAGACACTTTTTGTTCCTTAGGGAATAGAATGTTGTGCTACCCCACTGGAAGTCTGAGTAGCTCAGGATGTGAGTTTCAGAAAAGTCTCACTAAATTAATCAATTCTTGAATTTAATTCTGTTCTGTAACTGACAACTGAGCAATTTCTTCCTCTATTGTTGCTATTAACTTTAATTACAACACTATTAAGTATTACAGCTTTTTTATTAATAAAGGCATTGTGACACTGAGATTTTTGCTTTGGGGACACTCTTTCACACTTTTGATTTCACTGTTGGTGACAAAAGTGAGTATCAGCTTTATTGCAGGCAATGTATTATATGCCTTGCCAAGCATTCCATGTCTATTCTTATTTAAAATATATTCACAGTAATCTGAAGTAATCAATCACATGATTGACTTATTTTAGAGTTCCAAAATTGGAAGCATGGATAAACTAATAGTTCCTAAGTTACTGCAAAAAATTCCAATTTTAACTCAGAAGCATGGAATACCAAAGCAAGCCCAATTTCGCAAACAAATTTTTATTTATAAAACAAAATTTAAAATTACTAACATCTACAAAATAGGCTCAGCAGTTTGCTTATTCCCCACTTAACATATCTGTAGGGCATTTCTATGTCAGTCAGTTTGTACTATACACAAACATACATATGAATATACACACATGTATGGTGTATGGGCAAGTGTTATTAATGGAAGATATTAATGGAAGTTAGACTGTTCTGAGTGTTATTGCCATTTCAGTGCTACACTGACCACTTTGATATGTGTGTGTGTGTGTGTGTGTGTGTGTGTGTGTGTGTACACTGCGTATCTTTCAAGAAATTTTCCTGCAATATCTACTCCAAAAAGCAGTTTATGAATTAGTAATTTTCTTGAGATAATTAATTTCTTCAAACTTCATCAAACTTAAAGATGGATGATGACATAGGCTTTTTTCTGTGAATATTTATAAACAGATATATACTGGTCATAGAAGGGTTTATTATATGTTGATATTCCTCTAGTGCTTGAGGGAGTAAAGAAGAAAATTTCCCAGGAATAGCTGACATGTGGTAGGTTTAGTGTTAGCATACATAGCATAGGGAACTTGGAATAATGCTGGACTTTTAAGATAAAAGACTTCATCCGAAGTGACATGTCCTTGGGAACTCACCAAGGACCAGGACCTCTTTGATCTTGGGGCTGGGGGCCGGACATGCCCCCTGGGGTGCCCACCCTCTGGAGGTCAGAGGTCTGTTGTCATTTCACAGCTCTCTGCAAAGGGCATCTGAATGACATGCCCTGAGGCACCTACCCACACCTGTGGACCACCTGTGAATTCACTCCCCTCTGCAAAAAGCTTTTTTGAAAAAGACTGAGCCCCTGGAACTAACTTTAAAAGTACACAAAACCTTCTGCTGACAGGTGAAGATATATAAGGCAGGATTCATGTGAACTCTGGGAGGGCTCTCTCTCCTGTTCCTGATTCATTCAGTGTTCTCCTCCACACACATCACAATCTCATCAGAAAGTTTCACCCTCTGATGTTGACCCATTTTGGGTCTGGAGAGAAGACAGATTCTCCCTGAGATTCGGGAGTGCTCAGAAGCAGAGCTCCTGGACTTTGGGCCTTTGAAGCTATAAGAATCTGAATTGGTGAGCCACCTGGGAAACTTTCATGTGTTGATTGGTCTTAAGACCACAGGGGACAAACAAAATTCAGAGACTTTAAGAGACTTTAAAACTGAAAAATTGTATGAAGACCAGCCATCTATCAGGACCCACGCTCAGAGAATATATCCTTTTGAGAAAGCTTAGGTTAATGTTAAATGCTTGTATTATAGATACTAAGAAGTTTTAGGTGTTAGGTTTCAGAGTTAGGGTTTGGGTTTAGGATTTAGAAATTTTATAGACAATTGTTAGGTAATTGTTACATATTGATAAATATATGTGTGATAAATAAAAATTTACTGTTACACTGACAGAACATGTGAGCAGAAAGCACAACATTGGGGCTTAGACCTTCCATTAGAAACCTCTCCAGTATCTACAAGACTCGTTTTGTTCAATACAAGATACATTAGTGGAGGCCAACTGATTTTCCCTCAGCCTCCAATAAACTGGTATGGTTTGGCCAGAAAGACAACACTGATTTGTGTAGAGACTCCAGGCCAGGACTTGGTTCTCTCAGTTCAACTATTTCTGTTGTTTATGTATGTGTATGTTTACATGTTTATATTTGTGTGTGCATTTGTGTGCACTTGCTTGTGGAAGCCAAAAGTTGAAGCAGGGTGTCTTCCTAGATCACTCTCTGACTTACTCATTTAGACAAGGACTTCATAACCACAGAGCTTACTGCCTTGGCTATGCTGGCTGGTTAGTAAGATCCAGGGATCTGTCTGTCTCTGTTTCTATTTTTGTAGTTTTCAAGACTTGAAATACACATATTTGGTAGAAAGTATTTCTTGATGGTAAGTATGGGGAGGCAAGATGGCAGCAACTGGCAGGGACACAGTCTCAGTGATGGGAAAACCAGCTAGACCACCATAGAGATATACTCGTGATGAGCAGTAGTCTGAGAGGTGCCAGATCATCTGGGCTCACCAAACAAAGCCAGGAATAATTAAAGTCCCTGTGATAGACATCCAGACACTCAGAAAAACAGAATGGCCACACAGGGGAATAGGAGCACTTCCTACCTCAGTGGAAGAGCCTGTGGGTCTGAGTGATTTTGGACCCTAGCTGGCAGCTCCAATCTCCAGACTGTAGCAAAAATTGGCAGTGTTGGTGGCAGGTAAGTGTCCAGGTGGTGAGGGGGTCCATGTCTGGGGGAGGGCAAGATCAGGCTGTTTACCAGCTGGGATGGGAGCAGGTCATGCTTCACTCTAATGTCCCATTGGATACAGCTCGATTGAGTGTCGCTGTGGTGGTCTCTTTCCCACAGTCCACAGGTGGAATCTTAGGAGTTGGGGGCCACACTGACTGCTATTAGAATTCTAGGGGACCAGTATGCAGTCCACAGCAAACATGGCAGGTACAGGGAAATGCAGGTACAGTTGGAGAAAGCTTTCTCTGGTGGTGGGAGACTCCCTTCGGGGGAATCATGACTCTGAGGCTGCTGTTTGGTGAATCCTTATTATGGCTTATGTCATTATGGTCTTATCTCTCCCATGGTCCCCTAAAATCTCCTAAACTCCTCATCCACTCTCTCCCTCAGAGTGGTGAGAACCCTCTTTTGAACCATGGGAAGTATGGGAGGGAACTTTAGTCCCAAATGCACTTTATTGGCTGAGATTGAGATGCTGGAAGTGTAACAGAGGGGAAAGATCCAATGCCTAAGCTCACCTGTAACCACCTGTGGTGTCATTTCTACGTTCCACATTAAAGGTAGACCTTTGGAGTGTGTCCATGTGCTCCAGAGAGACAGGCAGAAGCAGAGAGAGAGCTGGACCCCCACGCCTACAGACCTCAGTATTGGTGCTTGTGGCCCCAAACTTTGAGGTATCCAGGGTCTGGATCTGCTCAATCTCACTGTTCCTAGGCACCCACCTCTGGAAGCACCCAGACAGAGGTGTTACCTGGTTTCCTGAGACCAGCTTCCACGCTGTCATTCTGGCACCCAAAAGAGGATTAGTGGAGTCACAGGAATGGTAATATGGAGTGATTCTTCCTGGGATTTACCACATGGAGGCATCTGGCTGACCTGGGTGGTTGAGCTGGGAGTTGGCTGAGCTGCTCTGAGTCACAGTGCTTTTGACAGGTCACAGACTCCATTTCAGAAACCCCTCCTAGTGCACCGGTGCCCTGCAGCTAGGCAACTGGTCTACAGCACTGAGAGTTTCAGCCCAGAGTAGTGAAACAGTTCTGGGCCATTGAGTGGCCGCCCAAGAGATGCAGGCTGCAACTGGTTCACAGTGCTTCTGGCAGAGAGGTGCAAGCTGCACCTGGCATTCCCTAGGAGCCACAAGGGAGGTCCACAAAAATAGACTTGATGCTCAGGCTGCGGGAGAACTCTTAGACACCCTGTCACTTCAGGAAAGCTTCTCTAGAGCACAGTACTTCTGGCCAGAGACACTGAGTCAGGATTCTTGTTTGTAGGAGTCACCATGGCGCCCTGTTGTCCATCACTGAGCCCCTCAGATAGGTCTCACTAGCAGGCACAGAGGTGCTTCCCTGGCCTCTGGCCTCCAGGTACTTCCAGTGAGCCAGGCCGACTGCTGCATAGGTTCAGAGACACTCAGTCAGGCTTCTGGACTCCAGGTGCCTCTGCATTGCAACCACAGAGGCTGCAACACTACCAACTTTCCCAAAGTGACTGTCTGGATCTCAGGATCATACAGGAACATCTAGCCTCCACACCAGGAGTCTTTTCAGGACACCAAATCTAGTAGGCACCAGGAACAACCAATGAATGACAGGACAACCAGATTGCTTAAAGGCCAATGAACGAACACAAATATCAAAACCAGGGCAATATGGCACCATCTGAACCCAGCTATCCTAGTACAGCAAGCCAAGACCATCCTAACACAGTAGAAACAAAAGAAAATGTTGAAAAACTATATTTATGAAAGTTATTGAGGCCTTAAAAGATGAAAATAAATCTCTTAAAAAATTTAAGGAGATTACAATCCAACAGATGAAAGTAATGGACAAATCCATTAAAAACACCCAGGAAAACTCAATCAAACAGGGGCAGGAAAGGAACAAAGTTATTAAAGAAATACAGGCAAAGATAATCAAGCTGGAGAAGGAAATGAATAAATCTATACAAGACCTAAAAATGGAAAAGGAAGCAATAAAGAAAACACTAACATAAGCAATCCAGGAGGTGTTAAACCTAGGAAAGAGTCAAAACTATAGACATAAATAAGCATCACCAACAGGATAGAAGAGATGAAAGACAGGATCTCAGGCATGGAAGACTCATCAAGAAGTTGGGCTTCTTTCACAGATGGACTGTGATTGGAATAGGTAAGTCAAAACCCTTTCCTTCCCAAATTGCTTTTGATTAGTGTTTATCACAACAACAGAAAACAAGCTAGGACAACACACTCATGTTCTCAAGGAGGACCTCAATGCATTTCTATGATCAAATAATGCACATCTTTCTCCCCATTGTTTCTCTTTATTTGTTTAATTGCATGTGAGTACAGATGCCTGTGGAATCCAGAACTGGATATCGAATCCTCAGGGGCTGGTGTTACAGGAAGTTGTGTGTGTGCGCATGTGCATTTGTGTATGTGTGTGTCTGCGTGTGGGTATGCGTTTGTGTGCATATATATGTGCTTGTGAGAAGACCATTTGTAGGAGTTGGTTCTCTTTCCACCATGTCGTTTCTGACAGCAAGCTTGGGTCATCAAATAGTGTCTTTACCAATGATCCAAATCACTGGTCCCAAATCACTTTTAAAAATTTCTATTCTGAGCTGAAAATGATCTAGAATTTAAGACATTAGATTTATTATTAGAATTAGAATTCAAAACATGAGATGTATTAATTCACTTATTTACATAATGTTTATCAAGGGTTTATCATCATGTTATATGGTATTAAAAACTGTATTGAATTACAGGAGCTATCGAACAGCAATAAAAACAAACAAGAATACTAACAACAAAAACTCTAGTATAGTCATGACATTTCTACATTCAAAGAACTAATCTTGGTGTAAATGCCAAATATCTTTGTCATTTAAGAATACTTTATTAATTTATCTCATCAGCACACACAGATAAGACTGTACTTCTTGTTTCCCCCCACTAAAATATAATAAAACTAATTTTAATATTTTTAGAGTGACAGTGCAAATAGGAAATGTCCCCTATTAGTTTATGAGATTGAATACTTGGTCTCTAGCTGGTGATCCTGTTTGGGAGGCTATGAAATCTTTAGGACAGGAGCCTTGCTAAAGGAAATATATCACTAGGGATGGGTTTTGAGCTTCTACATCCTGACCCCACTCCCTGTTCTTTCCCTCCATCCTAGATGCAGACAAGGTGTGATCGTTCTGCTTCTTGTCAGGCCTGTCTTATGTCCTTCTGCTATGCCTTCATAACCATGACAAACTCTGTCCCTCTGAAACTGTACATCCAAGTAGACACTTTTTTCCTCTAAGTTGCTTTCTGTCAGAGTATTCTAGTACTACAACAGAAAAGCAACCATTTCATAGAGCACTATGCTGATTTGCTTGTATTAACTCAACTGAGAACATTTCTGTGTAAAGTCCCTGACTCTCATTGCAAGAATTTCACTATAAGGCAGTATGGTGAAGGAAAAGTGGGTGAGGGAGAGTAATTAGGCATGCTAATATGACTGAAGTGCATTTCAGGGCATGCCCACGGTCTGTGGTGCATGGCCCATCTGAATCTCAGAGCCATTTGGTGGCCTTTGTGTCCCAATATCTTACTGTCATGGGTCAAACCACCTTTAGGCAGGTGGCATGTGAAGAGGGTACCTGGAGGAAGGCCCAGAGCAACCAAGGCAAGAGAGGCAAATTCAGATCATCACCTGATATGTCACTAATCCAAAAAGCCCTGTCATCTGCACATGCATGCATGCTGCTGTTCTAAGGAAAGGAAGTCATCCATCAGCATCTGCAGTTATGGAATTAGATGTTTGTTTTTCTTCAAAGAACTGTATGGAAAGAAATATATATCTGTAGCTTCTGTGAGCTTTCTATCTTCACTGAAGACTGAGCTCTATTCTTTGCTCATTTAGAGATTTGACCACTAATATGTTAATTCTGCACTGAGTAAGAACAATAAAACACCTTTCTCATTTTCTTTAAAGTAAGTTGCTGCACCTTAGCCTAAGGTTAGCACACCCAGTTCTAAACATGAACAGGGAAGATGCCACAGCACATTCCTGGCAGGAGAAGCAATACAAAATACCTTTATCGTTTGAAAATGAATCACAGATTCAATTTGCTGTTAAATCTGAGTTCACAGAAAAATAGCATTGTTAAGGCTGTTGATGTAATACAGAGTTTAGTTGGTTAGAGTACTTGCCTAGTGCATAAGAGGTCTTGGGTTCCATCTTCAGTACCTACAGAGAGACATGAAGAAAGGAGAGGGTGAAGAAAGGAGGAAGAAAAAGAGGAAAGAAAGGACCTTAGGAGCTGGACAGAAGACTTAGTGATTAAAACACTTGCTACACAAACTTGAGGATTGGAATTCTGATTCTTAGAACCCACCAAATGTTGAATGAGTGTGGCAGCCTCCTGTAATTCTAAACTCAGATGACAGAGACAGGGTGTCCTCCAGAGAAAACTGGCCAGTGAGTCTAATCATTGGATTTGATTAGGAGACTTTGCCTCAATGAATATGGTAGATCAGTAGAGAATGACTCCAACACCAACTTCTGGCCTCCATATACACATGTATGTTGAGGGAAGGTCTAATATCATTGCTTCTGATAGGTTGAATTCAATGCTGAGATCTGGTTACTGCTCCTTCTGAGGCATTCTCTTTATTGGTTAATAAAAGTCACTTATGGCCAGTTAGCTGGGCAGAAAGAGTACAGGAAGGCAGGACTTCCTGAGATTAGAACAGAAACCCTGGGCACACACAAAGATTCTCTGTCTTTCTACTGGGAGTCACAGAAGGAGACAGACATCTGTCTGTCTGGAGGATGCTGGAAGGTAATCACAGGCATATGACAGTTTGGGATTAGGTGATCCAGGTTAATTTAGAGTAGCTAATTGAGAGTCTGCCCAGCTAAGGGCTAAACATTAAAACATTAAAAGGCCTTGGTGTATTTAATTATTGGGGAAAAGACTGTGGCGGCTTATAGGCCCTCAGTCCAAGTAGTCCCTGGCTGTTGGACTTCCAGACTCCTGTACTCCCCTCAGGCCCAGATAAATCTGCTGCCAAGCTGCTGGTAATTCTACTGACCTAATATAACAACTTATAGTAATTGATAGGGTTTAAGTTACAGGTGGTGTAGGCCACCCTTGGTCCCGGGGTTCTTTCTCCAGGATAAGTTAGGCAACTGGTTAAGGCACACAGGCCAGGCTGCCGCTCCTCTGCCAAGCTGCCAGCTACTCCGCCAGCCTAATCTTACAGTTTATATTTACTAATAACAACAATAATTAATTAATTTGCAGTTTCAGGTGGCACTCAACATGGTAAGGCATTATGGATAATTTTATTTTCAAGACTATAGAGAAAACTGCAGATTTTGAAACTATTACACCAGTTGTTGACAATATGGCAGTGTTTACTGCTGACCTCTATACTGTTTTTCAATCAGACCGGATGTTTTATGCTGTTTACTTTTTTTACTTTTATTGGTTTGTCATAAGGAAGACATCTGTTACACAATTTAAAAGTATGGAAATGCAGATTGAGGAGCTTAAGAAAATTCTGATAGGGCAAATGACTAGAACTGAGAAAATGACAAGTTCTTTTCTAGCTAGGTCTCCATAGCCACCACATCTACCAGTAGAAAACCAGGTAGGTAATGGTGCTAATGTGAATCAAGTGTGCCCCCAGAGAAGCTGCGTGGTACTACACAATCACCATCAGCTTTTCCAGTTATGTTTTAAATTAGGCCTGATAGTAATGATGGTCAACTCCATAAGGAATTAACATGGCATCCAATAGACATTTTGGATTTAAAAAGATTTAAGGAGTCCATTGTCTCTTATGGAATGCATTCATTATTCATTAAACAAATGTTAAATAATTGGGCTATACAAAATAGAATTATTCCCCAAGATTGGAAGGGACTGATATCAGCTGTGCTAGAAGGTAGCCAGCAATTACAATGGTTGTCATGATGGAGACTTGAAGCCACAAAATTAGAGCAACAAAATATGGCAAGGGGAATAAATGTCACAACCTACCAAATGCTTGGTGAGAGACCTTATGCTGACATATGGTTACAGACTCAATTTGAAGATGTTGTGATAGAACAATGTTGTGTTACAGCTCTGAGAGCCTGGGATATGTATGCTGAGGCTGAGAAAAGGTTTACTTCATTTACCAAGATAATACAAGGCCCTCAGGAAACCTTCTCAGACTATTTAGGGAGATTGACTTCAGCTGTGGAGAGAGACATAGATAACCCTGATGCCAGACAGGACTTGATAAATGCCTTGGCATATGAAAATGCAAATGCTGAATGTCAAAGGGCAATTAAACCATTGAAAGCTTGAGGTCTTGCTAGGGGTCTTGATGAGTGCTTTAAAAATGGTAATCTTGGTCATTTCCAAAGATATCATAAGGCTGAATCCTCCAGAATTTGAAATGATAGGTGTTTGGACTTTGCAGAACATGGTCATAAAAGGGAACGAACGGCTTTTAATAGCAACAGAAGGTTAAGGTCTCCAGGATTTTGTACTCATTGTGGAAGAAGTAAACACTGGTTCCAGGATTGTAGAGCTGAAATGGATGTCAGAGGTAACCCCTTGCAGGGAAACGAGGGGAGGGGCCTACTGGTTCAGACCTCCCAAAACAATGTGAACCATTGTCCATCATCCAACCAGAGGGAAACAAACAGGCAGGAAGAATAAAATTAACTATTGCTAATCTTTTACAGGCTACTAAAGGTACTGCAGCTTTAGTTTGACCACAGATGAATCTAAAACATTATCCAAAATAGATGAATGTTATATGTTAACCACT
>CAJQZJ010027559.1:0-14238 GCA_907164525.1 Lophiomys imhausi | reverse complement strand
ATATATATATATATATATATATATATATATATATATATATATATATAATAGTAATCCATAATTATATTATCACATAATTTTTGTAGAAGTAAAACATGAACTAAAGAAAAACATTCATTATGTTGTTCTCTTATATTCAACAGCAAAAATAAATGTTGATTGAACAAAATTCAGTCAGTCAAAAGAAATTAACAGTGTTTTGAATGGATGCTTTGACCCAACAATAGCCAAGGACCCAAAGCTGAGTACAGCCCTACGAATGTCTACTCTCTTGCTTTCGTGATGCTGTCATGTACTATTTTACTGGCAGTGTATTGACTTTTACTTTACAAAGAAGGAAATTCTTGCCACCATTAAAAAAATACCCAACATATATAATGTTGCAAAAATTAAATTCACAATTGTTTCTCCTTTTTCTAAATAGCCTTTTTCTAATTGCAGGCTTTCTGATCTCCAGAACTGATAAACATATGTGCCTAAGTATTTATTGTATTTGTATTTCCAAGACCATAGCAAAGGCAGATGTATGAAATAAGCTGGAGGAATAATAAGGTGGAGGAAACATGTCCAGTGAAGCATTCCATTATGACAGAATTCTTTTAATTTTCTCCAACTATGACAATAGTAAATTAAAACTTAGTAATCGGTGAAAAGGCAGCAAAGGGTCTCCCATGCAATAACCCCTTTTCAAAAAATTACTTTCTCACTTAATATCTTATTTTGGCAGTAAAATTTAGCATTCTATTTGTAAAGAAGAGAAAAAAACTATTGTTATTAGTTAGGTAAAATGAATCTGTCTAGTAAGTATCTACCACAGGAGTGGACTTATCATGTATAATCTAGAAATGTTCCTGTAGTGATTTAACCAACATTAATTTTATTTTCATAGGTCTTCCTCAGTCTAGGACATGTTCTCAGTTTAAATATCCCTCCCCTGTAGAGAATATTTATCCTTCCACCTCTTGGCATATCACTTCTGTTACTTTGAATCAGTCAGTTAACTACATTCTTTTATCACTGTCTACCATAATTTAATGTAAAAACATGGTTTTACTTATTCATGAAAACTATAAATAAATTTTTTCCCTAACAATTTCTCCATTAACTGAAACTTTCTAGCCAATCATAATTTAAGTAAAGTGGATTTTAAAATTTGCCAGTTTTGGAAAGGCATTATGAGGAAAGGATGTAAGGTTTGCCAAATGGAAGTAGAGAGTTTTCATAGGACAATATTTGCCCTTGGTGCTGCTCTCATCCCTGTGGCACTGGTTAGACATGAGATGGGTGGAAGTCGACAGAAGTCTTCAAGGTGAACAAGAGAAGAGTTTGATCTATGGCTTGAATTTCATCTAGGAGCAGGAGCACTCTGATTGAAGAGAGAGAAGGCAAGTAATCCCTACACCGGTAATTAACATGTGCTCCAAGATTTTAGGGTAGAAAAGAAAGAGGGCACTGTGATGAAGATATAATTTGAAGTAATAAATAAACATTAAAAAAAGAAATAGGATGATGGGTTTATACCTGAGAGATGAGAAAGATTATCCACAGTTTAACCTAAGGAAATACATGAGTGAAAATAGTTCAGGACAATGAACTAATCAAAATTCCACATGTCAAAAGAAGAACCTGTAACTGCAATGACAAGTTATGGAAGTTCTGAAATCAAACAAAACGGAATGGCTGGCAGCAAGACCTCCAAAAATCTCATGACAATTTCCATGGGACAAATGATGCCTGGTCCATTAATTGTGTCCTTATGTTATACTCTTATGTAAAGAGGTAGCTATTTCTGTCATAGGCATCATTTTTTTATATATATGTTACTTTTTACTATTTTATTTTTCTTTCCCAGTTTCTTCATGAGAGCAACATGTAATATTTGTCTTTCAGAGCCTGGCTTATTTCACTTAGCTTAATGATTTCTAGTTCCATACATTTTCTAGAAAAGTTATGATTTTACATGGGTTTAATTTTATAGTTTAATAAATATTCCACATATATCAAATTCTCTTTAACCGTTCTTCTGGTGATTAACATCCAGACTTATTTCTTATATTGATTATTGTGAATAATGTAACAATAAGAAGTAATACATAGCTCAAGTACTCTCTGTGGTATGATGTCTGTGAATCCTTAAAGTCCGTAACTGTGAGTGATAAAGTAGGATAATATAGTATTCTAGTTTTTCTTTTCCTTTTTCTTCAGAAAGGATCTTAATGAGCTCAGACTGATTCAAACTCATTATGTAATGGAGGATGGCCTTGTATATTTTTGCTTCCTCTTTCCAACTACCAACTGCTTAGGTTCCAGACACTGGCTACTATGTTCAGTTTGTGTGGTTTCTAGAAACTAAGGGCCTCCTGCAGAAACTTTATAAACTGAGAGACATACCCCAACTTATACTTTAACTTTTGCGGAACATTCTTATTGATGTTCTTTGCTGGTTAGTTTGCATGTGTTTGTGCATACATACATGTGTGCGTGTGTGTGTGTGTATTTGTTTTGGTCAACTTGATATGAGCTAGGTTCACCTTGGAAGACACTATCTCAATTGAGAAAATCTCTCGATCAAATTAATGATTTATGTGTGAGTGCCCAGCTCACTGTAGATGGTACTATATTGGTCACGTCATTCTTTGTTGTATGAGAAATCAAGCTGAACAGCTAAAAAGAAACACAGGAAAGACTCCTCTACTTCTGTTCTTGATGCCAAAGTTCATGTGCTGCTTGAGTTCTTCCCTTAGGATTCCTCAGTAATAGACTGTGATCATGGTGAGTTAGCTGAATAACGCCTTTGGTCATGATGTTTTATCACAGCAACAGAAAGCAAACAAAGACAAAACTTGACAACAGGATCTTAGGGAATTGTTATGACAGACAATGTCCTTTGGGGGAGTGTTGTGGAAGAAGTTTGTAAGTATGGACTTCAAAAGCCATTAATTTCTCAGCGCTTAATAAACTCTAGTGGGAACTTGAGGCTGAAATGCTGAAGGCATTTCAGAGGCAGAGTTTCTTCACAGTCTCTTCTTCAGTTCCTGTTTATAGGTTCCTGCCTTGACATCAGTGATGGACTGTAAGGTGTAGAATAAAATGAAACCTTTCCTCCCAAAGTTGCTTTTTATCATAGGGTTTTATTGCAGTAATAAAAAATAAAATAAAACAATGCCCATAGATATTTATGAATTGACATTCCTATCCCTAGTGTACAAGCATTTTCCCTGCCTCATCTCGAACATCTGATGTTTGATTTCTTGTATGTGTTTGTGTGTGTGTGTGTGTGTGTGTGTGTGTGTGTGTGTGGTGGGGTAGGTGAGTGGCAGCATGCTTTCAACCAACTCTGATCAACTCACGTTTCTTAATTTTTCATTGCAAGATTTATTTATTTTTATGTGTATGGTTGGTTTCACTGCCTATATGTGAGTGAACCATGTATGTACATTGTGTCCATGGAGAAAAAAAGATGGTATTGGATTCTCTGAGACTGAAGTTACATACAATTTGTTTGGGGTTTTTTTGTTTTTGTTTTTGTTGTGTTTTTTGGTATTTGTTTATTACTTCAGGTTACCTGCAATTTGTGAATCACTTTGTGGGTGCTGGGAATTGCCCCTGGGTCTCCTGGATGAACAGTTAATGATCTTTTTTTTTTTTAAATAAATACTTTATTTTTTTTTCTTCAAGTTACATCTCAGTCACAAACCCCTCCCTATTCCCCCTTCTTATCCCGCCCTTCCACCCTCTTCCCCCCAGAAGTTTCCTCTTTCAGTCCAACAGATGGTTCCTTCTCTTATAACAGTATTATACAAAACAACAGATATAAATATGCCACATTTATGAGAGTTAAATGGCCCAGTATACCTTCCCAATGTCCAGTTTATACATATTTGGCCCCTGACTTTAACATTCTACTATCTAACCATCTCCATGTGTTTAAAGGTCTATATGTGACTCAACATTCATACTAACTTGCAACACACTTTTAAGAGTATCTTCTTAGATCTATAACACCCTCTTGATTCCTAAACAACTCAAAATTTAACTATGAGACTCTAGCTGTCTATTCTTCAACCACCTCAAAGACCTGAGAGGGATAAATATATTTGCTTATATAGGAAGTGCAGGGCCTGCAGCTTCCAAAACTAAGAAAGGACATACCAATGACTGCCTGGACAGTTCCCATTTTCTCTCCATATATTCCTGCATCAGTCTTCAGCCTTTGGGTCCTGTTTCTATGACAGACATTTGTTGTAGAGCAGAGATTATGAAGGACTTACCTACCCTGTCTTGGCAGAGTTAGGCTGTCGACTTCCCTGCTACCAAGTTTTGTCCTTTTTGGACAGCAGTCTGTCTGCAGTTGGTGCAAGGGGTTTTTTCATGCCAAGAGATAGGCTTGCCACTAATTCAACCATCTTACAGTGGAGGTTCTTTGATGCTTATCTTCTACTTGGAGTAGAATAGGGGGTGCTGTCAGGGGCTGATATGTCTCGATATCAAAAAAAAAAGAAAATCTTGATTTAAGATAACATCTTTGAATGCCATATTCTGCAGATCTCTTGGGGTTTTTGAAGATGCCCTATCCATCTCTTGTATTTACATAGGCAAATGTTGCTTGTCTCTTAGCAACTTGATTACTGGGTAGTTGAAGAATGGGCAGATTATTGAATATGCCCTTATACCTTTGTATATTGATACAAAATTAGTAGTTTATTTTGCTAAAGTGGTATTGACCATTGTTTAATGTGCAAAAATATGATTGTATTGGATTACATCAGTATTGATCTTTGTATATTGATACAAAATTAAGATTATAGTTGGCCACAGTGGTATTGACCCTTGTATATGGACGTAATATTAAGATTGTATTGGGCTACATAGGCATTGATCTTTGTATATTGATACATAATTAAGGGTATATTTAACCACAATTGAATAGATCTTTGTATATTGATACAAAATTAAAGGTAACGCTTCCTAATGGTATCATACCTAGAGATACTTAAAAATAAAATGTGAAGCTCTGGCCTCTTGATACCAACCGTCTAAAATGGTCTAGGATAGTTAAGTAAAACAAACTCCTAGTCATCATGCAAACATGTCACTTTGTTAGCTACTATGACAGTCTATCACAGATATTCTCTAAACAGTTAATGATCTTAATAGCTGAGATATCACTTCACTCTCCTGATAATTGATTTCTTGATGTTAACCGTTCTGTCAGCTGTCTCTTATCTCTGCTGATTGCTCGTGCTGTAGTTTAGAACTTCTAAATTTTATGCAATTCCATTTGAATATCAATTTTTATGCAATCAATACTTGTGATTACTTCACATGCTGTACAGTCCTTTTCAGAAAGTCCTTGCCATGCAATGTCCCTAGTGTCCTCCCTGGGCTTCCCCTATTGGTTTTTAAGTTTAAAATTTATGGTCTTGATGTATTTTCTCTCTTTAATTGAGTTGTATGACTCCACAAATATGATGTTGACTTGTACTATCAATAACAATGAGTTACCTAAAAAAACAGAATTATTCATGCTGTAACAATACAACTGTATAAATAAAGTGTATTCCTTCCAGTGTTTCCCTGTTTCCTTTCCCTGACATACATCATCTTATAAAAAGCTAAATTCCAATTTCTAAAGTGGAGGGAAAATAATATACAGCAGATAAAAATTAAACAGAAAAAGAAATGTTATTTGCCTTCCTTATATCTGATTTTTTTCTTTACAATGTATTTTCTTACTAAGTTTTGGACACTATAGACCAAGTTTGACTAGACAAATGTCCTTCTTACCATCAGATGTCCCCTGGTCTTTCTTTGTTTGAATTTTACAAAATCTATACATTTAAAGAGTATAATAACAATGATGCTTTTATTGCATGTTTATCTGTGTACTTTAAAAAAATGTTTATTCATTATTTCAAGTTGCATCTCCATTAGTCTGCTCCCCTCACCCCTCTTGATCCCACTCTCCCACCCTCTCCCAGTTCTCCCACCTATCCTACTCCTCCAGTGTGGGGTGCCCCTACATATCAGCTCCCCTCAGTTCAGCAGTCATATGAGGGCTAAGAGCTTCCTTTTGCAGTGGAGGCCTACATGGAATCTCCACTAGGGCAACATGTCTCATTAACAAGTAACAAAGTCTATGTTCCTGTTCGTTTCAGTCTGTTGATTGTATGATAATTATCCTGTATATATGGCTAAAATCCAGTTATAAGTAAATATATGCCATGTGCATCTTTCTGGGTCTGGGTTAGTTCACTCAGGATGTGCTTTTCTAGATCCATCCGTTTGGCAGCAAATTGCATGATTTCCTTGTTTCTCATGTTTCTTAAGATGAAATTTGTATATGAAAAAGAACATGCATTCTCTCTCCAGATTTTGAACATATGTATAAGCAGTGATACCATCACCTAAGATATATCACTATATTCTGTGTTAAATGTCACCACCACAAATGTATGTCTTGCTTGAGCTTTGTGTATGTGTGTTAAGAACATTTAACATGAGAAGCATCATTTTAATAAAAGTTTATGTGGTCAGCACTATTACATATTGGATTAACTGTATAAACAGAAGTGTGGTTGGTGAGCGCTCCACATTTTGTGTGTGGGGTGTGTGTACCTTCATTTGTCAGTATGTAGTCAGTGCACATGTGTGAGGTATATTCATTTTTATGTCTTCTTTAAAGATGTGTGTATATGGATCTCTTACTGAGTTTGAAGTTCTCTGCTTGAACTTCAATCAGATTGGTTGGATAGCGACTCTCTGTGTTCCCTTTGATTTTCCCACATTCCCCTAGCACCAAGAAAGAGGTGAGGGCCATTATATTCTGGGCACCAAGTAAGAGGTGAGTGCCGTTATAATCTGGGCACCATTCTCTACTCAGGGCGTTAGGCCTATGCTGCAGACAACTCACACACTGAGCCATCTCTTGTGAACTTTTGAACAATGATTTTAAAGTATAGCTTTTGATATC
Organism: Lophiomys imhausi; assembly: GCA_907164525.1. NCBI lineage: Eukaryota > Metazoa > Chordata > Mammalia > Rodentia > Muridae > Lophiomys > Lophiomys imhausi. Next base: position 7,265 of record CAJQZJ010027559.1, on the reverse strand, counting down.
TGTATTCAGAAATAACCCAGACCAAAAAGTGTTAAGCCCTATTTCTCAATTTTTAAAAGTATTATAAGGAATAGGATAGATGTAAGTCACAGAAAAGCTGTACAACCATCTTGTTATTATTCTTTAACAAATGGTAATATGCTCATGTTAATTCCCATTAAAAGGCATGCACACAGATGTTTCTGCACAGAGAAGGAAACTTTGAATTGCTGAATTGTTCTGGTGTAACTGGGCCTAACAGACACTTGAAGGTTTAAGATGGAATGCCATGACCAACAAATCCAGACGCTCTTTGAGCTCAAGTAAATCCATCAGAAACATTGAACTTTATACTTTCACCCTTGAGACAGCTTGAATTCAATAGATATTTGCAGAGTTATGAGAGGGTTAGACAAGAAATGTACCATGTAAAATCTTGTTTCAAATAACATAATAATCTTAAGACATTTATTCCAATTTTTATATCGCTCAATTTCTGTGCTGCAAGTTGGTTCAGCTTGTTAAAAGAGAAATGTCCTTTAAAAACATATAAGCTCTTTTTCCCTTAAAGATATTGTACATATAACTAGCCTGCACTATCACGTTCTTATAAGACCACCAGAGAAAGCAGGCATTGTGCAGACAAGCAGCAGTAGTTCCTTTGCTCAGTGTACCTAAAATGATGTAATTACCTGAGGTGTTACTACAAATTCAGTATTTACCACGTGCATTCCATAGACAGTGAAGTAATAACATCTGTCAGAGGAGAGGAGGAAAGTTTTCCCTTTTTCTATGAAATATTTTTTTATATCATTGAATTTATACTTTGGAGACATAGAATTATAAATATAATATACTTTAAATCCATGGCACCTTAGAGAACAGTACATTGGACATTATTAGTTCCCACTTTTCTTGTTTTTGTTGAGTACAATGCAGCCAAGGATATAGTCAGTATATTTTGAGATTTATGTGTGCTTTCGGGAAATATTATTTGAATGATTCTCATATGAATATTGTTTTTCTTGGTCTTTTATATAAAATTAACCTAACTTCATGACATACTACCTGATTTAAAAACATTCTTACCTCTCCCACGGTGCCCTGAAGTGCAAGTTAAAGGGTATTTAAAATGGGTTTCATCAGGAAAGAGAAGGCAAGGCTTGCCAATAAAATGTCTCTGAGTTATTGTCAGTGGACTGTGTTTTCTTTTTTTAATTTGTTATTAATATTCATAGTATTTTTGTGTGCATGAACATTCTTTCTCTCTCACACACATACATGTACATACACACACAATTCTTGAGCATTCTTTAGATCAACACATCTTCAAGCCTCAAGATCATACAATGCCCATGAGCCTCAGTCCCAATATGACTATGTCAGGAAATAGTCATGGATCTTCATCCTCAAACAAATTGGCCCATATTTTTCCCTTGCTATTATTTTGGTGTCTGTTCAGTTAATTCACTTCAAGAAATTTTTGTTAACATTAACAGCCAATGTGAACGAGATTGGGAGCACAATATAAATAAGGCTTGTCCTGATGAAATTTATATTTTAATAAGAAATATGTTAAAACATAAATATACATGTATCCTTTGCAGAATATGTGTTACAGGAATTTGATTATAATGTCTTGATCAAACAGGTATTTGTTTAGTCCCATTAACAAAGTCCTTTTATGACCGATTATATTTCAAAATAGCTATATATATTTTCTGTCTCAAATGTTTGTTTTGCAATTGAGAAGTGCCCTGTTGTTTTTCTTTTGACTATGCAAGATTTCAACTCTAACAAATTAAGTTTGAGGTTTTCATTTTTAAAGGAACAAGAGCTCATGCCTGATCATAGAAGGACCCTTAATTTCACACACCACCGAAAGCACAGTGCCAAGCAACCTTTTGCACTCCCAAGAATAGCTTTGGTAGCCCTACCCCAGTAATTATTGTCCATGTGTTCACATGACTCCTACACTCAGTTTGTAAACCTCCAAGTTTTGACCCTCTTTTTTCAGTCTTTCCAGTGTTGGTGATAAAGGTGTGCTGTACTATTGCTAGACATAAAAGACTATGAACAGAAACATAACGAGAATTAATGAAAGTTATTAGTAGAAAAGTAAGAAAAATATTATTGGAGGTAGCTGTAAAGGGGTAGCTATGTCTTAACAGAAACTTTAGAGACATTGTCACAAGTATTAGCATGAACAACACTATGGTGGCTAATATGAAGGTTTTCATATAATGAACCAGACTATTAACTTTTTTAAGAGAAGTTTTGAAGATCTATTCTCTTCATCTATCTTCCTACAGTAAACTAAGAAAAAAAAATCTTCAGCTAAACCAAGAAATGATAGATAAAATCAAGCATTAAGGTACCCTAAGTTTGAAATGTTTAGACATAAAGATGATGCTAATTTTTTTTTCACTGAGAAAACATAAAATCCAGAATGGTGTATGTGGAACAAAAAAGCAGAACAAATAGATTTTGAGAATGTGTTGTCTTCTCTCCTTTCCATCTGACAACTTTTCGGTCTCTTCTTGTTTGCTTCCTGGATGTTTCAACTTTGGACCATGTGTTTTATACTATACAGGAGGAGAATTTGGGGTTGTGGGAGAGAAAGCACAGAAATCCTATAGGTATCAGTCTGTCCAAATTAATAAATGAGGTTGATTATCATGGATTACCTATGAGCTTCCTGTAAGAATTAAGTAAACTGATAAGTGTATTAGTTTTCAAAGTACAACATGAATAAGTGAGCATGATGAAGTGTTTTCTTAAAATAAGAGGAAAACACGTGTATCTCATGCTTCATTTGATCAAGACGATGATAATTCTATCATAACCGGGGTTTGGACAATACTTCATTCTTTTTTAAGGAAAAAATGATCTCTATTTTTTAACTGGGTCCAATTCCATATTAAAGAATGACAATAGAGCAAACATAATAAAGATGTATACTCACCCATGGTCAGGTCATTTTGAATTAACTCCCACTTTAATTCTGTTGTGATATGACACCAGGCATTGTAAAATTTCTCTGCTTTAGAATTATTTTGATCAGCTTTGTGACTTGATTATTTTTTGATATTATATAATTATATCATTTTTCCCTTCCCTTTCCTCCCTCTAAATCCTCCCATATACCCCACTTTGCTCTTTGAAGTGCATGGCCTCTAATTTCATTAATTGTTCATATATGTATACATATATGTGTGTACATATACATGTATTGATATATATGTATATATCAGTCTGTATAATGTTACTTGTATGTATGTTTTCAGGGACTGACTATTTGGCATTGGATAACTAATTGGTTTGCTCTTCCCTGAGGAACACTACTTTTCTCACTCTCAGCATTCCTTATTTTTCTATAGTTGATAATGTAGAATTGAAACATCATGGGCTTTATTCTGTCCACTTTGAAATGTCCATTGTTGTCCTTGTTCAGCTCATGTGAGGGCAGTAGTATTGGCTAGATTTTATGGGTGTAACTTCTGATGTTACTTGGAAATAAAATATCACACCAAACTCCCTGATCTTTTAGATCTGATAACATTCCTTTGTCCCTTTATCCACAATGTTCCCTGAGCCTTAGATATAGGAGTGTTTTGTAGTTATATATCTAATAATATGGGAGTCATATATTTCTCCATGTACAACTGTCTTGAGTTGTACTGTGCTTGTAAACATATAAACAAGAAGCTCATGAGACTTCCTCAGAACTGACTATCTGTTTTGTGTGTGTGTGTGTGTGTGTGTGTGTGTGTGTGGTCTGTGAGAACATCTGCCTACAGGGATCAAATATAGGCACCCTTCACTAACCTATTTTAGTTCCTTATTCTTGCATCAGTATCTCTCACTTTATCTAGAGCACACAGTTTTTCCGATGTTGAATAGCCAACAAGCACCAGAGCCCCTCCTTCTCTGTCAATCAGAGTGCTGGAGTTACAGGCACACACCCAGCTTTCATGGGGATGATGTAGTTTTGAACTCAGGTCGTTTATGTTTATATAGTGAGACCATTTACTTACAGAACTGCCTGCACAGCCCAAGAGCTGACTACCTTATTAATATGCACCACCCTTCTTTATTCTTGGCAACTTTCTTTGCCTTGGAAGTTTCTCTATCTAAAATATTTACAGCTACATCTGATGTTTTGTATTAGGATTGATATTTAGCCACATTTGCTACTTTAATCTGTTTGTCTTTACAATTAAAGAAGATTTCTTGTAGGCAACATAAAGTTGTTATCTTTATCTTCTGTCCATTTTGTTATTTCATTCTTTTTATTGAGCATTTTATGTGATTATTTTTTCATATCACCTAGGTATATTCCACGTGTATGTGTGTATTAAGAAGTACCCCCCTCTACAATTCTGGCTGTATTCTATATAGATTTTGATAATTATCATCTATGGAAGGAATAGCTACTATTTTTACTTTATCTTCATCAGAAATCACAAATACTTACTACTCAAGATCTTTTTATTTTTCCTCTAGTTTTATTTGCATTGCTATTCATGCATGCAAACCTTTCTTTTTAGAAGCATTGGCAATGATTGAAGATGTAATTGTTTTTCTATTTCTGAGGACATAGTGTATTAATCCACCTACCACAGCTTACTAAAATGGACTTGCTCTCCACAATATTTTATAGAAACCATCATCATCATTGCTCAGATTTTCACAGATGCTCCTTTCTATAGCTCTCTTACTTTTCCGAATTACAGATAATGGAATTCTCTGCTGACTCCTCCATCCATACCACTTACTTTTCCTGCCCTAAATATCTAGGTGTGATATATTTCTTTAAATAACAATTCTCATAGCCAGTAACTGAGTAAAGAGGCGCATAGGATTAGAAGCAGTTATACATTTTAACATACCTACTCATAGTGGGGAAGAAAGTTCTGAAAGGGGTCGGAATTAAAGACGGGATGTATTCTCTCTTAATGTCCTTCCCTTCCAGTTGTTACTACAGAACACAGAAGAAGCTTTCTTGCACATGAAGTGAGGCTATGATGTCAATAAGAGGAAATATTTTACTTTCACACCTTTAACAATATTTTAATCACTATCTCTATGCATATTATTATCTGTTGTTCCAAATATTACTAGCAAAATAGACTGATCTCTTCAGATATGTAATTGCTTTACAAAGAGGTTTGAAGTTTTTGCATTTTATGCACTTATTTAGAATTTTCATGTGCAAAAGTTTAAATAAGTATTGCACCTAAATATACAAACGGACAGGCATGAGTGTGTATGCTTATGTGTATATAAGTGTGTACATGCGTGTGTGGTGTGTGCACGTATGTAAATGTTTGTTTACAGTGTGAGTGTGAAATTTCTTAGCATGTCTTTATCAAAATATATTACTCAGAAGGTAAGCATGAATAGTTTGTTACATTGTTTAAATGTTTGGAGGTCCATCTCAGATTTTCTGTTACTAGAGAACAAAGAAGCCATTCAGAGTCAGTAACAACTGGGCTGCTGTGTTTGTAGTTTCTCTTCCATAGCATACTCTGAGCTGTGAAAACAGGAGTGGTGCCATCTCTGTGTGGGTCCCTGTACCTTGTGATACAAGTTCCAACAATGAGGACAATGAAGGTGTTCTTTTCTAGTCCTCACACATACTTATATCTTCAAGCATATGTCATGGATGTAGCTAACAGGATTGTGACTGTCAAGCCCCTAAGAAGGGATGGGACAAACGTATAGAAAGAGTTTATAGGCCAGATGACAAGGTCCAGGAAACACTTAGAATCACTGTCCAGGTAATGACTGCCCCATCAACCTTCCCTTTAGTTTTCAGTAATGGCCCTGAAGGCCTGTGCATATATATATGACCGAGCTTTGCGCATTCCCAGGCCATTGTGCCATCACAGCCCTTGTGTTAAGACCTGAAAACACAGCTCCTTCTTTGCTTCTCTCAGCTGCCATATGGCTCTGTGGAAACTGCCTAAAAAGAAGAAGAAAAAAAAGTGAAAAGAAACACGAGGAGTGAAACAACCCACAGATGAAGTTGATTTATTTTCATCACTAGTGATGGGGACCAAGCCTTTCAGAAACAGAGAACCGTGCACTGAGCAGGCAAATGGGCTGCTCGTATGTCAGAACAGCTCTGTATACACAGGAAAAGAATAACATGCGGTGGAAAATAGAGGTCTCATTGTTTTCCTTAACTACTATATCCAGCTTGAAGGAGATGGAATATTCAAGCACAAGCAAATTGCCTGCCCAGTGTGCTGGAGCTCTCCAGTTCAGTTAGACAAAACAAGTAAGAGCTGGAAAACACACATGAAACCTCAGATTTCTAGAAGCTGGCTGGTCTTAAAGCTTTTTTTTTTTTTCTCAAGTAATTATAGACTGGAAGTTCCATTATTTGCATTTTCTTGTTCAAGATTTTTTTTAAATTTATTTATTTATTGCTTCAGGTTACATATCCATCATAGTGTCCTCTTTCCACACTTCCCAGTCCAACCCCCCCACCCTCTACCCCCTAACCCTTCCATCCCACACCTCTGCAGTGGAGTGTCCCTACATAACATTTCCCTGCCCCAGTTCAGCAGTTATATAAGGGCCAAGAGCCTCCTCATACACTGGAGGCCTACAAGGAAGTACCAACAGGGAAAAGTGTCTCAGTGACAGGGAGAGAAAACAAACAAACAAATAAAAAAGTCTTTGTCAATGTTCCCTTTGGTGCGTTGGTTGTAGTATAGATATCCTGTACTATATGGCTAAAATCCTACTATAAGTGAATAGACGCCATGTGCATCCTTCTGAGTCTGGGTTAGCTCACTCAGGATGAGCTTCTCTAGTTCCATCCATTTGGCTGCAAATTGAAAAATTTCCTTGTTTATGATAGCTGAGTAGTATTCCATTGTGTAGATGTACCACAGGTTTTTAATCCATTCTTCAGTTGAGGGACATCTGCGTTGTTTCCAGTTTCTAGCTATTACAAATAAGGCTGCTTTGAACATAGATGATGAGGCAACTTCCTTGTGATTTGGTGAGGTGTCATTTGGGTGTATACCCAGAAGTGGTATGGCTGGGTCCCGAGGCACAGCTATTCCAAGTTTTCTACGATATTGCCAGACTGACCTCCATAGTGGTTGTACAAGCCTGCACTCCCATCAGCAATGGAGGATGGTTCCCCTTTTGCACAACCTCACCAGCATGTGCTGTCATTTGAGCTTTTTTTTTTTCTGATTTTATTTATTTATTTATTTATTTTTAAATACTTTATTTTTTTTTCTTCAAGTTACATCTCAGTAACA
>CAJQZJ010027557.1:0-10998 GCA_907164525.1 Lophiomys imhausi | reverse complement strand
CTTTAATGGTGTTGTTCCTTGTTTTGATTTGTAGAATTGTGGCTTCTTTGAATTCCTTCATAGATTTAAGTTCTTCTTGCAGGGACTCTATCACTTTCCATATTGCAGAATTGTCAATGTTTTCATGTGTTTCTGTTGGTGAGTGGTCATCCGAATTGGATGAGCTAGGATGATTCTGCTTTGTTGGAGACATAATTCCTTGATTTCTATTTTTTTTTTGACCTTTCGCCATTGGATGTATTTAGCTGTCTGTTTTCTGTGCTTGGAACCACAGTGGATGATTTGGTGCAGGGGACGAGTTACTTGGCTATCTGTCCTTGCTTACAGGGGTATTTCAAGGTCACTGTGGTTTTAATCGCCTGAGGCACTGTGAGCTGGTGCAGCCTATTCCCAGGTTGTGAGTAATGGACCATTATTGTTTCACTGCTCCCAATTCAGACTTCCCTATGTAGCACTCTGAGTTATCAGCCTGTAATGGTTCTGATAGTATGGGCCTGTTTGCCCAGGCACAGATTCTGTGGGCTTTGTTTGTCGTCACGGAGGCTGACAGGGTCTGGCTCCACACCTAATATGTCTGGATTTTCCAGGATACAGCTATGGACCCGATTTCTGGTTTCTCTCTAGGCTTCTCGCCACAGGGCTGGACTCTGTGCCTGATTCCCTTCCTGTCTGCGCCGCCACGGGTCCCATGGGTACCCCATCCCCAGATCCTCTGGCTGCCTGAGTGGACCTCTCGTCCCAGCAGCTCAGCCATGGGTGCACGGATCTCTGACCCTGCCCACGCCTGTCTCTCTCCCCAGATGACCTACTGTGGGTTCGCAGGGATTTGGCCCTGCCAGCCGTGCTCCTTCCCCAGCTGCGCTACCGTAAGTGTGCGGGATTCAGCCCCTCCCTCCCGCCTTTGTGTTCCCAGCTTCCCGCGCTCTCTCAGAACCTCCCGCCCTCTGCTTCACGAGTGGCTGCGGACCACCCGTTGAGCCCCCTGTTTGTTCCTTGCTAAGCCTTCCACTATCTCGCAAAGTTTTTTAAGTGGGTATAAGTTCAACCTGATGTGTGGGGAGCCCAATAGGCCAGCGATCTATGGCCAAGTGGACCCTGATTCTGCCTGCTGTACATTGGGATCGATCTTACCAGGCATCTCTCCAAATGGGAATTCCCGAATCCTGGGTTTAGTGTAGCGAGAGATGGGGAGAGAGCCTTGCCCTGGGACTTTTAACAGTCCCTTGGACGCTGTGAGTGTTCCCGGGGGGGGGGGGTCTAGCCCCTCTGGTTTTTGCACAGTGCCCAATAACTCTGTGTTTTTTATGGCTCTTTTTTCCCCGCATTCAAAATGCGTCAGTGTAGGTCGCCGCCATCTTGGCCCCAGAGTTTCTTTTCTAATCTAATTTGTTTGGTGTTCTGTAAGCCTCTTGAAATTTTATTGGCATCTCTTTCTTTAGGTTTGGGAAGTTTTCTTCTATGATTTTGTTGAAGATATTTCCTGGACCCTGGAGTCAGGAGTCTTCTCTTTCCTCTATGCCTATGATTCTTAGGTTCCTTCTTTTCATTGAGTCCTTGATTTCTTGGATGTTGTGGGTGAGAGATTTTTTAGATTTCTCATTTTCTTTGGGTGTTGTACTGATTTCTTCCATCGAATCTTCCATGCCTGATATCCTGTCTTCCATCTCCTGAATCCTATTTCTCATACTGATATCCATAGATACTGTTCTCTTCCCTTGATTCTCCATTTCCATTTTTAACTCTGACTGTGTTTTCTTTATTGTTTCCAATTCCATTTTCATGTCTAGAATGTTTTTATTCATTTTGTACATTTCCTGCTGCAGTTTGCTTGTCTTTGCCTGGAAGTATTCTATTGCCCTGTCCTTTTCATGTTCAAGCTGAGTCGCCTTGTTTAGAAGTTCTCTGATGGTGTCATCCATAGTTTTCGTCTGTGAAACCATGGTCTCTTTGAATTCCTTCATGAATTTAAGTTCTTCTTGAAGGGACTCTATGACTTTCTTTAATGTAGAATTGTTATCGTTTTCATGTGTTTCAGTTGTGGTGCTGTGATCCGGGTTGGCTGAAATGGCATCACTTTCTATTGTTGGAGCCATTCCGCCTTGAATCCTGCTTTTTCTGGGGTGTTTGGCCATGTGTAAGTCTTACCTGTCTGTTCCTGTTGTCTTCTATTCTTTGATCCAAAGGGGGCACTTTAGTGTAGCGGTCGACTTGTCTGACTCCACTCCTGTAAGTTTTGTTTTTCCGCCCCGCCTCTCAGGTGGAGACTTCACTTATCAAGGGGGTGGAGCTGTATACACTTAAGGTCCGTCATGTCTCTCCTGGTTGCGAGGGGGGGACCCCGATTCTCGGATTCAGCTGCTTCTGTGCATGTCCGAGAGTGGAAGGGAGCGTCCTGCCCAGGGACTTTTAGTGGTACCCGGGTAGCTGGGTGAGACCGGGGGGGGGGGGGGGGGGGCAGGTCTTTTAGATATTTTTTTGTACTGTGTCTTATATCAATCGCGGTTTTCCCCAAGATTAAAATGCATCCATATGGGTCACCGCCATCTTGGATCCCCATCAAATGATCCTTAATCCATTATTAGCTCCTTACCAACTGTTGTATGTTTAATATTTGTGTGTAAAGAGTATATGAGTATGTACTGTGTATATGTGTATTTGTTCATGGATGCACATGCCATATCACACTCATGGAGCTTAGAGGACAGCTTTGCTTGTACATCTTTATGTTCCACCTTGTTTTAGAGATGGTCTCGCTTGTCTTCTTTCACATAAGCCAAGCTACCTGGTCACTGGTGCTTCTGTGAATTCTCCTGTCTCTCCACAGAGACACCAGACTACAGGAGCTTGTGCTGTGAATCTGGACTTACAAAAGTTCTGAGGACTGAACTCATGCAGTCAGGCTTGTGCAGTAAGTATTTTACCCACTGATCCATCTCCCCAGCTGTCTGTATTTCTTGTCTTTTGACAAGGTTATACAAGCCCAAAAACACTGACATTTTCAGGGAAATCATTACTTAATAGGAAAATTCAAGCTACAGCACCATTAATTTTTGTCAACTCAGAAGCAAATTCTTAGAGAAAGATAATAACCCAGAAAAAGAAAAAAGATACTTTAAGTAGTGTACCATTAATTAAATGCAGGCAGATGTTCAGGGAGTACAAAGTTGGCTAAGCTGTGACATCACAGCAAAAAAGGGTGCTGTTCTTTTCTTTCATGTGTCCAAGAATACTTCTAGTAACATGTCATCTTTACAAAATAGCACATTGGGATATAGTCACTTCTAAGTTTGTTCTTACAGAAGCTGCTTCTCTAGAAAGAGATTTTTGTTTGGATTTTTAAAAATCAAGTTATAATCAGACTTTGTTTAATACACCCATGAGTTTTCAGGCTTCATTGTGTTGCACAAGTGTTCTCACAGTCTCCTGTTCCAAAAAGAGCAGCAAGTGTTAAACAACACAAAGAGTCTTTAGGTATCTGAAGGCACCTTGGGTCTTTTAATTTGCAGGATGGGAAATGGTGCGATTCCTTTGCTGTCATATTCGGGTGAAAAGATTACCAAAGATTTCCATTCTGCTTTGCTACCTGGGTGTAAACAAAATTCAGAAGCTGGAAATCCAAAAATCTAAGATGTATTTATTTTTAAACTATCTACTTATTATAACAAGTCACAAAGGAGAAAGATTTAGCAGAGGCAAGAAACAGTACTGGAGAGGGATATCAAAATCACAAACAAAACCCCTCTGAAATATGTATCTTTTAAACATTCCAATTTTGAAGCTTCCATGGACAATCACACTTAAAATTCAGCAGATACAGCTACTTCAGGAAAATGCATCCCCACAAGCCTTAAAAAGGAAAGCATCCCTGACAGGCACTTAGGGAGCTCACTCAACAGGGCAGCTGGGTGAGATTCCTTCCAGGAAGCCTCTTTGCTGTTTGCTGTCAACAAAGTACATGTTAGGCCATCTACCTGGAGAGTGACAGAGATACACTCCAACAAGCAGAGTTATCAGCATCTCACTCCAATGACAGCACTTCTTTCTCCAGAGCTTAAAGACTTAGGGCAGAGTCCCTTTGTAACAATTTCGAGTTGATTTAATATATATGAATGGAAAAGATGAGATTCAGAAATACCCTTGGCTACTTTGCAATGGCAAAGAGAATTATGAAATGTCTATTTTGAGACTGAATCTTTAGGTGCAATATTTAGACTTGCCCTCAGGAAAAGATCAGATGTTCCCTGCCAGGTGTCTAGTCATGGATGCAAATCAAAATGGGCAGTAAAATACCAACTTCCAACGAACTGCATTAACTTTACAAGCCATTAATATGCCAGTGATGCTCTCCCGTGCCTGAATGGAAAAGATGTAGAGAGTAAATTCACTACAAGTAATGAATTAATGAATGCAGGATTCATTCCTTCTTTCAGAACTCAGGTGTTATCTCTTCAGGAACTTAAGAACACGCCTATACTTGTCTACTGTCCAGCCATGAGAAAACAAGATTGATTAAAATATATTTTATTAGATATAAAATATATTAATAAATGATATTTTATAAATTCTTCTTCACTTTTGAAATACTTCTGAAAGTATCCCACTAAAAAGTAACAAAGTCTATGATCCTGTTCCTTTCAGTCTGTGGGTTGTAGGATAGTTATCCTGTACTATATGATTTTTTTTTTAAATCTCAGAAATGAATGGAACCCTAGATCTTAGCAATCCCTATTGCACTCCATCTATGGGAAATAGCCCTTCAGAAATCTACACTCAGGTTCTAAACTCGTCCACATTCCTCTTGTAAATGAGTTCAAAAGGCCTGTGCTCCACATGGCCAGGTGAATCACAGCAGTGGCCCCATTTCTCAGTATTGCTGTTCTGTTGCTTCTCTGGCTGGGACCAAAGTCATAAAGGAAAAGGGTGGGGGGGGATACCTTAAGAGGAAAGGCTTATTATTGCTAGCAGTTTTTGGAAGTGCTAATTTTGCTAATCGTTTGAGGGTACATTCTACCAAGGTAGGAAAACCCTCTCGGCTAGTGCAGGAGGTGGCTAGCCAGATTGCGTACACAATGAGAAGGCATATCCTGTTGAATGCAGGTGCACATCTCACATGTTTTTCTTTTATTCAGACAAGGTTCCCAGTCAATGAGATTTTCTTGCCTATACTTAAGGTCTCCCCACCTCAATTTACCCAAATGCCCTCACAGAAATATCCATATATGTGTCTCCCACATGATTCTCAAACACACCAAGTTATCAATCAATATTAAAATCACAGTGGCCATTTTTGTTTACTCTGAGAATTTTATATTCATATTATGCATCCATTTCCCCTTGAATTCAGTGTCTGTGTAAGCCAGCGTTATCTTCTTCATAACTTGAAGCATGAAAATGAACTAAAACTATAAATATAGGCTTCTCTGCCAAAGCTCAGTACATCCAATCAGCTGCTTGTTAAATATATGCTAGCATGGTACCGTTTCCATGGTTTATCTCTGCCTGGTATTTCTGTATAAACCCTTTGTAGTTGAGAAGAATGGATTGGGTCTCACACATGTTGTGATAAAAAGGATTTTCCCCACTACTCCTTTTTTTTTTTTCAGCCTTACTGAGTTGTCGTTTACTACAAAAAAAAAAAAACCTTTCCAAAGTTCAGTTTAATCATCATTCCTGCTTCATTTCAGCATATTCTTATCACCCTGAAAACAAATCTGTTCCTCTTAGTTTTCACTCCTCAATATTCTCTTTACCTCTTAGCAACTGTTAATCTTTCTGTTTCTACAGAATTGCCTACTTTAGGCGTTTAATAGAAGGTAAGTCACGTTTGCTAACTGGTTTCTTTTACATAGCACAAGACTTTTGAAGTTTTCCCATGTCCTAACATCTGTTAGTTTTCATACATTTCTTGTAGAATTATAAACTAGTATAAGCAATGCAGAGACACTTTGACAACTCCTTGAAATGTGGGAATTTACCACATGATCCATCAGTTCCACTATAATGTACAGAAACATTAGAAATAAAAATATTTTCCTATAAAATCAGATATATTTATCCCTCTCAGGTCTCTGAGGTGATTGAAGAACAGATAGCTAGAGTCTCATAATTAAATTTTGAGTTGTTTAGGAGTCAAGAGAGTGTTATAGATCTAAGAAGATACTTTTAAAATTGTGTTGCAAATTAGTATGAATGTTGAGTCAGATAGAGAACTTCAAACTCATGGAGATGGTTAGATAGTAGAATGTTAAAGTCAGGTACCAAATACATATGGACTGGACATTGGGAATGTACGTTAAGCCATATAACCCTCATAACTGTGGCCCAATTACCTCTGTTGTACTGTACTGTATTTATTATTATAAGAGAAAGAGCCATTTGTTGGACTGAAAGGGGAAACTGTAGGGGGAAATAAGATATACCTTAAACTTAAAAGAAAAAAAAAAGGGAAGAGGATGGGGGGTTGAGGGTGGGAGGGTGGGACTGGAGGGGGAATAGGGAGGGGACTGTGATTGAGATGTAACTTGAAGAAATAAAAAATAAAGGAAAAAAAGAAATAAAAATATTTGTCTATATAAAAATGTGTACATGAATATTGTTAGGAACATTATTCGTAATAGCCAAAAATGGGAATGTAATGGTGAAGGCCTTTCTGCATCTACTAAAATGAGCATGTGATTTCTCTTCTTCAGTCTATTTATTAGATATATTACATCTTTATTTGCATATGATTAAATACCACTGCATCTCTCAAATAAAGCCAGCTTGATCGTAGTAGTGATGTTTTCTATGTGTTGCTGAATTCAACTTGCAAGCATTTTATTGAGAAATTTTATGTGTATGTTTACCAAAAATATTTGGCTATAATTTTCTTTTTATTTTGTCTTTATATTTTGATATCAGAGTAATACTGTTTCACAAAAAGAATTTGGGTGCATTTCTTCCTTTTTCTATTTTATGAAAGTATTTGAGAAAAATTTGTGAAAAAATATGACTAATTAAATTGTTTAACCAGTATTTATATTATTGTTAATTGGTTTGGCAGTTGTTAATTCTCATCCAGACATTATAAATGAGCACACAGAGACACAGGATGGATTTTACAAGCCTCGGCCTGGATGGAGCAATCTTGGCCCAACTAAGCTAGCTCATAATTCTATTTCCCAAATATGACCCCATACATACATATGTCCCCTTGGACTGCCATTCTCCACAATATGCCGATGTTCCTGGCCATGTGGAATGTGGAATGAGGTTCTGTTTTCTAACCCATGGTGTGTGTCTTCTTCTTCCTGCTGCTCTTGGCTGGAATGCCTTCTTCTTCCTGCTTGCTGTCTGTTACTTACATTGACTCTGATTGGTTAAATAAAATGCCAAGGCCTGAGATTGGGCAAAGACAGAGATAGGTGGGACTTCCTGGGATGAGACCAGGAAGCCTGCATTTTAGACAGAGAATTAAAGCATTCCAGACAGCAGCAGGACCAATTAATTAACATTTAGAATGCTTAACACTACCCCAACAATTCCCTCCTTTTGTCTGAAAAAAAAAAGGCTAAATGTTTAACTCATATAGTAAAAACAATAAGAACAAATATAAAACAATCAAGAAAACCATATATAAAAGTTACATAATGTTTAGTCTATTTGTATCAGGCAATCTTGAAGAAGAAAAAAAATCATCTTATCTATCTTGCTGTGTCTAAAGTTCTGAACCAAAATAATTTCTATCGTATCCTATATTTATAAATCTAAAGATTTCATTTAGACATGAAAATATCCTTTTAAATCCTAAACAACTAAAGTTAATTAAACTACATTGGGTGTCATTTGTAGAATTAATTAGTTTTTATTTCTAAAAAGATTAATGTTAGCTCTTCCTTAAATGTCTATAGAATTCTGCAGTGAATCCATCTGGACTTGGAATTTGTGTTTTACTTGGGAGATTTTATATTACTCTTTGATCTAATGGCTTGATGTAGATTTGGTTGGGTATGATCTTTTCTGGTATTGTCTGTCTGCTGCACTAACTGCCTCCTGAATCTGGGTGGTCAGATTTTTCCCTAGACCTAGGGGAATCTTAATTTCATTCCTTCCCACGGCTCTTGTTTTTGATCTTTCAGTGGTGTCCCAGAGATCTCATGTATTGTTTCATACTTTCTTGTGATGTCATTGTCTTGGTATTCAAATTCATCTATCTTGTCTTTCATACCTGATATTTGTCTTCCATTTGATCCTTCCTATGGTTGGAGCTTTCTAGTGAGTGTTTTTTATTTGGTAATAAAATTATGATTTCTAAACTTTGAATTCAACTTTTTAAGATTCCTATCTCTTTATTGATTTTTTTATTTCCTGTATAGCCTTATTCCATTCAGTTGTTTGTACTTTATTTTGTATCCAACTAGGAGTTTATCTGCATCCTTTTTTATTTCCTCAATTATTCTTACAAATGTAGTTTAAGTTTTTTTTTGTCTGTAATTTTAACTAACTAATTCTCATTAAGATCCTTTACCGTAGAATTGGTATTTTTTTAATGATTATTTATTACTTCAAGTTACATCTCCATCACAGCCCTCTCCCTCCACCCCTCCCAGCCCCACCCCCCTACCCTCTCACCCTTCCCCCAGAATGCATAATTCTTTTTTTTTTCAGTCCAGCAAATGGTTCTTCCTCTTATAACAATAAATACAGTACAAAACAACAGAAATAAATAGGCCACAATTCTGAGAGTTATTTGGTTTAGCATACATTCTCAATGTCCAGTCCATATGTATTTGGCACCTGATTTTAACATTCTACTATCTAACCATCTCCATGAGTTTAAAGTTCTATATCTAATTCAGCTTTCATACTAACTTGCATCACAATTTTAAAAACATCTTCTTAGATCCAGAACACCTTCTTGATTCTTAAACAACTCAAAATTTAACTATGAGACTCTAGCTATCTATTTTTCAACCACCTCAGAAACCTGAGAGGGATAAATATATCTGATTATATAGGAAGTGCAGGGCCTGCAGCTTCCAAAACTAAAAAATGACATACCAGTGACTGCCTGGACAGTTCCCATTTTCTCTCCATACATTACAGCATCAATATTCAGCTTTTTGGCCCCGTTTCTCTGACAGACATTGATTGTAGAGCAGGAATTATGAAGGACTTACCTACCCTGTCTTGGCAGAGCTAGGCTGTCGACTTACCTGCTTCCAAATTTTCTCTTTTCTGGACAGCAGTCTGTCTACAGTTGAAGCAAGGTTTTTTTGTTTTGTTTTGTTTTGTTTTTGTTTTGTTTTGTTTTGTTTTGTTTTGCCAAGAGATAGGCTTGCCACTAATTCAACCATCTCACACTGGAGATTCTTTGATGCTCATCTTCTACTTGGAGTGGAATAGGGGATGCTGTCAGGAGCTGGCATGTCTCGATATCAAAAAAAAATCTTAATTTAAGAAAACATCTTTGAATGCCATACTCTGCAGATCTCTTGGGGTTTTTGAAGGTGCCCTATCTATCTCTTATGTTTAGATAAGCAAATGTTGCTGTCTCTTATCAACTTGATTTCTGAGTAGCTTAGTAAATAACTGTGGGGGCCAAGATGGCAGCGACCTACACTGACGCATTTTGAACACGAGGAAAAAAGAGCCATAAAAAACACAGAGTTATTGGGCACTGTGCAAAAACCAGAGAGGCTAGACCCCCCCGGGAACACTCACAGCTCCCAAGGGACTGTTAAAAGTCCCACGCCAAGGCTCTCCCCCATCTCTCGCAGACACGGAAGCCACTAAACCCGGGATTCGGGAACTCCCATTTGGAGAGGCGCCTGGTAAGATCGATCACAACTTACAGCAGGCAGAATCAGGGTTCACTTGGCCATAGATCACTGGCCTATTGGGCTCCCCACACCTCAGGAAGAATTTATACCCACTTAAAAAACTTTGTGAGATAGTGGAAGGCTTAGTAAGAAACAAACAGGGGGCTCAGCGGGTGGTCCGCAGCCGCTCGTGAAGCGGAGGGCGGGAGGTTCCAAGAGAGCGCAGGAAGCTGGGAACACAAAGGGGGGTGGGAGGGGCCGAATCCCGTGCACTGACGGCAGCACAGCTGGGGAGGGAGCCCGGCTGACAGGGCCAAATCCCCGCAAACCCACGGCAGGTCAACTGGGGAGAGAGACAGGCGTGGGCGGGGCCAAAGATCCGTGCAACCACGGCTGAGCTGCTGGGGCGAGAGGGCCACTCAGGCAGCCGGCGGATCTGGGGCTTGGGGTACCCACGGCCTAGCAGCCAGGGAGCCGGACCCGTGGCGGCGCAGACAGGAAGGGAATCAGGCACAGAGGCCAGTCCTGTGGCGAGAAGACTAGTGAGAAACCAGAAATCAGGACCAGAGCTGTACTCTGGAAAATCCAGACATATTAGGTGTAGAGCCAGACCCTGTCAGCCTCCGTGACGACAAACAAAGCCCACAGAATCTGTGCCTGGGCAAACAGGTCCATACCATCAGAACCATTACAGGCTGATAACTCAGAGTGCAACATAGGGAAGTCTGAATTGGGAGCAGTGAAACAATCCTGGTCCATTACTCACAACCTGGGAGTAGGTTGCACAGCTCACAGTGCCTCAGGCGATTAAAACCACAGTGACCCTGAAATCCCCCTGTAAGCAACGACAGATAGCCAAGTAACTCATCCCCTGCACCAAAGCAGCCACTGTGGTTCCAAGCACAGAAAACAGACAGCTAAACGCATCCAATGGCCAAAGGTCAAAAAAAAAATAGAAATCAAGGAAATATGACTCCAACAAAGCAGAATTATCCTAGCTCATCCAATTCGGATGACCACACACCAACAGAAACACATGAAAACGTTGACAATTCTGCATTATGGAAAGTGATAGAGTCTCTGCAAGAAGAACTTAAATCTATGAAGGAATTCAAAGAAACCACAATTCTACAAGTCAAAACAAGGAACAGCACCATTAAAGAGCTCCAAGCCAAGGTGACAGAGCTTGAACAGGAAA
>CAJQZJ010027552.1:0-11962 GCA_907164525.1 Lophiomys imhausi | reverse complement strand
TTGGTTCTTTGAGAAAATCAACAAAATAGACAGACCCCTATCCAAATTAACTAAAAGGCAAAGGGAAAGAACACAAATCAACAAAATCAGAAATGAAAAGGGAGAAATAACAACAGACACTGAGGAGATCCAGAAAATATTCGGACATTACTTTAAAAATCTATATTCCACTAAATTTGAAAACCTAAGCGAAATGGACAATTTCCTCGATAAATTCCACCTACCAAAACTAAATCAAAATCAGATTAACAGCTTAAACAGCCCAATAACACCTAAGGAAATAGAAACAGTCATTAATAATCTCCCAACCAAAAAAAGCCCAGGGCCAGATGGCTTTAGCACGGAATTCTACCGGACATTCAAAGAGGAACTAACACCATTACTTTTCAAACTCTTCCACCACATAGAAACAGAAAGATCACTGCCAAACTCATTCTATGAGGCCACTGTCATTCTGATTCCTAAACCACACAAAGACCCAACAAAGAAAGAGAACTTCAGACCAATCTCCCTCATGAACATTGATGCAAAAATACTTAATAAAATACAAGCAAACTGAATTCAAGAACACATCAAAAGTATCATACAGAATGGTCAAGTCGGCTTCATCCCTGGAATGCAGGGATGGTTCAATATACGAAAGTCTATCAATGTAATTCACCACATAAACAAGGTGAACGAAAAAAACCACATGATAATCTTGATAGATGCAGAAAAAGCATTTGACAAAATCCAACACCCCTTCATGCTAAAAGTTCTGGAGAGAACGGGCATACAAGGACCATACCTAGAAATAATAAAGGCAATATACAGCAAGCCAGTACCCAACATCAAATTAAATGGAGAGAAGCTTGAAGCATTTCCTCTAAACTCAGGGACAAGACAAGGATGTCCACTTTCACCATATCTCTTCAATATAGTACTTGAAGTCCTTACTAGAGCAATAAGACAACTAAAGGAGATCAAAGGGATATAAATTGGAAATGAAGAAGTCAAATTATCCCTATTCGCAGATGATATGTTAGTATACATAAGCGACCCCAAAAACTCCACCAAAGAACTCTTACAGCTGATAAACAACTTCAGCAAGGTGGCTGGATACAAAATTAACTCAAAAAAATCAGAAGCCCTTCTTTATACAACAAACAAATATACTGAGAAAGAAATAAGGGAAACAACCCCCTTCACAATAGCCACAAACAACATAAAATACCTGGGGGTAACTCTAACCAAGCATGTAAAGGACCTATATAACAAGAACTTCAAGCCCCTGAAGAAAGAAATGGAAGAGGCCTTTAGAAGATGGAAAGATCTCCCATGCTCATGGATAGGTAAGATCAACATAATAAAAATGGCTATCCTACCAAAAGCAATATATAGATTTAATGCAATTCCTATCAAAATACCAACACAATTCTTTATAGACCTGGAAAAAGCTAGTCTCAACTTCATATGGAACAACAAAAAGCCCAGAATAGCTAAATCAATCCTGTCCAATGAAAAACATCTGGAGGTATCACCATCCCAGATTTCAAGCTGTACTACAGAGCAACAGTAATAAAAACAGCATGGTACTGGTATAGAAACAGACCAGTGGATCAATGGAATCGAATTGAAGATCCAAACATGGATCCACACACCTATGGCCAACTAATCTTTGACAAAGAAGCCAAAAATGCACAATGGAAGAAGGACAGCATCTTCAACAAATGGTGCTGGTCCAACTGGATGTCCACTTGCAAAAGAATGAAATTAGACCCATACCTATCACCTTGTACAAAACTTAATTCCAAGTGGATCAAAGACCTTAACATAAGGCCAGCCACACTAAAGATACTAGAAGAAAAAGTAGGAGAAACCCTCGAACTCATTGGCACAGGTGACAACTTCATGAACAGAACACCAACAGCTCAGGACCTGAGATCAACAATCAATAAATGGGACCTCATGAAACTGAAAAGCTTCTGTAAAGCAAAGGACACTGTCATTCGAACAAAACGGCAACCAACAGACTGGGAGAAAATCTTCACCAACCCCACATCTGATAGAGGGCTATTATCTAAAATCTACAAAGAACTCAAGAAACTAAATGCCAAGAAACCAAATAATCCAATCAAAAAATGGGAGATGGAGCTAAATAGAGAATTCACAAAGGAGGAATCCCTAAGGGCTGAGAGACACCTGAAGAAATGTTCAACATCCTTAATCATCAGAGAAATGCAACTCAAGACGACCCTGAGATTCCACCTAACACCTGTTAGAATGGCTAAAATAAAGAGCTCAAATGATAGCGCATGCTGGCGAGGGTGTGGAGAAAGGGGTACCCTACTCCATTGCTAGTGGGAGTGCAGGCTTGTGCAACCACTATCGAGGTCTGTCTGGCGATATCTTAGAAATCTAGGAATAATCTTGCCTCAGGACCCAGCCATACCACTTCTGGGTATACACCCAAAGGACCTCTCACGGAGACATAGGGAAGTCTCCTCATCTATGTTCATAGCAGCGTTATTTGTAATAGCTAGAAATTGGAAACAACCCAGATGTCCCTCAACTGAAAAATGGATTAAAAAATTGTGGTACATCTATACAATGGAATATTACTCAGCTATCAGAAACAATGAAATCATGCAATTTGCAACCAAATGGATGGATCTAGAGGAGCTCATCCTGAGTGAGCTTACCCAGTCTCAGAAGGATGCACATGGCATCTATTCACTTATAGTAGGATTTTAACTATATCGTACAGGTTATCTGTACTACAACCAACACATCAAAAGGAACAAGGACATAATTTTTTTTTTATCTTTTTCTTTTTCTTTTTCCTTCTTTTTCTCTTTTTTTCTTTTTCCTTTTCCCTTCTCTTTTTCCTCTCTTTTTTTGTTGATATTCTTTGTTTTTGTGGGTTTGTGTGTTTGTTGGTCTTTTTTTTAGTATTCCCCCAGTAGCAATAAGACACCATTCACGGGTAGTACTGCCTCGTAGGCCCCCGGTGAATGAAGAGGCTCTTGGCCCTCATATGACTCCTGATCTGTGATGAGAGACTGTTAGGCAGGGACACTCCACCCCAGAGGAACAAGGGTCAGGGGATAGAGCATGGGAGGGTGGGGCTGGGAAGCGTGAAAAGAGGACAATATGATAAGGATGTAACCTGAAGCAACAAACAAATAAATTTATTAACTAAAAAAAAAAAAGGCAGGGGGCAGGGCTGAAACACTGTGAATGGAACAGAGGATACAGCCATTCGGCCTGGTTTTGCAGACCTCCAGGTGTAGAGAAGACGTGGAGCTAAGGTAAAATACAAGAGAATTGTGGTATTGGCCCATGCCTTTGACTTCAGCGGAGACGGGGTGGGGCACCTTAGAGTTGGTGGTCTTATGTATTCTGGAGTCATACGGAGCGGGGTGGTGAGGGTGCATACTCTTGGTCCCACCATTCAAGAAGAGTACACCCTTGGTCCCAGCTCCCAGCACACTGGAGACAGAAACGGGCAGATCCCGGAGCTCAGGGTCAGCCTGATGCAGGGCAAACTCTAAATAGAGAAAGACTTCGATCCAGGAGTGGTGGAACACATCTTTGATCCCTTCAGATGGGAAACACAGGTCCCTGATCCCAATAATTAGAGTTCAGAGACACACACATGGGATTTGGAGGGACCTAGGTTTGGAGGCTACTTACAAAAGGCCGTCTCGATGCAGGCAGATTGTCCTCTGGGATCTCAAAATATATACACTAGAGCTGGTTTAGCTCCAAGGTGACAGAATGATTTATTCTTTAACCCGGATTGAAAGATAACGCTTTGTATGTTGTCAGAAGGCCAAATTTGCTTCAGGAGAAGTACTACCTAGCCCCCCTCCATCCCCTCCCAGGAAAAAAAAAGGGCAATTGTCCTAGGGTTGGGATTGGGGCAGGGCTCTGTTCTTATCGTTCCAGGAGAATCAAAGCGTCCATTAGGGGAGCCCGGGGACGGCTGGACAGCGGAATCCTCAGCAGAGAGCAGAATCAGGCACCAAGGAGGACGAGTGACCCAGTTGATTCTGCCTGGCAGACTTCCTCAAAAGCTGTCTCCATCGGGGGCCTACAACCACCACAGCAATCCAATGTCACTGGGACCACTCAGCTCTACACAAAGCCCCGGCAGGAACCTCAGTGAAGTCTGCAAGATCAGCTTCTGCCTACAAACCCCTTAGGTCATCTAAACAGCTGAGAACAGAAGGACTGAACATAAAAGGAGTGTACTAACATTTTTAATCATTTTTCCCATTTGGGTTGGGGCCCCAAACAGGTCTACTACGACCCAAATCAGCAGGAAGTCACTTTAAGAGAGCGACGTCCCATTCCCAGAGGGTGGGGAGGGTGTTTCTCCGCCCTTCTTTTTGGTTATTTGAAGGATAACTGAAAACTCTGTTATGTAGGGGAAGAGAATACAAGCTGATAAATGGTCCTGTCTTAATGGGTTTTGGAGGTTAGCCCCAGGGAATTCCTACTTTTCCTTTTTCTGTATCCTTCTTCCTCTCCTATGTAGGAGTGCATGGGCTTGAGAAAAATGAGATATAGACATAGCACAGGAAGGTCCAAGAAGAAGGGGCAGATTATTGAATATGCCCTTATACCTTTGTATATTGATACAAAATTAGTAGTTTATTTGGCTAAAGTGGTATTGACCATTGTTTATTGTGCAAAAATAAGATTGTATTGGATTACATCAGTATTGATCTTTGTATATTGATACAAAATTAAGATTATAGTTGGCCACAATGGTATTGACCCTTGCATATGGACGTAATATTAAGATTATATTGGGCTACATAGGCATTGATCTTGGTATATTGATACATAATTAAGAGTATATTTAACCACAATTGAGTAGATCTTTGTATATTGATACAAATTTAAAGGTAATGCTTCCCAATGGTATCATACCTAGAGATACTTAAAAGTAAAATGTGAAGCTCTGACCTCTTGATACCAACCGTCTAAAATGGTCTAGGATAGTTAAAACAAACTCCTAGTCATGCAAACATGTCACTTTGTTAGCTACTATGACAGTCTATCACAGATATTCTCTAAACTACCCAGTAATCAAGTTGCTAAGAGACAAGCAACATTTGCTTATCTAAATACAAGAGATGGATAGGGCATCTTCAAAAACCCCTAGAGATCTGCAGAATATGGCATTCAAGGATGTTATCTTAAATCAAGATTTTTTTTTGATATTGAGACATATCAGTGCCTGACAGCACCCCTATTCTACTCCAAGTAGACGGTAAGCATCGAAGAACCTCCACTGTAAGATGGTTGAATTAGTGGCAAGCCTTTCTCTTGGCATGAAAAAACCCCTTGCACCAACTGCAGACAGAGTGCTGTCCAAAAAGGACAAAACTTGGTAGCAGGGAAGTCGACAGCCTAACTCTGCCAAGACAGGGTAGGTAAGTCCTTCATAATCCCTGCTCTACAACAAATGTCTGTCAGAGAAACAGGACCCAAAGGCTGAAGATTGATGCTGGAATGTATGGAGAGAAAATGGGAACTGTCCAGGCAGTCATTGGTATGTTCTTTCTTAGTTTTGGAAGCTACAGGCTCTGCACTTCCTATATAAGCAAATATATTTATCCCTCTCAGGTCTCTGAGGTGGTTGAAGAATAGACAGCTAGAGTCTCATAGTTAAATTTTGAACTGTTTAGGAATCAAGAGGGTGTTATAGATCTAAGAAGATACTCTTAAAAGTGTGTTGCAAGATAGTATGAATGTTGAGTCACATATAGACCTTTAAACTCATGGAGTTGGTTAGATAGTAGAATGTTAAAGTCAGGGGCCAACTATGTATAAACTGGACATTGGGAAGGTATAGTGGGCCAATTTACTCTCATAAATGTGGCATATTTATATCTATTGTTTTGTATAATACTTACTGTTATAAGAGAAGGAACCATCTGTTGGACTGAAAGGGGAAACTTCTGGGGGGAAGAGGGTGGAAGGGCGGGATAGGAAGGGGGAATAGGGAGGGGTTTGTTACTGAGATGTAACTTGAAGAAAAAAAAATAAACTATTTAAAAAAAAAGAAACAGTTTTGAGAGTAAAGATAGTTCGTATTTGAAGAACGTACACACGGTTTTATTCTCAATATACCTAATGAATGTGCATTCCTACCGTGTTTTCAGACATGGTTACTTAACAGATAAAGAAAACTACACTAGTTGTTGTGTCTACTGGTGTTGGTGTCAAAAGAACCCCTTAGATCAAATGTGTATTAGTACGCAGTGGAAGCATTCGCTACTAGTAGTTGTGGTAAAAAGTGTGTTCAAGTTATAAGTTTTACGAACGTATGGGAAATCCCTCAGCTTCCAGATATGTTCACAGCACGTCCCTAACACAGTTCAGTGACACACTAACAGCCATACTTTTCCTTGTGTGAGAAATCAAAGTAGACGTTCGTTTAATTAAGAAAGAGTTCTGAGAGTGAAAACAGTTCATCTTTGAACAACGTACACACATGGTTTTAATTCTCAATATACCTGATGAATGTGCATTCCTACAGTCTTTTCACACATGTTTACTTACCTGATAAAGAGAACTTCACTAGTTGTTTTGTCTACTGGAGGTGTCAAAAGAACAGCTTAGATCGATTGTGTATTGGTATGCAGTGGATGCACTTGCGACTAGTAGTTGTGGTAAAAAGTGTGTTCAAGTTACAGGTTTTACGAACGTATGGGAAATCCCTCAGCTTCCAGATATGTTCACATCGCGTCCCTAAAATACATCTGTGACACACTAACAGCCATAATTTTCCTTTTGTGAGAAATAAAAGTAGACGTTCCTTTTTTCTAGGAGGCCTTAAGAAACACTTTTGAGAGTGAAGATATTTCGTCTTTGAAGAACATACACACATCGTTTTAATTCTCAATGTACCTGATTGAATGTGCATTCCTACCATGTTTTCAGACATGTTTACTTAAAAGATAAAGAGAACTTCACTAGTTGTTGTGTCTACTGGTGGTGGTGTCAAAACAACAGCTTAGAATGTGTATTAGTACACAGTGGAAGCATTCACGACCAGTTGTTGTGGTAAAAAGTGTGTTCAAGTTACATGTTTTACGAACGTATGGGAAATCCCTCAGCTTCCAGAAATGTTCACATCATGTCCCTAACATACTTCAAAGACACACTGACAGCCATACTTTTCCTTGTGTGAGAAATCAAAGAATCAAAGTAGACGTTCGTTTACTTAAGAAAGAGTTCTGAGAGTGAAGACAGTTCATCTTTGAGGTACGTAAACATATGGTTTTAATTCTAAATATACCGGATGAATGTGCATTCGTACACTGTTTTCAGACAAGTTTACTTACCAGATAAAGAGAACTTCACTAGTTGTTTTGTCTACTGGGGTGTCAAAAAACAGCTTAGATCAAATGTGTATTAGTACGCAGTGGAAGCATTCGCGACTAGTAGTTGTGGTAAAAAATGTGTTCAAGTTACAAGTTTTACGAACGTATGGGAAACCACTCAGCTTCCAGATATGTTCACATCACGTCCCTAACATACTTCCGTGACACACTAACAGCCATAATTTTCCTTGTGTGAGAAATCAAAGTAGACGTTCGTTTTTCTAGGAGTCCTTAAGAAACAGTTTTGAGATTAAAGATATTTCGTATTTGAAGAACATACACCCGGTTTTATTCTCAATATACCTGATGAATGTGCATTCCTACCATGTTTTCAGACATGGTTACTTAACAGATAAAGAGAACATCACGAGTTGTTGTATCTACTGGGGTTGTCAAACGAATAGCTTAGAATGTGTTTTTGTAAGCATTGGAGACATTCGCAAATAGTAGTTGTTGTAAAAAGTGTGTTCAAGTTACATGTTTTACGAACGTATGGGAAATCCCTCAGCTTCCAGATATGTTCACAACACGTCCCTAACATACTTCAGTGACACACTAACAGCCATACTTTTCCTTGTGTGAAAAATCAAAGTAGGCATTCGTTTTCTTAAGAAACAGTTCCGAGAGTGAAGATAGTTCGTATTCACGAACTTGTGTGAGAAGCATTCACCAGTAGTAGTTGTGAGAAAAAGTGTGTTGAAGTTACAGGTTTTACGAACGTATGGGAAATTCCTAGGCTTCCAGATATGTTCACATGACGTCCGTAACATACTTCAGTTACACACTAACAGCCATACTTTTCCTTGTGTGAGAAATCAAAGTAGACGTTGGTTTACTTAAGAAACAGCCATATTTTCATTGTGTGAGGAATCAAAGTAGAGGTTCGTTTTTCTAGGAGGCCTTAAGAAACAGTTTTGAGACTGAAGACAGTTCATCTTTGAAGAACGTACACACATGGTTTTAATTCTCAATATACCTTATGAATGTGCATTCCTACCGTGTTTTCAGATATGTTTACTTACCAGATAAAGAGAACTTCACTAGTTGTTGTGTCTACTGGTGGTTTGAAAACAACTGCTTAGAATGTGTATTTGTGCACAGTGGAAGCATACGCGATTAGTAGTTGTGGGAAAATGTGTGTTCAAGTTACAAGTTTACGAACGTATGGGCAATCCCTCAGCTTCCAGATATGTTCACAAAACGTCCCTAACATATTTCAGTGACACACTAACAGCCATAATTTTCCTTCTGTGAGCAATCAAAGTAGACGTTTGTTTACTTAAGTGTTCTGTGTGTGAAGACATTTCATCTTTGAAGAACGTACACACATGGTTTTAATTCTCAATATACCTGATGAATGTGCATTCCTACGGTGTTTTCAGACATTTTTACTTACCAGATAAAGAGAACTTCACTAGCTGCTTTGTCTAATGGGGGTGTCAAAAGAACTGCTTAGATCGAATGTGTATTAGTATGCAGTGGAAGCATTCTCGACTAGTAGTTGTGGGAAAAAGTGTTTTCATGGTACATGTTTTACGAACGTATGGGAAATCCCTCAGCTTCCAGATATGTTCAAATCACGTCCTTAACATACTTCAGTGACATACTAACAGCCATATTTTTCCTTTTGTGAGAAATTAAAGTAGACCTTCGTTTTACTAGGAGGCAATAAGAAACAGTTTTGAGATTGAAGATAGTTCGTCTTTGAATTTTTTACAGACATCGTTTTAATTCTCAATATACCTGATGAATGTGCATTCCTACCGTGTTTTCACACATGTTTACTTTCAAGATTAAGAGAACTTCACTAGTTGTTGTGTCTACTGGTGGTGTCAAAAGAACTGCTTAGAATGTGTATTAGTACGCAGTGGAAGCATTCGCAACTAGTAGTTGTGGTAAAAAGTGTGTTCAAGTTACATGTTTTACGAACGTATGGGAAATCCCTAAGCTTCCAGATATGTTCACCTCACGTCCCTAACATACTTCAGTGACACACTAACAGCCATATATTTCCTTGTGTGAGAAATCAAAGTAGATGTTCGTTTACTTAAGAAACTGTTCTGAGAGTGAAGACAGTTCATCTTTGAAGAACACACACACATGGTTTTAATTCTCAATATACCTGATGAATGTGCATTTTTACAGTGTTTTTAGACATGTTTACTTACCAGATAAAGAGAACTTCACTAGTTGTTTTGTCTACTGGGGGTGTCAAAGAACAGCTTAGATCGAATGTGTATTAGTATGCAGTGGAATCATTAGCGACTAGAAGTTGTTGTAAAAGTGTGTTCAACTTACAGGTTTTACGAACGTATGGGAAATCCCTCAGCTTCCAGACATGTTCACATCACTTCCCTAACATACTTCAATGATACACTAACATACATACTTTTCCTTGTGTGAGAAATCAAAGTAGACGTTCGTTTTCTTAAGAAACAATTTTGAGAGTGAAGATAGTTCGTCTTTGCAGAACGTATACACATCGTTTTAATTCTCAAGACACCTGATTGAATGTGCATTCCTACCGTGCTTTCAGACATGTTTACTTAAAAGATAAAGAGAACTATACTAATTGTTGTGTCTACTGGTTGTTTGAAAAAAACCACTTAGAATGTGTATTTGTACGCAGTGGAAGCATTCGCGATTAGTAGTTTTGGGAAAAAGTGTGTTCAAGTTACAGGTTTACGAACTTATGGGCAATCCCTTAGCTTCTAGTTGTGTTCACAAAACGTCCCTAGTATACTTCAGTGATACACTAACAGCCATAGTTTTCCTTTTGTTAGAAATTAAATAGAGCTTCGTTTTACGAGGAGTCAATAAGAAACAGTTTTGAGAGTGAAGATAGTTCGTCTTTGAAGGTCGTACACACATCGTTTTAATTCTCAATATACCTGATGAATGTGCATTCCTACCGTGTTTTCACACATGTTTACTTTCAAGATAAAGAGAACTTCACTAGTTGTTGTGTCTACTGGTGGTGTCAAATGAACAGCTTAGAATGTGTATTAATATGCAGTGAATGCATTCGCGACTAGTAATTGTGGTTAAAATTGTGTTCAAGTTACAGGTTTTATGAATGTATGGGAAATCCCTCAGCTTCCAGATATGTTCACATCACGTCCTTAACATACTTCAGTAACACACTAACAGCAATAGTTTTCCTTTTGTGAGAAATTAAAGTAGACTTTCGTTTTACTAGGGGGCCATAAGAAACAGTTTTGAGAGTGAAGATAGTTCGTCTTTGAAGATCGTACACACATCGTTTTAATTCTCAATATACCTGATGAATGTGCATTCCTACCGTGTTTTCACACAGGTTTACTTTCAAGATAAAGAGAACTTCACTAGTTGTTGTGTCTACTGGTGGTGTCAAAAGAACAGCTTAGAATGTGTATTAGTACGCAGTGGTAGCATTCGCAACTAGTAGTTGTGGTAAAAAGTGTGTTCAAGTTACATATTTTACGAACGTATGGGAAATCCCTAAGGTTCCAGATATGTTCACATCACGTCCCAAACATTCTTCAGTGACACACTAACAGCCATATTTTTCCTTGTGTGAGAAATCAAAATAGACCTTTGTTTACTTAAGAAACTGTTCTGAGAGTGAAGACAGTTCATCTTTGAAGAACGTACACACGGTTTTAATTCTCAATATACCTGATGAATGTGCATTCCTACCGTGTTTTCACACATGTTTACTTTCAAGATAAAGAGAATTTCACTAGTTGTTGTGTCTACTGGTGGTGTCAAAAGAACTGCTTAGAATGTGTATTAGTATGCAGTGGAAGCATTCGCAACTAGTAGTTGTGATAAAAAGTGTGTTCAAGTTACATGTTTTACGAACGTATGGGAAATCCCTAAGCTTCCAGATAATTTCACCTCATGTCCCTAACATACTTCAGTGACACACTAACAGCCATACTTTTCCTTGTGTGAGAAATCTAAGCAGACGTTCGTTTACTTAAGAAACTCTTCTGAGAGTGAAGACAGTTCATATTTGAAGAACGCACACACATAGTTTTAATTCTCAATATACCTGATGAATTTCCATTTCTACAGTGTTTTCAGACATGTTTACTTACCAGATAAAGAGAACTTCACTAGTTGTTTTGTCTATTGGGGGTGTCAAAAGAACAGCTTAGATCGAATGTGTATTATTACGCAGTGGATTCATTTGTGATTAGTAGTTGTGGTAAAATTGGGCTCAAATTACAGGTTTTACGAACGTAACAGAAATCCCTCAGCTTCGAAATATGGTCATATCACGTCCCTAACATACTTCAGTGACACACTAACAGCCATACTTTTCCTTGTGTGAGAAATCAAAGTAGACGTTCGTTTTTCTAGGAGGTCTTAAGAATCAGTTTTGAGAGTGAAGATAGTTCGTCTTTGAAGAACGTACACACATTTTAATTCTCAATATACCTAATGAATGTGCATTCCTACCGTGTTTTCAGACATGTTTACTTTCAAGATGAAGAGAACTTCACTAGTTGTTGCGTCTACTGGTGGTGTCAAAACAACAGCTTAGTATATGTATTAGTACGCAGTGGAAGCATTCACGACTAGTAGTTGTGGTA
>CAJQZJ010027547.1:7016-28648 GCA_907164525.1 Lophiomys imhausi | reverse complement strand
TGGAGATGACTTCTTCGCATTTGGTCTTTCCACTGTGGTCTACCCTACACCATATTTACATCAGCCCTTGGAAATTCCTCTTCTTCTGTCCTGAGCCCTCAGATTTCTGCTCCCACACGTGATAAAGGGGTGCTCCCTCAGTGCGCATGCTCTAGATCTTACATTAAGTCTTTTTGGAACAACCTTGGCAGCTGTGATGTTCATCCTGGAATCCTTTGAGCTGCCATTCTTGCAGCAAAGCTTATCACTTCTTGTTTGTTCCATTCTCATGCCTCTGGGGCTTTTACTTGCATACAGATGATCCTTGACTTATGACAGATTTATGCACCAGTAAACTCACTGCAAATTGAAAATTTCATTAAGTCGAAATTGCTTTTGTGTGTGTGTGTGTGTGTGTGTGTGTGTGGTATGTGCAAATGAGTGTGTGGGTTCATGTAGAAACCAGAGCAAGATGTTGGGTGTCGTCCTCTCTCACGCTCTAGGGTCTTGAAACAAGGTTTCCCACAGAACCAGAACATCCTCATTTCGGCTGGGCTGGCTGGTCAGTGACCTCCTAGTGTCTCTCTGTCTTTACCCCCCCAGTACTGGAGCTACAGGCATGCACAGTCACACCCGGCTTTCACACAGGCGGTGGGAATTTGAACTCAGGCTCCCATGCTTGCAAAGCAAGAGCTCTTATCCACTAAGTCATCTGCAGGCCCCCAAAATTACATTTAAAAGTTGATTTGCATGTGTGTTTGTGCTTGTGTGGGTGTGTGGGTGCACATGTGGATGTGGTGTGTGTAGAGGTCGGAGGTCGTCATTGTCAGGTGATGGTGTTCCTCCAGAGTTATCAAAGCTATTTTTAATTCATTTGATATTTTTTAAGATTAAAAAACATACAAGGTATTAGATATCACTTATGCATCTTTGAACAGTGTGCTTTAGTGAATTCTCCTCCCTTATTTTCCTGACCTTGGCACCCCCTGATCCCTTCTTATGGATGTCCTGCTTCCCCCCCAACCCAGTTTCTGTCCCTCTTTCATGTCTCATCCATCTTTTGCCTATCCCTCATTCTCCTTTATCATTTATTTTTGCCTTCTTTTGGCTTCTTTTTTAGGTTCTAGGTTTTACTGCTAGTCACCCTGCTATATGTACACATGAATACTTTACAGGATAGGACCCACAAGTGAGGGGAATCGAGAAGTTTTTGACTCTCTGAGATTGCATTGTCTCATTTAATATTATTCTTTTCAGACCATCCATTTTCCTGCACATTTTGTAATTTCATCTTTCTTTTCAGATGCATAAACTTCTCCCATGTATATGGGCCACATTTTCTTTATCCATCCATCCGTTGGTGGATTTCTAGGCTGGTTCCATTTCCTTGCTACCACAAATAGAGCAGCAATAAACATGGATGTGCAGGTATCTCTGTGGTATGCTATGGAGTCCTTTAGACACATGCCCAGGAGTGGCATAGCTGTGTCATACTAGGTAGCACTATTTTTAATTTTTTTTTTTTTTTGGGTTTTTCGAGACAGGGTTTCTCTGTGTATATCCGGCTGCCCTGGACTCACTTTGTAGACCAAGCTGGCCTTGAACTCACAGAGATCCACCTGGCTCTGCCTCCTGAGTGCTGGGATTAAAGGCGTGCGCCACCACGCCCGGCCTATTTGTAATTTTTTTTAGTTCAAAATGCACTGAAATTGCATTTGATATACCTAATTCCTTGACTATCACAGTTTAGCAACATTAGTACAATGTAGAATATGAGTTACATACTACTTGATTGTGGGGTTGGCTGCCAATTGTGGTTTGGTGGAGAGTATCACACCATACCGAGCCAGCTTAGGAAATGATTAAAATTCAAGAACAGAGGTATAGTTTTCATTGAAAATGACCTCTATACCATCATAAAACTGAGAAACCATAAGCCGAACAAAAATGACTAACTCAGTACTGATTCTTAACCATTCTAATTTGTAGGCTATGTATAATTTCAAACTCCATGTCAAGTTTGCATAACAAAACAAAGGAATTGAAAGTTTCTAATTTATCTAAGTGCTCATGTATTTTAGAGATGTTCTTTATGGATTCTATATCAGTATGCTTTTATTTTAATTGTTTGCCATCACATTGGTAATATATTAATAATAGAACCTTGCTTTGGCACTGGAGAGATGGCTCAGTGTTTAAGAGCAAATGCTGCTATTGCAGGGGATCTGAGCTCTGTTCTCAGCACCCACATCTGGAAACTCACAACTTCATTTAACTCTACCTTTAGGGGATTCAGTGCTCTCTTTTGGCATTGTTGGGTACACACACACACACACACACACACACACACACACAAATAAAAAATTAAAAAAACTATAAAACCTTCAAAAATCTTTTAATTTAGATTTAATCATTGCTAATATTATTTTTACAAAGAAAGGATCCTCATCCTTTCATTTAAAAAATAATAGAGAAGAAAGAATTGTAAGTCAGATACCACAGGCTAATGATCCAATAAGATTATCCATTTTGGTTAGTAATGATGTCATACATGTAAAGTTTCAGGCATGCACATAGTAATTTCTCAACAGATGTAAGCTGACTCTGGATCACTTTTCTAAATAGTTTCACAAGGGTTGGGACACAGGCCACTGAAGACTTGGTGGGTATTTCTTATTTGCTTATCGGAAGTTCTGGGGGCATAGAGGCAACAGGAAGGCATTAGAATTTACTGATGAAAGAGGGCTCAGAGGGTAACATCCTGTCTTAGGGTGTGGAATTGTGTCCAATGAAATGGGGACAAACAGGAGTCTTGGCCACTGACTCACCTGGAGCTACAGATAGGATCTCTGACCATGGGGTTTGGGTAACAGGAACTGCCACAGATGGTAGATTGCAGAAGATAGGACCTTTGAACCCTGGTAATTTCCATAGAACAGTAGGACAAGGAACCTTGGTAAATCCCCAGGAGGGCTGGGTAGTTACCATTGCCACAAGAGTCAGCCAATGGGAGGATACCACCCACCAGTACTATGGATGTAGGTGGACAGATCCTTTGTAACAAAACAATGCCTGGCTCCTGTGTTTCCCTTGGACACACCTTAGTCCCACCTGGATGGTAGCAACTGTCCACCTGGACACTAGGATCAGCTGCTTCCTGCAAGTCACTCCTCAACTAGCTCTCCCTAGCCAACCGACAAGTTACTAGAGTGTCCCCAGGTGCTTTAGAGCCAAGAAAGCTCCCAGACACAGGCTTTCTGCTCTGGCTAATGTCCTGCCATGAAATTTCACCTGTTCAGCCATCTGTTTGCGCAGCTCCCAGACTTTGTATTCTTACCTTTAGCTAAGTCAATTTTGTCCCAAGTCTACTGTCTTCATCAGCTCCCTGGACAAAGTGCCTCTCATGGTCACCAAGAATGCATGTGGGAATCTTTGTGGCTGCCCAATTAACTGGCTTCAAAATAGCTTGGCTTAAACCTCCTGGGGACACTCAGTCTCCTTGGCTCCTGTTTCTGCAGTGCTCTGCTGCACTGACCCAGCTGTTCCCCTGGAAGAGGCTGTCACTCAGTGGCTTGAAGTATATGCTTATTTTTAGGCACCCCCCTCATCCATGGTAACTACCTCCCTGAGTGAGTGCCCCAGTTCACCTCCTAGACCATAGGAGAGTCCTGTCCTTTGGACTTCCTTCCTTCCTCCTCACCCCCTTTCTTCTGGATTTTTGAGATAAAGACTCTCTATCTACCCTAGGCTAGCTTTAAATTAGTAGTCCTCCTGCCTCGGCTTCCTAAATTCTGGGATTAAAGATGTGTGCCACTATTCCTAGAGGCCTGTCCTCCTACCTCTCCCTCTCAGCATCCCCCCTTCCTTCCTTCTTTCTAGAGCAGAGATCAAACTCATGACCTTGTGCGTGTTGAGCAAATGCTTACCATTGAGCTTCACATTCTAAGAAGTTCTCATCTTGAGAATTGTGCAAATTTCTCTTTAGTTCCTGATAATTGTCCTTATTTTCCCTCACCTTTCAGGGGTAACCAGAGTTGACAGCAGCATGTTAGAGTGAAAAGTATGTGTTAAAATAAAGAGTACTTATTAAAGTTCAGAAAGAATGGATCCTATACGGCCAACCACTTCTCTGGTTCTCAGTTTTTGTGTCTGTAAAATGGGCATAATGAGCC
This sequence comes from Lophiomys imhausi, assembly GCA_907164525.1. NCBI lineage: Eukaryota > Metazoa > Chordata > Mammalia > Rodentia > Muridae > Lophiomys > Lophiomys imhausi. Next base: position 24,497 of record CAJQZJ010027547.1, on the reverse strand, counting down.
TCCACCCTGTATTGGTTACTTCTCACTGCAAGGACAGAATACCTGGAAAAAGCAACTTAAGGAGGAAGGCTTCATCCCAGCCCCTACTTCAGGGGATATAGTTCATCCTGCTGGGGAGTCATGGAAGCTGGTCAAGCTTAGTCTGTGATGGCAGGAGAGGACAAAGAGAGGGGATAGGCCAGAAGTTGAAGTGGAAAATCATCAAGGCTGAGTACTATCTAGGCCACAGTTTTAAAGGTTCTACAACCTGCTCTCTGGAGACCAAGGGTCCAGACATTGAAGGTATGGGGACATTGTACATTCAAATCATCATATACTTATGATGGAGCATTACTCAATGTGGGGCTGTTTTCTTCAACTTTGAAATGTGCTCCAGTTTCTAGGAAAGGATTTAGATGGAGACCAAAAAGAAGCAGCCTACTGGCCCAGCTTATTAGCTCCTTATTTTCCTGGGACAGACAGACCTCGACCTCACCTCCTGGCCTTGGAGGGGGGCCCGAGGCATCTCTAGTTATAGGGATTCTGGCTGTCATAGTCTTCAGGGAGGACTTTGTTCTAGTGAACACAGAGAACATCTCAACCCAAAACTCCAGTGTAGATGCTGAAGCCTGATCACCCAATGGGAGTGAGAGGAGAACAGACAGCAGCCTGGGCTGGAGAGTTGAGCCCTCTTGCCACATGAGGCTTCTGCTGGCACAAAGCATGTGACAGAAAACACAAGAACAGAGGCTGGAGCCTCTCGGAGGTACTCCTGGCCACCATTGTCTGTCTCCATTCAGCATGGGTGGAGACGAGGGTCAGAACAAATTGCTGAGATAGCAACTTGGAGCCCACCAGCCCCGTGCCAGCCAGGCAGGCAGCCATTGTTCCCCGCCAGCTCAGCCTCTCAGGTCAGGACACTGACAAATGAGACAGGGCCACTCCCTAAGTGGCAAGCTCTGGCAGCGATCTCAGGGGCGACTGGGGGCCTTGTAGCCAGCAGCCAGCCTTTCATGTGCAGAAGCTGAGGGCTGGAAGAAACATGTTCTGTGCTTGCTGCCAAGTTTCCTTAGAGAACAATGAGGGAGAAGATGGTGTCTTGCAGTCTGGGAAACTGAAAAGGGTGTGGTGTACAGGTCGGGGGAAGTTCAGGCACACTGTTGCAGGGAAGCCACCCCCTCCCCTTACTCAGAGAGCAGGTATCCTGAGACTGTGTGGGCTCCTGTCAGAGTGCTGGAATGGCGACCTTTAAAGTTTCCAAAGCATTTGGGCAGATTGTAGGGAGCAGGCACTCAAGGAGGAAGTTGCTGGCTCGTCCTTCTCGGTTAGTGACTTAAGGTAAATGAGATTTTGAGCATTGCTACTTTGAAGGTAGCAGCACCCTAATGCATTTGTTGATTACCTTCAGTATCATCAAATGTTCCACAAGGAATTACCTCTGCCTTCTAGAAACTTCTATTCTGTCCAGAAAATACCAATGAATACAGCAGAGTAAAAGGCAGCACAGAGGGTTCAGACCATGGGTTTGACTATTGTTATCTCCATCCAGGTATAGCTACTTACTGGGCTATGCATTTGTGCCTCAGTTTCCCCTTGAGAAAATGGAAAGATTATAATATGATGTATTTATGGAGCTGTTGTGAGGCTTAAATGAAGCATAGTTTTCAAAGCCATTAGGACAGCATCTAGTCTCCTACACTGTAGTGTTTGCGAGATGAATAGCCTTTCAGTAGAACTGAAGATGTCAGGGCAAATGGGAAGAAAGCACACTCAGGTTTTTAGGACCAGCTCTGACAATTTTCTGGTGTGGGTTTTGACTTTTTTGTTTTGTGTTGGTTGCTCCAAATTTGTGTTGAGTTTGTGAGAAAAGCAAACAGAAAGGATGTGATTCTGAAATTTAGAAAACACTACAAATTTGTATGTGCATGGGTGTGTGTGCGCGTGTGTGGTGTTTCAGGTGCACATATGCATGATATGTGGTTCTTCACACACGTATGCATTTGTGTTTCTGGACGTTAGAGGACAACTTCAGGTGTCGTTCCTCAAGTCCTTCCACCTTTTGTTTGAGACAGGATCATTGGCCTGCAGCTTCACCAAGTAGGCTAGACTAGCTGGCCAGTGAGCTGCCAGGGACTGGCTTGTCTCTGTTTCCCATCTCACCCACCCTGAGGTTATAGGCACACACTGCTGTGCCTCCCTTTTTCTGTTCTAGGTTTTGGGGATTGGGCTGAAGTTCTCATGCTTGTCAGAGCTTTACTAATGGATGATTTCCCCAGGCCCTCTTTCAAAGATTTTAAACGCTCCAGCATCTCCTACTGGGACCTTATTTCCTAAACAGTGTCTCTGACCTTACAAAGAGTGATACAAGACTGTTCTCAGCCTAGAGGGAGTGGATGGTACAGATTCTTGGCTTTCCTGGCATCTGCGCTCATGAGGAAACATGACCTTGGCTGAGATCTGAGCATGATGATGTGACAAACAAACTGAGGGTTTGAACCAAGAGAGGTTTTTCTTTTCTAGAAAAATGCACATTTATAGAATGTTTCATCCTCTCAGGGTTTCTGCTACTCTCCAAATCCACAGGAAAGGAAAAGAAAGTAAAATTTTCATGGCTCCAATATGCTACAGGTGTGAAGTGGTGATGGAAGGTATGTTTTCCTGGTGGCCATATGTTCGTAGAAGACAGTCCTTTTACCAGCCAGTTCAGGAACAGACCTCTCATTAGGTCCCTCCAGGCCACAGAAGCACATAAGCACCTGTGGTCCAGGTCATCCTGGGGGAGGGGATAACTGGTCTCTTATTCCTCTCTCAGGAGTAGACCAGAGAATCTGACAACAGGGAGTGTTGTAGCCACATTGGAAAGAGGAACAAAGAGGTACAATGACCTTCAAGCCTATCTTTGTGATGCTTATATGAGTCTTAGGTTTACAGAGATGATAAGAGGCATGTATAGGTAGGTCATTGTTTCAGATTCAGCCTGTCCTACAAGATGGTCTGCTAAGTTGTAAAAACTATGTGAAATCTCCCTCCAGAAGAAAAGCTCACCATAAGGTTGGCACCAGATTTCAGCCTTTTCCTTCTCCCAGCATGAGATCCTGGGGAAATTTCAATTCCTTGGGGTCCATTGTTTTAAGAGTCTCATAGTCAAAGAAAAGGACACAATTCCTGCCTGGATGGTTGCTATCCCAGCACTCAAGAGGAGGATGGAGAGTTCAAGTCTAGCCTAGGTGGTATAATGAGTTTCTGGCTGGCCTGGACTAGAGGTCAATTCAGACTTGAGACCGGAGTGTACTGAGGTTGAGCAGAGCCCTCTAGGCAAAATGTATCTCCATCTTTTGAAAGTGCACAGGCAATTACTAAGCTAGAGAGATGTCACTCAGCTTCTACTTCCTCTTCTAAGGCTTGCGCAACTTAATACACTCAGTTCTAACCAAAACTCTAGGAGGGTGGTACCCTTATTGTCTCCACAGCAGAGATGAGGCAACTAACACCCATGGGCAGGTTAAGTAACTTCTTCAAACACATAATCACTAGAGCTACATTCTGAACCTAGGTAGTTTGGCATTAGAGTTCATCTTGATGGCCTTGATGGGATTCTGAGACACATATGTATGCGTTTTAAATACAGTGCTAGAACCCAGTTCAAATTGCATGGGCCAGCTTGACTTTTAAGACATGTAGACTTGAGGGGTTTCCAGCCTCTAGGCAAAACATAACTAATGAAGAACACAGGCATATTTCAGTTGTATCTACTTCATAAGCCGTGAGGTCCCTACTGACTTATATTTACTTAAGACAATTTCCACACAGACAGGTTCCCCTATGTTTTTCTTGAAATGATGAATCTCAGTCCATTTTCCTAACTAGATAAGGTGGGGTTTCTCTTGTTTTGTTTCTTAAATATCAGTTGTGTAATCTGAAATAGATCCAATTTCCCATTAGGCTTTGGGTCATCTACAGATCTAAGCAATGTATTTACATTCAAGTCACTGTTTAAACACACTGACAGGATGTTGTGACTAAATATGTGAGTACTGGGCCTGGGGAGGTGACTTAGTAAAGTGCTGGCCATGCAAACACAGAGGCCAGATTCAGAACACTAGTATCCACAGAAAAGGCTAGGAATGGCACATGTGCCTGCAATCCCAGCATTTGGGAGGCAAAGACAAGAGAATCCCTGGAGCTTCTTGGCCAGCCAACCTAGCTGACTCAGTGAATTCCATGTTCACTGAGAGACCCTGTCTCAAAAAATAAGATGGACAGCAATTCAGGAAGACACCAACGTTGACCTCTGCTCACATATGTGTGTACATGAACACACATACACACACACACACACACACACACACACACACACGCGCGCTGTGGTGGTGGCCAAAAGACTTCAGCCTTTGTAATGTAATCCCACACAGATACAGCACCATGTAACTATCATAAGCCTTTTTCAGAAAGGTTGTGGTGGGGAGTTTCCACATTGAGTCACACTGCCTTCAGCATTGTGTCCCCCTCCTCACCTCTCCTCCCAGATCCTGTTCTCTCCCCTTCTTTGGTAAGTTGTGAGGAGTGTCCTCAGGACAGGTCCTGAAACCAGAGCTGTTTGGCCAGCATTCCACCCATTGTCCTCAGAACTGGTGGAGCAGAACAAACCTGCCTGAGATTCTCATTACAGTGCCTGCTTTGGGAGGCCAAGAGCCAGCTGGAGTGGTTTCCAGGGCAACCAACATTGCAGAAAAAGGTCACAAAAAAGCCTAGAGGCTCTTGACCCGGGCCTTTAAGAGTCAAGGAGTTGAGGGGAGGGGCCAGAGATTGTTGTGAGCAAAGGTGGCTATTCAGGAGTGATTGTTCCAAATGTCAGCTGTGAATCCGACCTGCCACCCTCTGGGCGGGCTGATCCATAGTACTCCTGCTGTGGACCACCAACTCTTGCCTTCTGTGTGTCCCATCACCAGGGGTCCACTTGGTTCTGCAAAGCCCTTTCTGTTTTGTGTGTTCCTACTAACACTTGGCTGTATTTCAATTGCTCTCCCCTTTCTCCCATCCGCTCCTGGAATTCCTTTTCTTATCCTTTCCCACACAAGAGAACAAAATAAAATACAGTATAATGAAAATAAGGTCTGAGGTAGTTCTGATGGCAGATCCATCATTTAAAAGGCAAAGGCCGCGTTTCGTCCTCCCCTGACCACTGTAGTGACTCATTGGGTAACTTTTGCTACTGCTGTAACTTTCCTGGCAGCAGTAAAGATATTCTAAAAAGACACTTATGCCTCTCTTTTTGACTGGCAGACTTTGGAAACAGCAGTCCCCAATGAATTGGAATTTCCCTTGGGATCTCATGCTAAGAGAAGAAAAGGTTGAAGCCTGGTGCCAACCAGAAGGGGGGTTTATCTCTCAGAAACAGATTTGACTCAGTTCTAACAACTTGTCAGACCATCTTCAGGGAGAGACTGGTGCAGTGATGGTGAGACCACAAGTAGACCAGGACTGCTTATGCAGCCTTCTTACTTCTGTTTAAACATCAACCTCATATCAGGATCCTGGAGATAGACTTGAGGGTGTGTACCTCTGGAGCTTCTCCTTGTTTGTCTGTTTAGTTTGCCTATTGAAGATAGGTGAACAAGCTAGCTTGTTTGGACTGTTATGGCCCATGATCTGACCTTAGCAATTCTGGGGAATCAGAGCAGGGATTCTTTTCTTTGAAAGATGTTGAAATTCATGGCCAAGCCCTATCTTTACTCTATGTTCCTCATTCAAGCTCCCTCTAGTATCTCAAGGCACCAGACTCTCATAGTGGGGAACCCTTGTTACCGCTCTCCAAGAGGAAGTCCTTTCTGCCTTTGCATACTCCAGTAATTTACCTGCCTGAGTTTAAAACACAGCTTCTTAGAAGCAATCTGTCCTGTTCCTACCCAGTCGGCAAATTTGTTTCTAATCTCTGTTTTGTACCTATCCAATCTGCAAATTCGTTTCTAATTTCTGTCTTGTTCCTACCAATCTGTAAACTTGTTTCTAATCTGTTAAAGTAGCAATACCCTGTCCCCAATTCTATATTTCCCAAAATGTCCTAATTAGGCGATTACTTAGAAACATGTCTTCAGAATATAGAATTCTAAGCTTCAGTTTAGAGATACTGGATAAAATTTAGCAGATTAGGGTCTGATTCGGAAAATTGCCCTGAGCTATGAGTGTGACTGGGCCAACTTGGGGCAGTTGGTACAAGGAGTCCCTTCCTGTCTTGGGTTTAAATTCTTATCATTCTCTCTGGTCTCAGGGGGAGTACCTTTGACCTTTGGTATGGGCTGGTTCTCAGAGCTCTACCAACCTGCTCAATAACTTCTCCAGCCAGGGAGGCCTTGGGGATGCTGACATTATGGGCTCTGCTTTGTCCATTCTCCAATACCCTGGGACCCTGCTACCCATCCATAGCCTGCCATGCTCAGAAGTAACACTTTTAACCCAGGCTGTCCTTTCTCTATATAGCTTCACTGTGAGTTCTCATCAAGGGACTCTCTGAAGCCTTGCAGAAGAAGCACAATGAACTGGGAAGAGCCTGTGGGTCTAGAGCTCAAGGGTTCTGAGTGGCATCTGGCCCCCACTTGCTACATGTGGTGTTGCATAATTCCTTGTCTGCAGTTGTGGACTATGAATGTCTTCACAACATGCTGTAGAAGTTAAGTGTGGCAAACACCCAGCTGAGAGCTGGGCAGTGAGTGAGTGCCACTCATGTCAACTCTGTTTCTGTTCATTCCCCCTTTGCTACCCAGACACATGGTGATTCACTAAGCTTACTCTCTCACAGCTTGTTCTTTCTGGTCCATTAAAGCATTTCTCAGTAAAGGTCTAGATGCAAAAAAAAAATTGCATTTTTATATATTAACAACAATCAATTAGAAAGTGGCATTTAAAAAAACCAATTCCATGGTTAAAGAAAATGCTATGCATATATGTGATGGATTTTTTTAAAGCTATAAACAACAAAGTTATAGCATTTTCAGAAAATAGGTGAAATTAGAGGTAGTCATGTTAAGCAAATTAATCTTTAATCTACTCTTTTAAAGACAAATATACCTTCTCAGGTCTCTGATGCGGTTGAAGACTAGATAGTTATAGTCTCACAGTTAAATTTTAAGTTGTTTAGGAATTAAAAGGATGTTCTAGGTCTAGGAAGATGTTTTTAAGTTGGTAATGCAAGTTAGGATGGAAAATGAGTTAGGTATAGAACTTTAAACTCAAGGAGCTAGATGGAAAATAGAATATTAATATCAATTGCCAAATATGTGTGGACTGGACATTGGGAATATATGTTATACCTTATAATTTTCATAATTGTGGCCTAATTATTAAAGAAAAAAGAATTATGAATGTTGGGAGAAGGGAGAGAGGGTGGGAGCACGGGACTGGGAAGGGTGGAAGGAGTGGACTATGATGGAGATGTAACTTGAAGTATAAATGAACATTAAAAAGGGCATGAAATATAAAAAAGACAAATGTACATTTTTCTCATTTGTAGTTCCTAGCTTTTATATAGATACATAGAATTGTGTGTGTATGTGTGTGTGTATGTGACATGAAAGTAGAAGTAAAACTCTTTAGAGAGACAATGGGAGGGGAAGGTGAAGAAAAGGGAGGGTGGCAGGCATGGGGGATATGCTCAACATGCTATAGATACTTGTGAAAAACTAAAACTAAAACTAAAACTAAACATAAAAGAAGCAGAAAAAAAAACCCAGAAACCCAGTTCTATTACAACATTCCCAATATATAAAATATTTTGAAATGCTTTTCGTGGAAGATAGAACAATTATTTTTCAAATAATGGAAACAAAAAGCCAAAACATTACTGAGAAATAAATATAGTTTATAAATGCAGGTATACAGTGCTTATGAATCAGAAGGCCCAGCAGTAAGTTGTCAAGTCTCCCCACATTAGGATATAGTTTCAACATAACCAAAATAATAATCCCAACAATTTCACTTGTTAAAATGGAGACACAGTGGGCTGGAGAGATGGCTCAGAGGTTAAGAGCACTGACTGCTCTTCCAGAGGTCCTGAGTTCAATTCCCAGCACCACATGGTAGCTCACAACCATCTATATTGAGATCTGGTGCCCTATTCTGGAATGCAGGTGTACATACAGACAGAACACCCATATACATTAAAATAAATAAATTGTTTTAAAAAATGGAGACATAATAGACTTTAAAGTTAGGAGATTTAGAGACCTAGAAGGACTAGAACAATTTATAGAATAAAGACTAAAGGTCAAATGGTTGACACTACTTGATATCAAAATGTACTGATGACAAGCTACAGATAGACCAATGGAGCAGAACAGAGGAGCCACATTTATATCGACAATTAATTACTGACATGGTCATCAAAGAAATTTGATAGGTAAAAGATAAGGCTCTTATTTGCTTGAGACAGAGTCTTATTCCCTGGTCCAAGCTAGCCTGTACTTCACTGAGTAGACCAGGCTGGCCTTAAACTCTTCATAATCCTCCTTTGTCATCTCTCGAGTCTCTCTAAGAACAGCCTATCTAACAAATGGTACTGAGAGACAACTGCATACATCAATTAGAAAAAAATAACTGCTGACTATTGCTTCTGCACCCAAAAGTTAACTCAAGGTATATTATCATAAATACAAATATGAAAGCAAAAGTTGTAAAACTTTTAGAAGAAAATGTGGGCTAATACATCCTTTACTTAGGAGAGAAAGATCTAGTTGTTAGGTTACAGAAAATGATACATAAAAAAACCCCAACAGTGAATTGGATATTGCACAAACTAAAAGCTCACCAAAGGAAGGCCCAGAATATTCTGGGAAATACATTTTCATAACATATGTCTGATGAAGGTCTTGTATTAAGAATATATAAAGAACTAATTACAACTGAAGAAAAAGAGAAGCTACCCAATTTTAAAATGGGGAAAACATGTAGACAACTCCAAAAGGGGATATATATATATATATGTAAATTAGCCAATAAATACATTTTAAAAATGCTTGCACCATTGCCTATTAGGAGAGTGAACTACATTTCAAACCATAATGCAGTAGTGTTTTACTACTAGCCTAGGTAAAATTTAAAAAAGAAGCATTGTGTGGGGGAAGGATGTGAAGCATCTTCAGTCTTCTCTGTGGCTTGTTGGAAGGAAGATGGTGAAGTCACTGAGGAAAAGAGTTAGTGACCGGCTACAACGCTAACAGATACCTTCCCTGTGACCCAGCTATAACTAATTATCCAAGGAAACAAATTAAAAGGAAGAAAGATTTATTTGGGGAACATTGTTTTAAATTTTGCTTAGCCTTAATGCTTTGGGTCTGTGAGCCTCTTTGTGGATAGTCCAGAGTGGTGAAAAGCTGCCCACCTCCTGGTGGCCAGGAAGCAAAGACAGGAAGTGAAAAGAATAGGGTTCTCCACACATCCTCCAATGGTGCATGAATGATTTTCTTCTTCTTCAGTGAGGCTCCACTTCCCACTGTTCTACCACCTTCTCGTAGTGATGTATGATACTGAGCAACCCTTCAACACACAGGTTTTTGTGAACAGCTAAGAACAAACCATAATACCAAATCACAGTCCCACTCGTAGATATCTATCAAGAGGACATGATAACATAAGAATATGCATACAGTAATGCTCATAACAAGATTATTCATGATATTGGTAAAAATGGAAGCAAAGCAGATATCAATTCAAAAAAGAATAGAAGGTCTATAAGATGACTCAGCAAGTAAAGGTGCTTGCTACCAAGCCTCAAGACCTGAGTTCGATCCCTGAGAACCACATGGGGAAAAGCAAGAACTGATTCCTGCAAGTTGTCCTCTGACCGCCACATATGTGCCACAAACATATATATGATGCAGTCACCCAGATAAATAAGTAAATAAACAAAAAGATACAATAAAAATGAAAAACAGAAAGAGGACAGATTTTTTTCTGTACTTATAAATGGAAAAGTACTACAATAAGAGGGGTTAAATTAGTGATGTATGCAATAACATGGAAAGTTTCAATGGGCATCATTCAGAGAAGAGGAGTCCAGACACAAAGAGTAGGAGGAGTCTCTCTCTCTCTCTCTCTCTCTCTGTGCATGATTCATTTATATGAAGCCTCAGTTTAGACAGAAATAATTCATAGTTAAAGGAATGCATCTATGGTTGCATCTTTGGTGATGGATTTGAAGAGTACAAAGGAACTTGAATGATAGAAATTTCTATCTATTTTGCAATAAATGAAAGTTTCATCAGGTAAATACTCTTTTATCAAAACTCCCTGAGCTGTATGATTAAGACTTGTCCATTAATTTTAAAAATGCTATTAATGGTATGGAACCTAGTCAATACATTTTCTTATCTTGGTACTATGGATTAGCAAGTCTATATACATTTTCTGTTCATTTGGGTCTGAGTAAATGATGAGAACCAGTTTTCTTACAGTTGAAAATATATGGAGAAAAGTAGGAGTATCTTTGTGGTGTATTGGTGTACCAGCAGGCAGTGTGAACTTGTAGTTCTTTATCTCTGTTTTTAAGTAGGCATAGGTATGGGGATTCTTACAGACTGAAAGAAATACACATGCAGGTATGCACATTCTTATCTCTGTCCATGGAGAGGACCTGGAAGACCCTGTAGCATGAGCATTCTTTCTCTCATAGTACAGCTATTAAAAAAGTTTGGCATTGATAGTACTCTGCTATCTAATCTGTAGTCTATGCAAAAATTTCTTTTATTGTCCCAATAATGTCTCTTAGAGCTATTTTAGCTTGGTCCAGGACCCAACCTAACTTCACACATTGCATTTAGTACTCATGACTCCTTACTCATTGTCACAATGTAAACATGGTTTAATGTTTTAATATTAAAATTCAAATTCTTTCATGTTCCTTCAGTTGAGAGTTGGCCTTACAGTCCCTTAAACTGAGTAGCTTCCGACTGCTTTAAACAACAGTGGATTGGTCCTGAGGAGGAAAGGCTCTGGGGATCTCGGAAGATGGAACATGCAGCTGACTTTCTGATTGGTTCTTAACATTGGCCTTCAGGTCCAACTCTGGAGCCTCACCTAGGTCCTCAGCCCTGCAGAGTGTCATAATCAGGCAGTTGCACTATCAAAAGAGGGCCTGGTGTATGGATAGTAAATGAGCGAATCCTAACGAGAGCTGTACAACCTTTAAAATCAATTGAGTGCTGACTTCTAAGCAGAGGACAGAGGTACTACAGGTGTGACAGGGTAACCAAGGGTTACCTATGGCCAGATCAACTATTTAGGCTAGGTGCAATTTCTGGTTTCCTGAAATTTATACTGCGTATTTCATTATAAGTATTTTACATTTATTTAGGTTGGTCCAATTGGGTTATGTATATCTTTAACTTTATGGAAATGCTAAAGCACAAAATACATGTGATAAGTGTATGTATGTGTATAAGCATGTGAACATGTCTGAGTATGTTGTGTGCCAATACATGCTTATTGTATGTGTAAATATGTCTGAATACGTGTGCCAGCACATACCTGTAAGTTTTATGCATGTGTGAGTGTGCTTCTCACTTGGATGTGTATTTGAGCATGTGAATATATTGGCACATGCCCATAAATGTGTACATGTGTGAAAGTGTGCACACTTAGAAAAAGATCTAAGTGTGTAAACATGAAGGCCATGCTTACTATATTTGTGATTATGTGAATATGTATGAATATGTTGTATGTGTCAGGAAATGCTTGTGAGTTGTATGTATGTGTGAGTGTGCACACACACTTGCATATATGTCTGAGCCTATTGTGTTTCCTAGAAGCTAAACAATTCTTGAATGTGCATCTGAATATGTGAACTTGTCAGCACTTGACTGTATTTTTGTGTGTGAATATATCTGAGTGTGTTGCATATATGTTAACATATGCAGTGAGTGTGTACATAGGTGATTGTGTGAACAAGTGGAAACATGTCTAAGTGTGTAAGTCTACCAGTGTGTGCTTGAATGTATGAGTATGTGAATGTGTGTGACTGTGTTGCATACATATCAACACATGCCCAGGAATGTGTACATGTGTGAATGTGGGTATGTGTGATTATGTGCACACTTAAAGGCATGTCTAAGAGTGTAAGCCTCTCAGTGCATTCATGTATATGTGTGACTGTGTGTGAATGCTTTGCATGTACTGGCACATGCCTATGAGTGTGTGTGTGTGTTTACACTACTGGATGTTTGTGTGGGTATTGAGAGTGTCTGGGTATGATTGTGTGTCTGAGTATTGTGAGTATATTGGCTCATAATTGTGTGTGCACATTTACTTGAGGGCAGCACATGAGGGATGCAGAGCACTCTGGTTAGGTTTCTGTTCTCCTGAGTTAAAAGTCCTGATAGGCAGGCTCAGGGCCTGGGCTCTGAGAAAATGAGAGACTAGCTCTTGGCAAAGGTCCAAGAAACCCCCCACCAGGAATGTGCACATTTCAAGTGTGCACGTTCAAATAGTTCCCCCTTTTCCCTTATCCCTCTGATTGCTCCTCCTTGTCCTCACTGAGGGGAAGTGGAAACAAATGTCTGGCAGGAGGCCAAGAGCAGACTGAGGCCTGTGTGTGTGTGTGCAGGCTGCTGTGGCCTCTTTAGAGGAGAAAGAGAGGGAGGGGTAGATGAGACAGAGATAGGCAAAGAAAGACTCGTAGAGAAAGATAAAGAGACTGAGAGGAGACAAGTGGGGACAGGGTATGAGAGACAAAAAGGAGAGGGAGGTGTAAGGTCTGAGGGCTGGGGTCAGAGACAGAGGAAGCCACAGCAGGCAGCGGGGTCAGGATAGGGAGTGGGTGGGTTCTGCCAGGAGCTGCTGAGACAGAACTGACCATACATGTTGGTCCCGATCTCTGGACCTTCTGAGTGGTAAAGCAGAGGAAGCACTGGGCACAACAGGCCTTGGTCTGGAGGCAAGTGACAGAGAGAGTTGCCCTTCAAACCAAGCAGGCAGGGAAACCGTCCTCCCAGAAGATGATGCTCATGGATCAGCCACCTGGTCCACTGATCTACTGCAGGTGAAGAAGTGTGAGGTGGGCAGGTATCCTCAGGGGTCTCCAGTGTAGTTCCTGTGGGATGCACTCTCCCTGCCTTCTGCTCTGGTTCACACAGTGCATGCACCGCCGAGAAAGATGGTTTCTGTTAAATCCATAGCACAGTTACATTAACAAAGAGAAACCTAAGTGACTTCCCCTTTAAGGAATCATGTGCAGAATCAATGCATGAATCATCTGCCACACATGTTTACAAGGGGATTGAGTAAAAGCAATCTTCTAAGGCTAACCTCATACCAGAGGAAACTGAAGAATCATTCCTCTTTAGCTGTGGAACGCGGTCCATACTGTCTTTAGCTTTCTGGGCAAGACTGACTTTTGTGAAGTTGTAATTCAGAAGAAATGTGTTTCATTTGGGATTACTCAGGTTTTCCTCCCTCAGTATGAATAATCAAGAGTAGTCTCTCTACTAAAGAGACACTAGTCTCAGTGCCCCTGCTCTGTGCTGGATGCTGGGGGACCGATGACCTAACTCTGACCTCTTGGTGTCCTGACCATTGCTGTGCTAGATAAGGGACCACGCAGAACAGAACAGGGGCAGCTGCACTGGGCTGCTGTCTGCTTCACTCACACTCATTTCCTATGCCTATGAGACCTCATAAATGGCGAAACCGAAGCACAGAGCACTGAAGCACCTCACCTACAGTTACATGGCTAGTAAACTAGATTTGGGTGACGACAAATTTCCGCCATGGCCCACTATGTCCTTGTGGGAGGGGTCAGAGGAGGCTCTTTAAGTAGGAGGGACACCAGCATAGGCCAAAGGAGGAGTTTTCTGGAGAAGCAGGCATGGAGGAGAGCATCACCGGCCTTGTACATGTGAACGGTGTCTGGAAGTTGCACAGGGGCTTCCACATGGCTAGAGAAGCTTGGATTCGAGGAGGGAGTGTCCATATGGGTTGGTGGTGTGACTGTGGCCTTGCCTTTTGGAGTCCAGAACCCTGTGTCCTTTGCTGTGGCAACTCATTTTATGACTGTTCATAAAATACAGGTGCTTGGTAATCCTACACCCTTTGGACCTTGTAGGATGTGCTCAATCATTAACTAGGTACTGGGAAGGTAGAATATTTTTATGAACATGCCAGAGCAGAGGAGAGCCAACTAGCTGATGTCATCCTGGGAAGGTTACCCTCTCTGTGATTAAGTGTATTATCAGCTTCTATTTACTATGGCAAAATATATAATATAATCAACTATGTTATAAGAAGGAAATTTTTTTCCTTTGGCTCATGGCTTCAGTTCATGATTGCTTTGAGGCTGTGTGGTGGTGGGGCATCATGGTACATACAAGTGAGTGTGGGGGTGCTCTTCGGAGCATGCAGATGTGGGAGCTGGAAATAAATGCATATTCCTCGATTGGTCTTCTCCCTGTTTCCTTGAGGTAGGGTCTCTCACTGAAGCAGAAGCTTGCCAGTTTGTTTAGCCAGTGAGCTCTTGAGATCATGGTGGGGAGTACTTTGTGAGGCAAAGATGCTTATGGTAGGGGGGGGGGAGAAGGATTGGGTTCCAATGCTTTGTTCAAAGACATTTTCCTGATGACTTAACTCCCTCTCATGGGGCCCCACCTTCTAAGGGTTTCACTCTTTCCTAACAGCCCCGCAGGCTGGTGACCACACCTTCAGCACTTGGCCTCTGGAGACATTCATGATCCAGACCATCACATTAGTTTCTCACTTGTGACATAAGGCCACACAAGTGAGGAAGGAATGTGATAATAGACATGCAGTGCTTGTCCCACATGTTCTGCATGGTGTTGTATGACTGCTGTTATGACAAGGGTCAAAGGCAGCTGGGTTCTGACTCTCATCTAGTTGGGTGTTCCCTTTAGTAACTTCTCCGCACTCTACTCTTTCCTTGTGTCTTCCTTGAGCCTTCATACTGAGACTGATTGGTACAGATATTATACTTTTTGGCCCCGGAGTAAGGTTAAGTAAATGGGAAGGAAGGTCACCCGGTTTTCCAAACTATTCGCGTCATTCTTCATTGTCTGGTTGTGTGGAAGGTACGGGCAGCCTGGGTACATCTTCCCCATCACATTACTAAATGCCTTTTAAATGCATCAGGTCTAAGAAGCTCCTATGATGTTCCCTCAGTGGGGAGCAACTATGTGTTGTCTCCAGCCTCTGTAGATTGACTTCAGGTCTGGAGGACAGTGACTAATTGTCAAATGTGTGGCCCTGTGAAGTACTAAGGAGCAGGGGAGTCAGGGTGCTATTCCTAAATGTGGTGACACCCTCAGAGTAAGCATCTGAGTTAGTGATGGGAGTTGGAGATATGATGGAGGTTGGATTTGCTACAGTGAGCAATGTAATCGGCACTGAGGGACGGACGAGTCACCAGCTACTAAGGCCCTCCGAGAACGATGTCCATGCAGTAGAGCTCTTGCAAAGACTTGATAAGATACTGCATGCTAGCCGGGCGTGGTGGCGCACGCCTTTAGTCCCAGCACTCGGGAGGCAGAGGCAGGCGGATCTCTGTGAGTTCGAGGCCAGCCTGGTCTACAAAGCGAGTCCAGGACAGCCAGAGATACACAGAGAAACCCTGTCTTGAAAAACCAAAAAAAAAAAAAAAAAAAAAAAAAAGATACTGCATGCAATGTTCTGAACACATGGCAAGTTCTCAATATTTATTTGTGTGAATGTCTATGTGCCTGTGTGTTCATATGTATACATGTGTAGAAGAAGTGCATATTGGGACCAAAGAGTGTATTAGTTGTTATTCCATAGACACTGCCTATTCCTTCTTTCTTTCCTTCCTTTCTTCCTTCCTTCCTTTCTTCTTTTTCTTTTCCTTTTCCTTTTTTTCTGAGACAGACTTTCTCACTGGCTTGAACTCACCGAGTAGGCTAGGCTGGATGATCTTTGAGCCCTAGAGATCTTCCTATCCCTGCTTCCCCAGCACTGGAATTACATGTGTGTGCCACTATACCCAACTTTTAAAAAAAATGTGAGCTGTCGGGAATCTGATTCAGGTTCTTATGCTTATAGAGAAAGCATTTTACTGATTGAGCCCTTTGTTATTATGCATCAGATTCTCTAGCGATGAGCTATCATTTTCCTATCTTTCCAGCCAGGAAGACTTGACCCCACTGATGGATATTTCTACCTGTCTACTTGCTTACAAGTCTTTCTTTCTCTGCTGGTTGCTACTCTAGAATGAGTTGCTACACTCATTCTAGAAACTCCCAACTAAACAGCATGAACTTCTCAAATGGAGAGACTATTCCTACTTATAAAGAAGGTTTGGTCTGAGTTGTCAGTCTCTGTATTTCTTAGCTACACTTTCCTGGCATGTTGCACGGTTTCTCTTGTATTTAATTTCTGTCAGGATCTTGGTTCTATGTGGTTTAAATAACTTTTATGGGGCAGACTGAATGACTCAGTGGCCTGTCATTGTGTTTGTCCTCGGCAATGCATTTAATCTTTCTGAACTTTAGATTCCTTACGCTGTAAGGCAGGCGGGCGCAACAACAGTAATCAGCTCCAGACAGATGCTGTGGGTATCCAAAGCCACGTGTGTAAATGCTCCCTGAGCATGTTCCAAGGAAAGACATAAGGAAACATTTTGGGGCTTGTCTTTAGAGGGGATGAATGGAATTAGGGAAAATATGTCATAGCCCAGGGGCGCCAATCAACAAAAGAGCTTTCTAATGTCAGGGCTGTGAGGAACTGTGGCTTTCAGTCTGGGAATAGCTTTACCTGGAGGGCAGTCTGTGCAGGGACTTGACAAGAGAACTGACAATGAGCAGAGAGGATTCTGCTGCTGGAGCTATGAGGATGTCAGCCACCCCCTCAAACCTGCTATGTGGAGAGCTGGAGCAACCCAAAATGCCTGATGAAGTCTTTGTCACTGGAAACCGTAACTGTGACACTAAGAAGGTCCTTGCTGTTGGGTTTCCACCCTGATTCAGCTCGTGCAGCCTGCAGGACTGGATGTAGGTGGAGAAACCCCCTCTCTTGTTAAAGATGTATTTCAGAAAGTATAAGAATGGTTCAAGGGGAAGGAATTTGGAATCTTTGATCACAATCAGGAATAAAGCCACTCAAACCCTTAACTGTAGAAGACAATATTTATTGTATGGCTTTGTTCCCTGGTTGGCCCTCACTAAGTCTGTACCCAAAAGCAAGAAGAAAGACCTATCAATAGAACCAATTCATCCCATCTCCATTCCTGCCTGAATTGACTGCTCTGGCTGCAACTTTCCAACTTTAAGACTTTGTTGTTAATTTTTAAGATAGGATTTTATTATGTAGCTCAGGCAAGCCTAGAACTTGCTATGTAGCTCAAACTGTTCTTAAGCTCATGATTCTACCATCTCAGTATTTCAAATGCAGGGATTTCAGGCCTGCACCACCATGCCTGGCTCATCTACAAGACACCTCATCCAACCACCACACACACACACACACACACACACACACACACACACACACACACAC
>CAJQZJ010027543.1:215013-226006 GCA_907164525.1 Lophiomys imhausi | reverse complement strand
AGCTTCCAAAACTAAGAAATGACATACCAGTGGCTGCCTGGACAGTTTCCATTTTCTCTCCATACATTACAGCATCGATCTTCAGTCATTTGGCCCCGTTTCACTGACAGACATTGATTGTAGAGCAGGGGTTATGAAGGACTTACCTACCCTGTCTTGGCAGAGCTAGGCTGTCGACTTACCTGCTTCCAGGTTTTGTCCTTTTTGGACAACATTCTGTCTACAGTTGGAGCAAGGGGCTTTTCCTACCAAGAGATAGGCTTGCCACCAATTCAATCATCTCCCACTGGAGATTCTTTGATGCTCATCTTCTACTTGGAGGAGAATAGGGGGTGCTGTCAGGACTTGATATGTCTTGATATAAAAAAATCTAAAGTTACGAAAACATCTTTGAATGCCATATTCTGCAGATCTCTTGAGGTTTTTGAAGAGGCCCTATCTATCACTTATATTAGGGTAAGCAGATGTTGCTTGTCTCGTAGCAGGTTTATTTCTGATTAGCTTAGCAAGTAACTATAATAGGCTGTCATAGTACCTAACAGAATGACTGGCTTGCATAACCATTAGTTTGCATTTCTTAATTATCCTAAACAGTTCATGACAGTTAGTAGTAAAAGGCCGAAACGTCACATTTCATTTTTTTTCTTTACCTCCTAACCCTTCCATCCCATTTCTCTGGGGTGGGGTGTCCTTATATAACAGTCCCTCATGTCAGTTGAGAGGTCCTATGAGGGGCAAGAGCCTCCTCATTCATTGGGGGTCTATGAAGCAGTACCATCAGTGAAAAGTGTCTCATTGCCCGGGAGAGAGAACTACTAAACAGACAAACCAATAAGCAGACAATAGATAAAATTGTTATTTTTAATTTTTATTTTTTATTTATTTTTTATATATTTTTTATATTTTTTCTATTTTTTAGTCTTTTTTCTCTATTGTCTGCTTAAACCATTTAAGTTGAATTGAAAATTTATATCTATTATTTCTTCAACCCCATCAAAGACATACGAAGGGATAAAGTTTTTATTTGAGCAAGAAGAAGAGGAGATCAGCTTCCAAAAGGAAAAATGATAGTTTGCTGCCAAGACAGTCTCAAATATCTCTTGATATCATTGGAACACCGTCTTAAGACTTCTGGTCTAGCATATCTCACAAAATAATTATGCAGCAGGAGATAAGAAGGATTTCCCATTCTATCTTTGCAGAATCAGGCCATCATCTTAACTGCATTTAAGTTCTGGTTCATCTTTCGACAGTATATAATCTGTTGAGAGAGCAAGGGTGTTTCTGCCCAGTAAGAGTTATCTCCTGATGGAGATTTATTTTATGCTTATCATCTCCTTCCAAGTCAAATGGGAGCTGTCAGGAGCTGACTGTCTTAGGTTGACCAATTCTTAAAATGATAAAAACATGTTTAAATGCCATTTTCTGTACACTCCTCAGGATTTCAAAGGCATCAATTTATTTATTTATAAATGTATCTATCTATCTATCTATCTATCTATCTATCTATCTATCTAATGTTTGAGCAGACAAACTGTATATTTGTAACCACTTATTATCTGTTTAAACTAGGAAGCATATTTTGTGATAAATTAAAACTAGTACTTGATATGACCAGGAGATTAACGGGCCAGCTATCAACCTTTATTACCCAGACTCCTAAGTAGATTGCAATAGCAACCCATTAAAAAGACTGGAAGTAAACCTATACTGTTAAATGAGTTGTATAGGCACAATACCTTATATAAGAGCTGAAATATACATACATGTATGTCAAAATATAAAATTCCATACCAATGAATTAAAAATTAACCTTATTTTTATCAATATATAACATTTTATACCAATGTTTCAAAAGATAACATTATTTTGAGAATTGCAATAGCTCTAAGTTTCAGAAAAAATTCAATAATCTACCCTTATATTTTATCATTTCTATATTATATACCCATATTGCCCCTCTTTTTTTCTTTTCACGTCTTGTCCCTTTATATAATAGAGAAAGAAGGATAGAGAAAAAACAGAGAGAAATCCCTGAGACTAACCTCTTATACCTTGCTAAACAGGAACATTTAACAACTTTTAACCAGTCCCCCTAAATAACATCTATAACCCATCAAATGACCAAAGAATCATCCACTCCACCTTTTGTGAGTGGGGCACTGTTCTCTTAAAATTGCTTCCTGATGATTTAGGATGCAGGAAACCTGTTTAGCGGTCTAAATAAAATGGAAAAATGGTTAAGCAATTTGAATATACTGAGCAGTTTGTAGTCCAAAGTTGAACTTTGGAGGGGAAAGTTCAGTGATTCATTGAAATCCTAGCTGGAATAGTCTGTGAGGCTGGATCATATGGGCTACTTGTCTTGACTTTTTTTAGTGTCTGGTATCTTTGTTTTGAAAATATATAATTTCTCACAAGTAACATACAGTTTTGTAATTACAAAAATGCCTGGGGCAGATCTATTAAGGAAGATTTTCTTGCTCTTTATTTGAGCAGAAGAAAGACATTTGTAAGTCTCCATTCATGCCATATGAAAGGATAGCATTTATAATAAGCCATGTGGTTTCTATGTAGTCAACAAGACATTTATTGGCTATATATATATGTCTTAGCCAGTCTGAGCTATTCCCATATAGTGGAATCAGCAAATATAAGTTACCTGTTTGTTCTTTTGTTTGTAGGCAAGATTTGTAGGAGGCCTTTCCAGTCAAATATGATTTCTATAAGTTTTGGATGGAAGAACTTTTTATTTCCTGTAATTATTATTACATATACATGGCTATATATAATCAATTTTAAGTTGAAAGTTCAGAATAAGACTGTATGGAGTTTAATTATTCTCCTCTACAGTTGGCATAAATTTATTAATTGATTGAGACGGATTTTTTCTGTGTAGCTTGGGCTGTTTGTAGATTAGGTTGGCCTCAAACACAAAAGGAGCCTATCTGTCTCTGCCTTTGTCTCCCATGCTTTGTGATCAAAGGTATGCATTTTTATTCTTTTTCCTTTTTTTCTCCTTTCCTTGAAGATTTAATTTCTATGTGGATATATCTATCCCTATTGAGACAGGGTTTCTCTCTTGATTTGCTCTGTAGAGTTCAGTAGATTAGATTGGCCTCAAACACACAAGGAACCTGTTTTTTCTTTGGCTCTGAAGATTTGGGATCAAGGTATGAATTTAATACATTGAAATACCTTTATTAAACAATAATATTAATTAAACCATTTTGAATATAAATAAGCATGAATGCAAGACATATTAGAATATTATTTCCAATCCATATCCGTTGATGTGTTTTAAAATATGATTTGCCTGGTATTCACAATGATTTTTTTTTTCGAGACAGGGTTTCTCTGAATATCTCTGGCTGTCCTGGACTCGCTTTGTAGACCAGGCTGGCCTCGAACTCACAAAGATCCACCTGCCTCTGCCTCCCAAGTGCTGGGATTAAAGGCGTGCGCCACCACCGCCCGGCTCTCACAATGATATTTTAATTGTAAAGAATATTAAAAATACAGTGACACATTACTGATGTAATTTGGAGACAATGAGTCATATGGAACCAAACTTTGAGGACATTAAAATATTTAAAATACCATATTGACTATATGTGATTTGAATATTCTTATTATACTGGTAAAAAAGCAACATAAAACATAAGTATATGTTTCTGTTTATAAAATTTAGTGATCTTTAAGTCAACATGTTAACTGACATAGAATAGCTATGTTTGTATTTTAGTCTCCTGAAAATACCTTGTTCCGGTTACTGTCAGTTAAAGAGTAATATAAGAAATTATATAAAAATTCAACAAAATGAGAAATCATGTGAACGGCTAATGAAAGATGTCAGTTATAAGTAAACTAGAATATGTATGCTAAAATGGAAATTTAAATCAAAGTATGTAGAGAAAAATTTAAAGTAATATTTCTTAAGGCACAGAGGTGTTTTTAAAGTGAAGAAGTCATAAAGACAACGGAATAGAAAACAAGAAAAATCATATTGACTTTATTTCTGCATTTCATAATTTTCTTTAACACTAATGTATATTTTCATCTATTATATTTGTAATTGGATTTTATTGTATTTATCTTATTCATTAAACTTTTTAAAATATTTTATTTCATTTGGTTTCTTCTCTCATTGTTACTCCCCTGGCTCAAGTTAATTTTTCAAATACATTTATTTTAGTGTTCAATGACATAATAACTAGCCTTCACTCTTTTAAGTATTTAATTCAGTCCATCTATTCCTGTGAAAAAAATTATACTCTCCTTTCTCAACCTTTTCTAAACAAGCTTATTATATCCATACTGATTCAGAAAGTCTATGGGCCAATTTACTTTAGGTAAATATTTTAGGGATGTGTGTTTCATTCAGAATATACACAGATGTTAGCTATTTCATAATAGACTGTGGGGACAACATTTTAAGAGGAAATAGACTATAGTGACAAAAAAGGATAAGGAAGAAACTAGAACATAATATTTAAATTATGAAGAGTTTGGGAGGATGGAGTAGAGGAGGGAATATGGGGAGGCATAAGTAACACTAAAGGCATTTAAAAACCTATTGCGGTATAAGCTTTCAAAGATATATAAATATATAAAAGGAATTTAAATGGAGTTAACTTATTATGGAGGTGATATTGCCCCAACTAGGCATCATATGCTATGAAGTAAAACTCACAATACCAGGAATGGGTTACATTTTATGAGTTATCAGGCAAATAGGTCCCAGAGACCTCTTCCTACCACCAAACATCACAGGATATTGCAACAATTATTGGTTACTGTGTGCACCTGAAGGTAAGAGACTATTTCTGAAGACAACATTTACATATACCATCTAACATGGAGAAATTGTGCTGATGCCCAACTAAAAGTTTCACTCTTAATGAATAGCATCCTTAGTACTGGAAAGTACTATTCATGCTATGAGACAAGATAAGGATTTTCTAACAGTTCTTACATCTACTGGTTTCAATTTGTTGAAATTTTAGAACTTCCATTAATTTAATTTTTTCAAAAATGTTTTTGAAAGTTTATTCAAATTACATCTCCATCACAGTGCACTCTTTCCACCCCTCCTAGTCCCACCCTCTTACCCTCTACCCCCTCTCCCTTCTGTCCTACTCCTCTGGAGTGGAGTGTCCCTACATATCAGTCCTCCACCGCAGTTTAGCAGTTATATGAAGTCTAAGAGCTTCCTCATATACTGGGGGCCTACATGACAGCACCACTAGGGCAAAGTGTCTCATTCACATCTAACAAAGCCTATGTTCCTGTTCCTTTTGGTTCATTGGTTGTAGTATAGTTATCCTGTACTATATGTTTAAAATCCAATTATAAGTGAATAGATGCCATGTGCATCCTTCTTAGTCTGCATTAGCTCATTCAGGATGAGCTTCTCTAGTTCCATCTATTTGGCTGCAAATTGCATGATTTCGTTGTTTCTGACGGCTGAGTAGAATTCCATTGTATAGATGTAAAACAGATTTTTTTTTTATCCATTACTCAGTTGAGGGACATCTGGGTTGTTTCCAGCTTCCAGCTATTACAAATAAGGCTGCTATGAACATAGATGAGGAAATGTCCTTGTGATTTGGATGTATACCCAGAAGTGGTATGGCTGGTTCTTGAGGTAGAGCTATTCTAAGTTTTCTAAGATATCGCCAGATTGATTTCCATAGTGGTTGTACAACTTTGCACTCCCACCAGCAATGGAGGAGTGTTCCCCTTTCTCCACAACCTCACCATCATGTGCTGTCATTTGAGTTTTTTTAAACATTAAATTTATTACATGAATACATACTTTGTAATTTTCATTTTTTAAAATAATGTTTATGTATTACATCAAGTTACATCCCCATCATAGTGCCCTAGTTCAACCCCTCCTGGTTCCACCCTACCATCTTCTTCTCCCTCTCCTACCCATCCCACGCCTCCAATGTGAAGTGTCCCTACAAATCAACCCCTCTTAGTTCAATAGTCATATGAGGACTTGCACTAGAGGCCTACCTGGCAGCACCCCTAGGGAAAATTGTCCCATTAATAGGTAACAAAGTCTATGTTCCTGATCTTTTTTGGTGTGTTGGTTGTAGGATAGTTACCCGGTACTATAGACCCAGCCATACCACTTCTGGGTATCCACTCAAATCATTTGTCAACAAACCACAAGGACATATCCTCATCTATGTTCATAGTAGCCTTATTTGTAATAGATAGAAACTGGAAACAACCCAGATGTCCTTCAACTAAAGAATGTATAAAAAAATTATGGTACATTTACACAATGGAATACTACTCAGCTATGTGAAACAAGGAAATCATGCAATTTGTAGTCAAATTGATGGAACTAGAAAAGTTCATCCTCAGTGAGCTAACCTTGACTCAGAAAGATACACATGGCATCTACTCACTTATAATTAGATTTTAGTCATTTGAGTTTTTTTTAATGTTTATTTATTACTTCAAGTTACATCTCCATCACAGCCCTCTCCCTCCACCCCTCGCAGCCCCACCCTCCTACCCTCTCACCCTTCCCCCAGAACCCATAATTCTTTTTTTTCAGTCCAACAAATGGTTCTTTTTCTTATAACAATAGATACAGTACAAAACAACTGAAATAAATGGGCCACAATTATGAGAGTTATATGGCTTAGCATACATTCTCAATGTCCAGTCCATATGTATTTGGCCCCTGACTTTACCATTCTACTATCTAATTATCTCCAGGAGTTTAAAGGTCTCTATCTAACTCAGCTTTCATACTAACATACTAACATGCATCACAATTTTAAAAACATCTTCTTAGATCCAGAACACCCTCTTGATTCCTAAACAACTCAAAATTTAACTATGAGACTCTAGCTATATATTCTTCAACCACCTCAGAGACGTGGGAGGGATAAATATATCTTATTATATGGGAAGTGTAGGGCCCGCAGCTTCCCAAACTAAGAAATGACATACCCGTGGCTGCCTCGACAGTTCCCATTTTCTCTCCATACATTACAGCATCAATCTTCAGCTGTTTGGCTCCGTTTCTCTGACAGACATTGATTATAGAGCAGGAATTATGAAGGACTTACCTACCCTGTCTTGGCAGAGCTAGGCTGTCGATTTACGTGCTTCCAAGTTTTGATCTTAGCCATTCTGACAGCTGTGAGATGGAATCTCAGAGTAGTCTTGAGTTGCATTTCTATGATGATTAAGGATGCTGAGCATTCCTTCAAGAATTATCAGTCTTTTATCATGGATTTTGTACTATTTAGCATTTCTATTTTTATGATAAAACACCATGTCCAAAGAATATTGAGGAGGAAAGAATTTATTTGACTTGCATCTCTACAACACTGTTCATCATCAAAGGAAGTGAGGGCAGGAAATCAAACTGCGGGAACCTGGATGCAGGAGCTGATGCAGAGACAATGGAGGGGGTGCTGCTCTTTGCCTTGTTCTACATGACTTGCTCAACCATGCTTTCCTATAGAGCCCAGAACCACTAGCCCAAGGTTTTCCCCACCCACAATGGGCCAGGCACTCCTTCATCAATCACTAATTAAGAAAATGCCCTGCATGTTTATAATATAATCTTCTGGAGGCATTTTCTCAATTGAATCTCTATCTTCTTTTATGACTCCAGCTTGTGTCTAATTGACATAAAACTAGCCAGCAGAAACACTATCTCAATTTATTTTTTAAAAGTTGGTAAATTAGCATAGACATAATAGATTTTATCTCTTCTTAATCTTTATTTTCAATAGTTAAATGACATTTTTAAGAACTTAAATTAATCTGTATACACTCAACATGTACTTAAAATGAGATAAACCTTTATGTGAGACTTTCTTTTATCTGCTCTTCACAAAGTGGCTTTTACCCAGTAGTTCTCTATAGTACCAGGCACTCTACTGGGCTTTCATTTTGCAGAATTAGTTATATTTTTGCCTAACCTAAAAGACAGAGATAGCCATTTAAGCATACAACAAGGATAGAGTTTGATAGGCACTCTGGAAGAGATACATGCAAATTACTTTACAAGCACAAAGAAGAAAAGACTCTCCAGAGGTGATAAATAAAGCTTCAAAAATCTGGAAGATGAGTTTATTTGAAGTTGGTTTTAAAAGGCAATGAAGAATTTTCCTGGTATGATGAGATCCAGAAGGCCATCTCTACTATTTAGAGAAATATATATATATATATATATATATATATATATATATATCATAATAGAATTGAAGTAGGGACTGTAGATATGGTGCAGTGTGCAACGCTTGCTGCACAAGTATAAGCACCAGAGTTAGGATTACCATCAATCATATTAAAACATACATAAAACAAACAAACAAACAACAACAAAAACAAAAAGCAAAACTGGCATAGTAGTAAATAGACAGAATCCTAGCTATTACTGGCCAGACAACTGAGTCAAATTGGTGAGTTCCAGATTCAGAGACCTACACTGTCTCAGACATAAATGGATTGCAAATGAGTCAGACAATTGATGTATAACTCTGACTTACATAAATGAACACATACCATACAACTACATGAATAAATGCATACCACCTCTCTTTCATTGTATGTCTATTTTTCTTTCTCAAATAAGTGTGTTGCTCTGATCTTTTAAAATTTTTTGGATTGAAAATAGATTCTTCTCACATACAATTCACCCAAACCACAATTTCCCCTCCCTCCACTCCTCCCAGCTACTCCCTACCTCACTCTTCCCCAGATCCACACACACACACTCTCTCTCTCTCTCTGCTTCCTCTTCAGAAAAAAAAGCAGGCACCCAGAGACAACACTCAAACAGGACAAAACAAGATACAATAAGACAAAGCAAAAGTTCTCATATCAAAGATAGACAAGGTAACCCAATAGGAGGAAAAGAGTCCCAAGAGAAGACAAAAGAGTCAAAGACACCCTATTTCCACTATTAGTAGCTCCACAAAACACAAAGCTAACAGCCATAACATATATTCTGAAGACCCGGTGCAGACCTATGCAGGCACTGTGCATTCAGAGTAGTCTCTGTGAGCCCACATGAGCCCTGTATAATTGATTTGGTTGGCTGTGTTCTCCTGGTGTCCTAATTCCCTTCGACTCCTACAATATTTCCTCCCCCTTTTCTGTGGGGTTCCTCGAGCTTCTTAGGGAAGGACCTGATAGAGTCCTCCAATTTAGAGTCTCTGAAAAATGTTTGACTGTGGTTCTTTGTACCTGCTCCCACCTGCTGTTAGAGGAAAACTTCTCTGTATGATGGTAATTAGATAAGGCACCAATTTATGAGTATAACAAAATCTCAACTGGAATTATTTTATTGATATATACTTTATATAAAAATGTATATATATATAATTTCTTGAGTTCTTTGTAGATTTTGGATATTAGCCCTCTGTCAGATGTGGGATTGGTGAGATTTTCTCGCAGTCTGTAGGCTGCCGTTTTGTTCGAATGACAGTGTCCTTTGCCTTACAGAAGCTTTTCAGTTTCATGAGGTCACATTTATTGATTGTTGATCTCAAGTCCTGAGCTGTTGGTGTTCTGTTCAGGAAGTTGTCGCCTGTGCCAATTAGTTCGAGGGTTTCTCCCACTTTATCTTCTAGTAGATTTACTGTGACTGGCCTTATACTAAGGTCTTTGATCCACTTGGACTTAAGTTTTGTACAAGGTGATAAGTATGGGTCTAACTTCATTCTTTACAAATGGACATCCAGTTGGACCAGCACCATTTGCTGAAGATGCTGTCCTTCTTCCATTGTGCCTTTTTGGCTTCTTTGTCAAAAATTAGGTGGCCATAAGTGTGTGGGTCTATTTCTGGATCTCTTGGTAGGAAAAGCCCCTTGCTCCAACTGTAGACAGAATGCTGTCCAAAAAGGACAAAACCTGGAAGCAGATAAGTCGACAGCCTAGCTCTGCCAAGACAGGGTAGGTAAGTCCTTCATAACCCCTGCTCTACAATCAATGTCTGTCAGAGAAACGGGGCCAAATGACTGAAGATCGATGCTGTAATGTATGGAGAGAAAATGGGAACTGTCCAGGCAGCCACTGGTATGTAATTTCTTAGTTTGGGAAGCTTCAGGCCCTGTACTTCCTATAAAATCAGATATATTTATCCCTCTCAGGTCTCTGAGGTGGTTGAAGAACAAATAGCTAGAGTCTCATAATTTAATTTTGAGTTGTTTAGGAGTCAAGAGAGTGTTATAGATCTAAGAAGATACTTTTAAAATTGTGTTGCAAGTTAGTATGAATGTTGAGTCAGATATAGACCTTTAAACTCATGGAGATGTTTAGATAGTAGAATGTTAAAGTCAGGTACCAAATACATATGGACTGGTAATTGGAATGTACGTTAAGCCATATAACCCTCATAACTGTGGCCTAATTACCTCTGTTGTACTGTATTGTATTTATTATTATAAGAGAAAGAGCCATTTGTTGGACTGAAAGAGGAAACTGTAGGGGGAAATAAGATATACCTTAAACTTAAAAGAAAAAAAAAAGGGAAGAGGATGGGGGGTTGAGGGTGGGAGGGTGGGACTGGAGGGGGAATAGGGAGGGGACTGCGATTGAGATGTAACTTGAAGAAATAAAAAATAAAGGAAAAAAAAGCAACCAAGGAAAAAAATGTATATATATGCTAATATAACACACACACACACACACACATATATATGGTACTAACATATATATGTTAGTACCATGTTTTTCAGTTATCTATAATCTAACCAGAGTTACTGTTCTAAGTAACTTACTAAGCATGTCACCAATATTGATTGAAATCTCTCTAGGTTTCCTTTGCCTATGAAATATATATTTGAAACTATAATTATAACAACTATAACTACACACACACACACACACACACACACACACAAGTGTAAATAGGTTCTTCTTATTTGCTATGTCAGTTTTGCATAGCAGAATGGAAGTCAGTGTGTGTGTGTGTGTGTGTGTGTGTGTGTGTGTGTGTGTGTGTGTG
>CAJQZJ010027543.1:184264-194889 GCA_907164525.1 Lophiomys imhausi | reverse complement strand
ACCATCCTCCCCCTCAACCCCCCATCCTCTTCCCTTCTTTTTTTTTTTTTTAGTTTAAGGTATTTCTTTTTCCCCCCAACAGCTCTCCCTTTCAGTCCAAAAAATGGTTCTTTTTCTTATAACTATAAATACAATACAAAACAACAGAAATAAATAGGCCACAATTATAAGAGTTATATGGCTTAGCATACATTCCCAATGTCCAGTCCATATGTATTTGGCACCTGACTTTAACATTCTACTATCTAACCATCTCCATGCGTTATTTTCTAAGCTACTCAGAAATCAAGTTGCTAAGAGACAAGCAATATTTGCTTATCTAAATATAAGAGATAGATAGGGCATCTTCAAAAACCTCAAGAGATCTGCAGAATATGGCATTCAAAGATGTTTTCTTAACTTAAGATTTTTTGCTATCGAGACATGTCAGCTCCTGACAGCACCCCTTATTCTACTCCAAGTAGAAGATGAGCATCGAAGAATCTCCAGTGGGAGATGATTGAATTGGTGGTAAGCCGTTCTCTTGGCAAGAAAAACCCCTTGCTTCAACTGTAGACAGACTTCTGTCCAAAAAGGACAAAACTTGGAAGCAGATAAGTCGACAGCCTAGCTCTGCCAAGACAGGGTAGGTAAGTCCTTCATAATTCCTGCTCTACAATCAATGTCTGTCAGAGAAACGGGGCCAAATGGCTGAAGATTAATGCTGTAATGTATGGAGAGAAAATGGGATCTGTCCAGGCAGCCACTGGTATGTCATTTCTTAGTTTTGGAATCTGCAGGCCCTACACTTCCTATATAATCAGATATATTTATCCCTCTCAGGTCTCTGAGGTGGTTGAAGAATAGATAGCTAGAGTCTCATAGTTAAATTTTGAGTTGTTTAGGAATCAAGAGGGTGTTCTGGAGCTGACTGTCTTAAGTCAACCAATTCTTAAAGTAATAAAAGCATCTTTAAATGCCTTTTCTGTATGCTTCTTAGGGGTTTAAAGACATTTATTTATTTATTCATTTATCTACTTATCTATCTATCTATCTATCTATCATCTATCTACCTACCTATCTTATGTTTGAGCAGGCAAATGTATATTTGTAACTATTTATTATCTGTTTAACCTAGGAATCATATTTTTGTGATTAATTAAGACTAGTATTTAGCATGACCAGAAGCTTGATGGGCTAGCCCTCAGCCTGTATTACCCAGACTCCTAAATAGATTGCAATAGCAACACGTAAAATGATTGGAAGTAAACATGTACTTTTAAATGAGTTGTATAGGGAGGGACAATACCTTATGTAAGAGTTGAAATATACATATAAGTTATGTGTCAAAATATAAAATTCTATACCAATGAATCAAAAATTAACCTTATTGTTGTATCAATATACAAAAATTCTATACCAATATATAAAACAATAACCTTATTTTGAGAATAGCAATGCTCTAAGTTGCAGAGAAAATTCAATTATCTACCCTTATCTCTTATCATTTCTATATTATACACCCATATTCCCCCTCTTTTTTCTTTTGAAGTCTTCTCCCAGTATATAAGAAAATGGATAGACAAAAAAAAAAAAAAAGAGAGAAGTCCCTGAGCCTAACCTCCTGTATCCTGTTTAGCAAGATCATTTAACAACTGGTAACCAATCCCCCTAATAAAACATCTATAACCCATCAAATGACCAAATAATCACCCACTCCTCCTTTTGGGAATGGGATATCACTCTCTTAAAATTGTTTCCTGCTCAATTGGGATGTAGAAAGCCTGTTTAGGGACCCAAATAAAATTGAAAAATGCTTAGGCAAGTTAATATTAACATTTATTGTCCGTCTCTATAGGCTCAGAAATTTGAATGTCCTGAGCAGTTTGTAATCCAAAATTGAACTTTGCATGGTAAAGTTCAGGGATTTATTGACGTCCTGGCTGGAACAGTCTGTGAGGCTGGATCATCTGGGCTACTTGTCTTGTCTTCTTTGGTGTCTGGTCCCTTTGTTCTGAAAATATATAACTTCTCACAAGTAACATGTAATTCTGAAATTACAAAAATGCATGGGACAGATCAATAAGGAGAATTTTCTGTTCTTTGAGCAGAAGAAAGACATTTGTAAGTCTCCATTCATGCCATATGAAAGGATGACATGTAATAATAAGTTATATGACTTATATATAGCCAACAAGATTTTTGTTGGAGATACGTGTGTGTGTGTGTGTGTGTGTGTGTGTGTGTGTGTGTGTGTTTTAGCTAGTCTGAACTGTTCCCACATAGTAGAATTAGCAAATATAAGTTACCTGTTTTTAGCCAAGATCTGTAGGAGACTTTTCCAGTCAAATCTGATTTCTATCAGTTTGGATGGAGCACATATTATTTCAACTAGCACAAAAATTAAGGAATTAAGATGTCCAGTTACTCTAAACACAATGAAGGCGTCAAAATTGTCAGTTAAAAGGCTAGTGAGGTCAAGGAAACCATAGTCTCCAATTTTTCCAAAATAGTGATAAGATGTTAAGTGGTATGGATCTTTGCATGTAATAAATTGTGATAAAATTTATCTGATTCCCACAACAATGTTCAATAAAGTAAAATAAAATATTTATTCATAAATTCTCAAATACTAAACTTTGAGGTTACTGGTTGTGCATTGTAATATATTTTTATGATTACCATAAACAGAAAAAAGTGCTAAAATGTTCATTTTTATTTAAATAACTTCCTTTGGATTTTCATCACATTGATCACTTACTTTAATTTAGGGCAGGGCATATATATGGTACTTCAATTGACTCTTACTAATAATTAATTAGACTAATAGCTTGTCCCAAATTGTATTAATGCTATGTAATGTGTTTACTTACAGATAAAGTCTTTCTTACTTGAAAACAATATGAAAACTTCTTGAACAAGTGCATTGATTTCAATACTATGACTCATTTGGAAGAATAATCAAATTGTTTTTAAAAATTCATTTTACTACTTCCACTGTCAGTTTCTGTCATGTTTCAAATGCAAGTGCTTCTAGCTCTGCCTTCTCTCTTGCTGGCATACCCTATTAGTAATGCTTTATATTAATATATTTCCTTTAGTGGACTTTTGTTTTTACTTACATATATTCAAGGGTAATTATATATTTTTGCAAATGAAAAGTCTGGAATATCCATCATTTTAATTATTAAACAAATATTTATAATATTAATATTTAATTGATGTAATTTAAGTTTTATAAAAGTTCATTGATTTAATAAAAAATAACATTTTTGTCAGCATGTTATATTAACTCAAAGTAGTTCCTTGATTAAAGGAATGGCTTTTTGTTTGTATATATGGTGCACTGGTGTGTGTGTGTGTGTGTGTGTGTGTGTGTGTGTGTGTGTGTGTTTGTGTGTGTAAATGTGCATATGTGCACATGTTTGTGGAGGGTTGAGGTTAACATTGGAATGTTTACCATTCTTCAACTTATTCATTGAGGCAAGACCTCAATAGGATTAGATAGGCCCACTATTATTGGCCTATCTTGTTATCCACCTTCTTTGGGGATACCCAGATCTACCTTCCAAGAACTTGAATTAGTGAAGGTCACCAACATATCCATCCAACATTTGTGTTGGTTTTGGTGATATGAAATCTGTGGTAAGTGATTTTGTTCCTTAAAAAGCCCAGTTATGACATGAGAACATTTTTGGTTGTATCCCATGTGTGGGATATGGGGCTACTTCAGTTAGTCCACAGGTGTTAACTAAAATTGTCTCTCATGCTCTAGCAAGAGCATGGTTTAGCCAGCTACAGAAATTCAATTCTGATGGCTCTGGAGAGGGTTATAAATTCCAGAGCCTCAAAAAAGAAGGGGGATGCTCTGAAGAAGGAAGAAGGTGCTGCTCTCCCTGCTGGTGCTTCCACAATGCTGCTAGTTTGTCCTGCTGTTATGTTTCCTGGTTTGCTGGTTTTCTGTTGCTGGTTTACTGAACTGATGGATATCCTGACTACTGAGTTTTGTATTGCCACAAAGAGAACCCAATGACACTAATCAACAGGAAGTAGTTAAAATAGATCCACATCTGTTTCCCCTTTAACCTTATTTCTTTCCTACCTAGGGTTTGGGTCTTGGAAGGGAGGTAGAGGGCTAAGTACAGTAAATAAAATAGTGTAATAAAATTAAAACAATAAAAAAACACATCTATAAAACTCTAGTTTTAGTGCATGTATGTTAATCACTTTATCCATGAGCTCATCTCCCCAACCCTAATAGGAATTTTAAAAAATTTTAGTTCTAGTACTAATTAGTAGTGAGAATCAGAATGTAGAATCATAAGCCTGAGAAGGAGCAGGTATTACTTGACTACTTTTGCTAATAGTGTAAGGCACAGAGATCAGTTCCAGATAATATATTGCAAGTGACTTTGCTCAACATATTTCTTTCTCTCTCTCTCTCTCTCTTTCTTTCTTTCTCTCTTTTTCTTTCTTTCCTTCTTTTTCTTTTTTTTTTTCAGTGTATTTCAGTTGTGTCTTTAGTATCTCTCTGTATAGATCAGGCATGGTTTGAGTTCATTTGTAACTCAGGCTGTTCTCAAATTCACAGTGGTTTTCTTGCCTCAGCTTCTGCAGTTCTAAAATTGTGAGTGTATACTAGCACACCTAGCAGGTTAAGCAACATACATAAACTATTTCTTCATTTTTTTTTAGATTATAAATACATTATTTCTCCTTTCCCTTTCCTCCTTCCAAATTCTCTCATATACCCCTTCTTCCAGCAAATCTTTTCATCAATCTGTCCCAAATGGATCCTGTTTATATGATTGGGATTAAGAATTCATTCATTGTTGGTATATAGCTTAGAAAATACTTTCAATGAGCTCATATATTTTTCTTTGACTATATATTCATGCTTTATATGTTTTAAGTACAATCTGGTAAGTTTATAAAAAGGTCAACCAGTATTTTGATGATTGGCAGTGTTTGAAAACATGAATGATAAAAAACACATTTAGATTATTTACCTGCTAAGAGATAACACATATAATTGGCAAAATCCATTGATTTTTATGTGATTTTTACCCTCAGTAAAACTTTCTAGATAGGTGTTATTATTATACTCATCTTGTAGCTAATCAACTGTCTAGTTTCTTAAACTAAACATAATGGTTTGGTAGCGAGGACAGGATATCAGATACAACTCTACCTCATGCAAAGAAGGAATGGTCTGTAGCTTCTTTCTACCCAGACATCAGAATGCAAGACAGCTGACTTTACAGGATCATCCCATATTTCCACTGAACTCTTCTGAGCCCTTCCTAGAATGTTTTCAAAGTTGTATAAAGTATATTATGATGATATAAGAATACAAATATTTTAGTTTTGTTTACTGTCTAACCATTTGATTTCATCTTTCTCTACCATCTATCTGAAATCCCAAGTACTTATACTTTAGTTTGAATAATTTTAAAAATTTAATTGTTTGCCATGATCACAACACATGTACCATTTTGGTCTCGGGCCTGACAATGAAAACTAATCCCAGATTCTGTCTCTTAAGAAATACTTGAGTTCTATATAACTTCCCCTAATTTATATATGTTTGAGTATATATGCCTACTAAAATGTTATGAAGATAAGTTCTGTAAAATGATTAGCTTGTACACTGATTTTTTGAAATTTCAACTGACATTATTTCAAATCAGTATTTCATTGAGGTATTAATAAGTGGCATATTAGGTCTATGTTTTAGATGCTTTGATTTTAAAACATCGAAACTTTATTTGTTTAATAAATTAAATATCTATATAAGAAGTTATAGAAAATGTACCTAATGAAAATTAAATAAAATAACAACAACAACAAAATATCACTATAAATTTTACTGCCTAACCTTATGTATACTTTTCCATCTGCATAGATTTTTAATTTAGAGTAGAATCCTGTTCTTTTGAAACCTTAATGGTAAAGAAGTAATTTCCTAGGTTAGTTGACACTCTTGATCTTCTTGTGGAGTCCTTGTCTCCTCTGGATCTTTCTATACATCCTCCTATTCTTCAACAAGATCCCCTGCATTCTGCCTAATGTTTGGTAGTAGGTCTCAGCCTCTGTTTGGATCTTCTAGTACATGGAGGTTATCAGAAGACAGTTATGCTATGATCCTGTCTGTAAGCCTGTCAGAGTATCATTAATAGTGATAGGGATTGGCTGGGGAATCAGACAGTCTGAAACACAATTCAGAGGGCATGCATGAAATGGAACTAGGATGCCTACACATATATAACTGATGAGCAGCTTGGTCATCATGTGGGCCCCTAAGCAAGTGGAGCAGGAGCTGACTCTGGCAAGGGCTATGAGGCTTGCTTTTTGATCACTTTCCCTCAACAGGGCTGTGGTACCTGACTTCAATGGAAGAGGAAGTGCTCATATCTGATGCAACTCAATATGCTGGGATGGGATAGTGGGAGGGGGGAACTTTACTTTTCTGTGGAGAAAGGGAAAGGGAGAAGGGAAAAGGGAGCAGGAGGGCTAAACCCAGAGGAGGGGAAGGAGGGGGCTATGATTGGGATGTAATATGAAAAAAAGAAATTAAAAAAAAATTAAAAAGAAGTAATTTCCTTTATGTTCATTGAGAATTTCACATATGTGTATTTTGAACTCCTTCTTGTTCACAAATCATATTCTTAACTTTTTGTATAATCACAATTGTGCTTCCCCAAAAGGAAATCACTCATTTCAACAAAATTTTGTTATGTGATTTTCCATGCAGTGTATGGATGGAGATGATGATGATGATGATGATGATGATGATGATGATGATGATGATGGTAAGTGGTAGTCATGATGATGATTTGTTTTTTTGAGACAGGGTCACACTGTGTAGCTGGCTGGATTGAACCTGCAATGTAGACCAGGTTGTCTTTGAACTTACAGA
Source organism: Lophiomys imhausi (assembly GCA_907164525.1). NCBI lineage: Eukaryota > Metazoa > Chordata > Mammalia > Rodentia > Muridae > Lophiomys > Lophiomys imhausi. Next base: position 187,991 of record CAJQZJ010027543.1, on the reverse strand, counting down.
AATCTCAGGTCCAGCTTTGTATTATTTTCTCTCTTCTCATAGGCATATCATTTCTCTTCCCATAATTTTGGATGTACATATTCACAGGTTTTCTTATTAAACTAACTTACTTTCTTCATCTAACTCATTATTACTGAGAAGACACACTCTACATTGCATACTACTATCAGCAGAAATTGTTATTTTTTATTTTATTATATTTCATATTATTTTATAAAGATGCCGATTTTTACCTTTCTTGGTAGTTGCTTATAGAAAGAACTCACACTATCAGTCATTTGATGGTAGTTTTCACAACTGGAGGTGCCTCCACTTAATAGTGCTTCATTGCTGAAGTCTAATAAGTTACTGGTTGGCTTCCCAAATTATCAGTATGTTTAACATTTTAAAGAATGAAAATATCCTGTGTCTCAAACACAGACCATTAGATAGTCCCAAAGGCTTAGAATTGAGAAACTCAGCCTTTAACAATCCCAATTAACCCCCAGCATATAATTTATATGCATCCATGTATATAAATAGACATTGTTTTCTCATTTTAATCTCTTACACTGATATTGTTTGTGGTTATCCTTTCTCCTAGAATATAATGAAACCTTTCCAAAGGAAATGGATTTATTCAGTGTTTCTTCTGATATAACTTGAAGTAATAGTAACACTGCATTTGACATTTAATTTACTATCTCTTGACAATTTCACATGGAGATACATTTTCAAAGGTTATGTCTTGTGCCAGCAATTTGTTATGGTTTTAATGGTAGTAGAGTTATAATCTAAAAATTTGTTCAGCCTGTTTGGATGTTCATTTTTCAGGTAAATGCATGAATTGTTTTGCTCATAACACTAAAATAACACTGTTGTAAGGCAAAATATAAACATCTCAGAAATAATTGTTCTTGAAATAACCATCAACAATTTGATGACATATATAAAAATAAGTATATTTGAACTTGTGACACATAATGCTTAATGATACGCTGCTGAGTATAATACTTTGAAGAAAAAAAAAACCTTGTTTTTCAGTTGCTATACCTATTCGTACTTCTGTAAGGAATTTTTATAAAGTGAACAAAATAACAACAAAATAATAATTTAATGGAACATCTTCAGGTATGGGCTTCATTCTTATGATTCATCTGTGTGTACAATTCTTTTCCTTAAAGAAGAATGTTGATACTTCAGATATTTTTGCAAAACTGGAATATGCATGTTAATATAAAGTTTCACTACATATATTATTATTTGATACTATCAATTTTTCTAGTGAGGTTTGAAAACACAGAAAAATTCTCTGAATAAAATATCTATTATAACATAAGGTCAATTGTCAATTAGAAAGAACACTACTTTGTTTAATGGAAACCTAGAGTGTTTACTCACTATAGATATTACCTGTGTTTAAAAAATGACATTTCACCAGTTTGCTAGTTAACAATTTTTACTGGTAGTAGTATGTAATGTAGAATGGGCCTTCTTTGTAATAATGACTTAAATGGAGAAACTAAGTTATTGTAATAATAAAACCTGTAAATACATATTCAAATATATAATAATATATGTATTTGTAATATTTATACACATGAAAAATTATTTTAAATGTGTTATGGTCAAATTTAACAATATAACCTTTACATAACGTGTATTGAAATAGATTAGTATTTAATTTTAAAAATGTTGTGCCAGCATGACATTATACAATTGTGTTTGTTTCACACTTTCTCTCTTTACCCAGCTATCATCCAAATAATTGAGACTCAGATATATTATTTGCCGAACAAGATTCACAACACAAGAACTGAGCATTTATTATGCAATTCTTAACTTCCTAAACTAATCTGGCTTCCTCCCAGCTTCAATCCCAGAGATAGGCATTCTTGCTTCAGTGTTGACTTTGGTCCTCTTGAGAATTTTGTTTTTGTTGTTGTTGTTGTTATTTTGATGCAATTATGCATAAAAAATGCAGGAAAAAAATTAACCAGGATCAGAAAGACTCAATCTATGTCTAACACAATCCATCCATAAATAAAGAATATATAACTGGAGTCCACTGTTCTATCCTGTAACTGTGTAAAGAAAACACTTTGAAAATTAATTTGAAGTAGTTAATTTAGACCTTAGAATTAATCATTAATGTTAACCTTAATTCTAATAATAAAATATTAATTTCAGGGATGAGGACATTAGTAAATACTTTTCATTTCTTCCTAAATCATAGAAAATATGGGAGCATCCAAACCTTGACTACTATTTTGTTTTTACTTATCATAAATGTGAGATGAAAATAGGTAAATTTGTAAATAAAACATCAAATTTTCCTTACACACAATAATTTTGTGTTGCTTTTGCTTATTTTAAATTTTTGAAAAATATTTACACACAGTCATAAGATGGTTCATAAACTCATTGGATTAATAAAAAGCTTATGTGACAATGACATCAAGACCAAAGATGTATACTCATTTTACTTTTATGTGCACTCTCATATCTATGTTCATATCTGAGTGCCTTCGACATACACATAAGTCAAGTTTTATTTTCTAAAAGTGCAAAAGTTATCACTTTGGAATAAAAGAAAAATCAATCAAACAGCATCCTTTATTGCTAAGACTATTTTTTCATATCTTCAAAGTATCCAAGGAATTGTTTCAGACTTCTGTTCCTATATACCTCCATGAATCATGGATGATTCATTTCTTTAGATATAACTTTTGATCTGTGGTGATCTACTTTGTTAGGTATTTCACTACAGAATGTTTTCATCTGCGCTGAAAATTAAATCTCCTGTTTTGATCTCAGTACCTTAACTAAAATACTCAGTATTATCAAGGAATACAGTCCAGTTTAATGTGCAATCATTTCATCTAGCCTCCACAACAAAACCAGCCAAGATGAATGGACCGTAACTCATGACCTCATGGAAATGTCAACAACGTGTCCTTCTCTTGATTGTTAGAGTAGATATACTTTAGCTGTAGAAAGTACCTATCTGTAGATAAATGTCTCAAATGAAAGTAAACCTGTACAGCCACTTTATCCAGTTAACTAGTAAGGAAATTTATTTTCCATGTAGGCACATTCTACCAGAAGAGTTTGGAAGATGCTATGGAATTATAAAATTCTCCAACTAGTATGAATAAGAACTTAACCATTGTGGTTGACAATAAGTAATAAATATACAATTCTTTCACCTTTTCATCTTTTGTGAGTATGTAGTGTATCCCATACATATATCTTTGTGTGTGTGCATTTACGTACACTGAGGTCAAAGGTTGCTGCCTGTTATGCTTCTCTATTGCTCTCTACCATTTTCTTTTTCTGAGATAGGATCCATCAGTAAACTTGGAGTTCACCAATTAAGATACATTTGCTGGCCTATCTGCTGCAAGCGTCTTCCTGTCTCCATCGACCACATTTTGACATAGCAGGCATATTCCATTCACTTGTGGCTTTTCTAGCTTTTTATGATGGTGCTGGGGATCTTCCTTGATGATGCCTACAAGGAAGGATTTTAACAAGTGAGATATCTGCTCAAACCACTCCCCTCCTTTTTCCATTGAAAATATCTTTCTCCTAAAATAATATCTTTTCTCTTTATCATAAAATTCTGTAGTATTCCTTTGTGAGTGTGGTTTCATATTCACACTACATGTTACTAACACCACCCTGCCTTTACTTCTTGACCTTTCTGAAGGGGCTGATAGGTTAATATAAGTTAGATTTAGTGAAT
>CAJQZJ010027543.1:112970-139264 GCA_907164525.1 Lophiomys imhausi | reverse complement strand
TTATGTGGCGAGAGGAGTTTCTTTTCTGATCTAATCTGTTTGGTGTTATGTAAGCCTCTTGGATTTTTACTGGCATCTCTTTCTTTAGGTTTGGGAAATTTTATTCTATTATTTTGTTGAAGATATTTCCTGGACCATGGATTCGGGATTCTTCTCTTTCTTCTATGCCTATAATTCTTAGGTTCCGTCTTTTCATTGAGTCCTTGATTTCTTGGATGTTTTGGGTGAGATTTTTTTTACCTTTCTCATTTTCTTTGGATGTTGTACTGATTTCTTCCATCGAATCTTCCATGCCTGAGATCCTGTCTTCCATCTCTTGCATCCTATTTTTCATACTCACATCCGTAGTTCCTGTTCTCTTCTCTTGATTCTCCATTTCCTCGTTTAACTCTGACTGTGTTTTCTTTATTGTTTCCATTTCTATTTTTATGTCTTGAATGGTAGTTTTCGTTTTGTACATTTCCTTCTCCGGTTTGCTTGTTTTTGTCTGGAGATCTTTCATTGCTTTATCCTTTTCCTGTTCAAGCTGTGTCACCTTGGCTTGGAGCTTTTTAATGATGTTATTCGTTGTTTTGACTTGTAGAATTGTGGTTTCTTTGAATTCCTTCATAGTTTTAAGTTCTTCTTGAAGGGACTTTATCACTTTCCATACTGTAGAATTGTCATCGTTTTCATGTGTTTCAGTTGTGGTGAGGTGGTTCGGGCTGGACTGAATAGCGTTGCTTTCTTTTGTTGGAGACATTTCGATCTGTTTTTTGGGTGAGATTTTTTTTGGTTTTGGGCCTCTGGCCCTGTCGAATTTGTTTTTTTTTTTTTTGCTGTCTTCTGGACTTGGGTCCTAAGGGGGCACTGTGGTGTAGGATTCTAGTTGCCTTACTCCACCCCTATAAGGTGAATCTTTCTGTCCCTCCTCCCAGGTGGAGACCTAATTTATTCAGGTGGTGGAGCTGTGTACAAGTAAGCTCTCGTTCCCCGTCGGAAGGGCCCGTACTAGTACATAAGACTGATATATGGCCGTTTCAAATATCTTACAGTTTGCCCAGGGTTGGTTCCTGTAGCGGGTAAATCTGCAGTCCAGCTCCAGTAGCCTTGCTGCTCCTGCGGCTTGGAAACTGGCCAGTGACGTCACAGACTGTGATCTGTGGTCTGAAGGCACTTTGTAGCGGATCTCTGCTCACTTCCATGGGTCGAAACCTTTCGCTAGATATTTGGATCGTCTGTGTGAGACCTGGGAGTTCCCAGCAGGGTGGGGATTATCTCTGCATGTTTTCTGAATCTGCCGGCTGGGTATTAGGTTGAAACTTACCGGGGCTCTCTCCTTTTGGGGGATGGGTTATCCGGATTCCCGGGTCCAGAGGCTTCCTAGCGTGTCCGAGAGTTGGAAGGGGCGTCCTGCCCAGGCATCTTCGGTGGTCCCTGTGTAGCTGGGTGACATTTAGAAGGGTTCGTGCCCTTTGTAGGTTAGGAAATCTTGAAATTATCCTATGTTATCTAGTTATATACAGTATAGCCATAAAAATATTTATAGGCTGGAGACTGGATAGCCTGTCATAGAAGGGACTATAGAATTTGATTATCAGCTATACAATAGACACATGCTGAATTAGCAAAGACACTGATCTAACTTTAATTTTTAATAAGTTTTTGGTAACTCTAAAATACAAGTGAAATTTATTGGCTTAGAGTAAGATATCCTGATTCAACTCTATGGAAGCTAAATTATATCACATGACTGACAAGAACAGTTGGTTCTAAGATTTTAGCTTGCACCAGAATCACTTAAAAGTATTTCTACAATATACAGTTTAGAAAGTTGAGGTCAGAGTTCAGGAATTTGGATTTTAACAAGTTCCAAGATGAAGCTGCTGCTAGTGGACTGGAAAATATAATTTGAGAACAAACACAGTGGACAATACATTCACAAACACTAGTGATCAAACCCAGGTTTCATCACTGAATATGGTAATAGTGATGATAATAACAATTATGATGATGATTATGTTAATAAATACAATTTTTGGCTTTTAGAAATTAATAAGAACAAATATCAAGGGAAACACTTTTCTTTTTCTTTTTTGATGTTTATTTATTACTTCAAATTACACCTCTGTCACAGTCCCCTCTCTCCACCCCTCTGGGTCCCACCCTTGCCCCTCTCTTCTCCTTCTCCCACCTATCCTTCTCCTCCACAGTGGGTTGCCCCTACATATCAGCCCCCCACCCCAGTTCAACAGTCATATGAGGGCTAAGCGCTTTCCCTTGCACTGAGGGCCTATAAGCTACTCTATTAGGGCAAAGTCTCTCACTAACACTTAGCAAGGTCTATGTTCCTGTTCCTTTTGGTATGTTGGTTGTAGGATAGTTATCCTGTACTACATGGCTAAAATCCAATTGTAAGTGAATAGATGACATTGGTATCTTTCTGGGTCAGGGTTAGCTCATTCGGGATGATTTTTTCTAGTTCCATTCATTTGGCAGCAGATTGCATGATTTCCTTGTTTCTGATTGCTGAGTATTATTCCATTGTGTAAATATACCACAGTTTTTTTTTAATCAATTCTTCCATTGAGGGACAGGTGGGTTGTTTCCAGATTCTAGCTATTACATATTAAGCTGCTGTGAACACAGTTGAGGACATGGCCTTGTGGTTTGGTGAGGATTGTTTGGATGTATACCCAGGAGTGGTATGGCTGGTTCTTGAGGTAGAACTATTCCAAGTTTTCTAAGATATCACCAGACTTATTTCCATAGTGTTTATACAAGTTTCCACTCCCACCAGCAATGGAGGAGTGTCCCCCTTTCTCCACAACCTAGTCAGTATGTGCTGTCATTTGAACTTTTGATCTTAGCCATTCTGACAGGAGTGAGATGGAATCTCAAGATCATCATGAGTTGCATTTCTCTGATGATTAAGGATTTTGAGCATTTCTTCAAGTGTCTCTTGGCCATTAGAGATTCCTCCTTTGTGAATTCGTTAGCTCGGTTCCCCATTTTTTGATTGGATTATTTGGTTTCTTGGTGTTTATTTCTTGAGCTCTTTATAAATTATGGATATTAGCCCTCTGTCAGAAGTGGAGTTGGTAAAGATCTTTTCCTAGTCTGTAGGTTGCATTTTATTCAAATGACAGTTTCCTTTGCCTTACAGAAGCTTTTCAGTTTCATGTGGTCCCATTTATTGATTGTTGGATTTAGAGCCTGAGCTATATACTACAGAGCAATAGTAATAAAAACAAGATGGTACTGGTATAGAAACAGACCAGTTGAACAATAGAATCAAATTGAAGATCCAGACATAAACCTAAGCACCTATGTGTGGTGAGCCGAAACCCTACGATGGCGCCTGGCTTGATACCAGAAAGCTCAAGCTTAGCTGTAAACAAGCCTTAGTTGGTAGCAGCTGCCTAGCCCGGTGTGTTTCCTCCTTTTGTGAGCCTATCTTGGATCGCTAGGTGGCATGATCTGATTGGGTTTGAGTAGGCATATAAGGGCTTGGGGGAGGAGAAGCAGAGAGACACAAGCAGAGACACAAGCAGAGAAGCAGAGACACAAGCAGGGATTCAGAAGACTGTTTTCAAGGGACCTGAATAAACTGCTCGAGAAGAGCTTTTGCGAGTTGCGTCGTTCTTGCTGGTGGAGGGGACGCGACAAGTGGTGGCCCGTACGGGGAACCAGAAAAGACTCAGAACTCTTGCAGTCAGGGGCAGTGCACTGGTAAGTTCCCGGGATAAATTGGGACAATAAAGTTTCGCGGAAATTGCGAACTAAAGGTAAAGTTTCGCGGGAAATTGCGAACTAAAGGTAAAGTTTCACGGGAAACTGCGAACTAAAGGTAAAGTTTCGCGGGAAACTGCGAACCGAAAATAAGGTCTCCGGAGGGAACAATAAGGACCTCGGTAAAGAGGCAATAAGGTCTCCAGAGGGAGCAATAAGGACCTCGGTAAAGAGGCAATAAGGTCTCCGGGAGGGAGCAATAAGGACCTCGGTAAAGAGGCAATAAGGTCTCCAGGAGGGAGCAATAAAGTTCCGTGATTCGGAGGAGTAGAAGACACAACTGGCAGAGCAAGGTGAGGAAAACAGAGAGTGCCTCACAGAAATGGAGTGAATGCTGGCCTTGCTGGTCTTTATCAGTTGCTGGGATAAGCTTGGGAGAGATCTAGATTTTGCCTGGGAGCAAGGTACATTGCAGGGAGGAGCACGGCCTATTTGGAGACTTGTTCAGAGTTGTTTAGGAGATCAGAGATATTGCAAGGCCGTGGAAAAGGGACAAGAGGCATTAGAGCAGTTAAAAGAGGAGTGCTTGGTCAAATCTGGGAAAGATACTTTGGAAGAGGATAGCTCAGAGTCTGAAGAGGAACTTGAAATGTTAGCAAAGGATATGGAGAAGTCATCTTTGAGGAAGAGTTCTGACTGCACCCGGATAGAGCCCTCAGGTCCGGGGCCGCCTGTGTTGGCGCCGCCTTCATATAATGAGACTTCCCCTCCGAGTGGTCCTAGTGGGTGGTCATTCTGTCCAAATGTCTGGAGGGAAGTGAGACATGAGCTGTACTACCCTGTCTTTCAGGATGGAGGGGGAAATCGTTATCATGAACCTCTCGATTTTAAGGTAATTAAAGCACTTGCTGAGTCTGTCCACACTTATGGGATTAATGCTGCTTTCACTGTAGCTCAGGTGGAAGCTCTTAGTCGTTATTGCATGACTCCTAGTGACTGGATGAGCTTGGCACCTGCCTGCTTGTCCTCTGGGCAGTATTTAGATTGGAAGGCTTTTTTGATTGATTTTGCTAATGAACAAGCTGCTGCTAATCGTGCAGCAGGAAACCCAGCCTGGGATGTGGTCATGCTTCTTGGGCAAGGTCGATTTGCTCAACAACAAACTGGGTATCTGGCTCAGGTGTTTGGGCAAATCAATTTAATTACAACCAGAGCTTGAAAATCATTGCCTAACAAAGGGGCAGTGGATAACAATCTAACTAAGATTATTCAGGATCCCCTGGAGCCTTTCTCAGACTTCATGGCTAGAATGGTTGAGGCCGCTGGAAGGGTATTTGGAGACCCTGATTTGGCAATGCCCTTAATTAAACAACTTGTGTATGAGCAATGTACAAAGGAGTGTAAAGCAGCTATCACCCCTTATAAGAACAAGGGGTTGGAAGCCTGGATGCCTCAGTGCAGACTGCCGCTACCTTGAATAATTTGTCAGCCAATGTAGCCACGGCCTTGGATGTATTGTGGCAGGTGGCCCAGATTGGCTGTGAGTGGAAAATGACTGGTTTGTGTGTGACTTCTGTGCCATATCAAAATTATACTGTAGCTGCAAATTTGTCTAAGCAACTCTCTCAGTATCTTACAGGAAATTGGTCTGGCGAGTTTGATAAGCTGATACAGAATCTGAGAATTGCCATCGTGCATGTGAATTCCACCCGGGTTGATGTCTCTGTTGCTGAAGGACTGTCAACATGGATCCTCCGAGCCATGAATCATCTGAAGGAATGGGCGGGAATGGGTGCCCTAGGAGGCATGCTCTTCCTAGTCAGTTTCATTGCCCTATGGTGTATCTGTAAGATGAGGATTTCACAGAGGAGAAGTAATGCCATGCTGGTGCAAGCCTTTGCTGCCTTGGAGGCTGGACAGCCACAAGCTTGGTTGACTGTCCTAAAGGACTAAGCTATCATCACGCTCAGGATGCGAGGCTAAGCACTGCACTTGGGGTCAGCTTCTAGCGACTTCAAGAAGGGCATGTTTGATTGCATATGGGTTGGTATCCTAGTTTCCCATCTCTGAGAAAAAGATACCGGAGGGGTATGGCACCAGCCTGGTTGGCTACTGGGCGTGGGGTCATTACAATGTCCTTTACATGCATATCAGAGATCAGACCTCTACCCTTGCCTGTTGCGTTTTAAAACAAAAAGGGGGATCTGTGGTGAGCCGAAACCCTACGATGGTGCCTGGCTTGATGCCAGAAAGCTCAAGCTTAGCTGTAAACAAGCCTTAGTTGGTAGCAGCTGCCTAGCCCGGTGTGCTTCCTCCTTTTGTGAGACTATCTTGGATCGCTAGGTGGCATGATCTGATTGGGTTTGAGTAGGCATATAAGGGCTTGGGGGAGGAGAAGCAGGGACACAAGCAGGGACACAAGCAAGGATTCAGAAGACTGTTTTCAGGGGACCTGAATAAACTGCTTGAGAAGAGCTTTTGCGAGTTGCGTCGTTCTTGCTGGTCAAGGGGGACGCGACACCTATGGTCACTTAATTTTTGGCAAAGAAAGGAACACCGTACAGTGGAAAAAGGACAGCATCTTCAACAAATGGTGGTAGTCTAACTGGATGTGAACATGTAAAAGAATGCAAATTGACCTATAATTATCACCTTGCACAAAACTTAAGTCCAAGTGGATCAAAGACACACTAAATCTAATAGATGAGAAAGTGGGGAAAATCCTCAAATTCATCGGCATAGGTAACAACTTCCTGAACAGAACACCAATAGCTTAGGCTCAAAGACCAACAATCAATAAATGGAAAACACCTTTCTATCATTCAAGATTTCATTGATCCTGTAGTATCAGGACCTTGTTTGAAAGTCTCACTCAATAATCCATGTTGAAGAGGAGGAAATAATGTAGAAGATAGTTGTTAGTGCAATGAAAACTATGGTCTTTAAAATAGGAGCTACAGTGGCCAACAAGATGGTTTTGTGGTTAAAAGCACTTGCTATTCTCCCAGCAGCAGTGAGATCAATTTCTAACATCCACATAGTGACACACAAGCATGTGTAACTACAGTTCCAGGGGTTCTGATACCCTCTACAAATCTCCATGGGTACCAGGCACACAAGTAGTGCAGATACATGCAGGCAAAACACTGATATACATAAAATAAAATAAAAATAAAATTTTAAAAAAATTATAAAACAGAAACTACATTGAACAATGAGTAATGGTTTACATGCAGCACTTCAAAAATTCTGCAAGTATATATAAAGTTAACATTTAAATATTTCAAATTTTATTTTAATTTAATTTTTTATTTTATGTGCATTGGTATTTGCTTGCATATATATCTGCATGTTATTGCATAACTGGTACCCACAGAGACCAGAAGATGGCATTAGATCCCATGGAACTAGAGTTATAGAGAGCTGTGAGCCACCATGCAGGTGTTAGGTTAAGAGCACTGGCTCTTCTTCCAGAGGTCCTGAGTTCAATTCTTAGCAACTACATGGTGGCGCATAACCATCTATAATGAAATCTGGTGCCCTCTTCTGGCCTCCAGGCATACATGCAGTCAGAACTCTGTATACATAATAAATAAATCTTAAAAAAAAAAAAGATTCGAGCCTAGTTCCTCTAGAAGAGTAACAAGTGTTCTTAACCACTGAGTCATCTCTTCAGACCTACATTTAAATATTTTTATCTCATGGAAGTAAGTAATATTCAAATATAATTTATCAACTTTTACAAGAAAAGAGACATTGATTTTGTTTTTAAGGATCAACAGGACCTCCACTAGGCTGTTTTCTAATAATCCATTTTATCAATTGATCCACATTATATAGTCCAAACATACTTCCTTCTTGTATTACATTATTTAGCATTCAAATATTATAATAACATTTTATATTATTGTTTCTCTATATATGAATATGTGAAGGCACATATCACATGCTAAGGTACATCTGTATATAGAAGGCCAAGTTGTATGTATAGTAAGGGGAGTTCATTCCTTGAAATATTTGTGTGTTTATTGTTCATGCATGTGTATATGTAGCCTTCTTTGAAATTATTACTGTCATATATTTTAATATGGACTCTGCTTTATGATTCCAGAATTTAAACTTTGTAAAAAGTTAAAGGAACATGTGACTAGATTGCTAATCTATGACCCAGAGAAGTTTAGTTAAACTACTTACTGCCAATTTCCTCATCTCTTAACAGTAGTTGTACAGTAAGATTCTGGTGACATTAAGTTATACAGCATACATAAGCATTTTAGCACATTTTGTTTTCATGATACTCATTACTACTTTTAGCTACCTATAACTATATCCTTAACACTTGAACTTACAAAATAGTGCTTCAGATTCCATAGAGCTCTAATTGAATAAAAACATTTACTGCAGAATCCTCACTTTCAATTTTAATATGCTAAAAGTTTAAGTTTATTGTTACTATTTTAGAAAAGTACAGATATTTTGTAGCCCCTTCTTTCTGAAAAGTAACTTTTCCTATTGAACTTTGAAGACTTTGGTCATTCCACATGATGTTTATCAAGGAAGGTAAAATTCTGAAAGAATTAAGCAGAAGCATTTATTGACTGATTCAGACATAGAATGGTTATAAAATTTATGCTATATTCTGTGTACCTCTTTTCATGAATTCTGTGATAAAAGTCAGCATATAAAGAGCATACCTCTGTGCTGTTTATATCCTACTGTATTTACTTCTCTCAAAATTGTCTAAAATAAAGGATTGTAATTATATTTATTTTGTCAATAGTTCAATTATAACCCACAGTAGTTTTTGACAAAAATGTCCTTTTTTAACTATCACCCTCTAAAGAAAGCACACTTGATAACAACTTATATTCATTTTCTTCACCATTTGTAATAAGTTATTTGTCTGTCATAATAAAATTGTGTTTTAAAATAAGAAGTATATATTAAGTCTTCATCTCTGTTTCTTGGCATATAATGCCTAAAACAATTATTTCTGTATGCTAATGAGCCATCTGATAGTGAGGACTTAACAACAGATTCAGTATTGGGATTGGTTGCTGGGAGAACCAAACATGTGATTAAATTGCTGGAAATGTTCAGTCTTGCATACCAACCACTAGAGAAGGATAGCAATCTGAAGATTAAATTGATCCCTAGTATCCAATGATTTACTCATCATGGCTATAGAACAAAGCTTTCAGTAAAATTCACACAAATAGCATTCATAGAGCTTCTGAATTACTTAGCATGTAGAGATAGTAGAAGGGTTATAAACTTGGAGACAGTGTAAAAGTTCTAAGATACTTCACAGCTGCCCTACCCCACAGATACACTGTCAGGCTCCTCATCTGCATCTCTTCAAAAATCCTTTCTAATAAATAATTAAACAAAACAGGAATAATTTCTCCATTCCTAATATGCATTATAACTAATTATTAGAACCAAAGTAGGGATTGTTGGTAATCAGGTGTAAAGACTATATGCCAGAAGTAGAAGTCAAATCTTGGCATCATGATTGGCATTTGATGTCTGTAAGTAAGTATTATGAAATGTTTTCCTTACTCTGTGGAGTCTGCACTAATTCCAGTGCACTGGAATTTTGTAAAAGACATTTAAGAAATTCAGTTAATATTAGAGAACTGATTGCATGTGCAAGATAAAACTACCATTTCTGGTCACAGAGAGAAAAGTTGTCTTTGTCTCATGGAAACGTGTTTTGTGAAGAAAGAGTTTATAAAGGGCAGAAATATTTGAAATCTTTGATTCCAATAGCTATGTGGACACACATAACATGGAACATGCATTAAGTAACACATTTGAGATGATTTTCAAAATTGGTTTAGTATCCATGATCCTTATTATAAAAGTACATATATTTTCTTCCAAGGATGGAATCCATACCTGTCTAACTTTTGATGTTCTCCCATGTCTTGTGCCTACATTGAAGTCTTTTATATGGACCACTGACCTTTATCTAAGGTAATAAATAGTCATTCCCAATCATTATTTGGTAGTTTAGATATAGTGTTTTACCATGTGCCTTCTACTGAGAATCAGGGGAGTTCACCTTAGCCGTTGTATCATAAACTAATGAATTTAGAATATTTTCTATATTTGTAAATCTGTAGATGGATCTTCCAACATAACAGGAATTATAGGATAGTGATTTGTCACATGGGAATGAACAATATATTACACAAATTTTATGGTATATGTTGTATGGTAAGCACAATGATGAATGTTCAAAGATGAACTTATCCTAAACCTCCGAACTGGTAGATATTACCATAGAACAACAAGGCAGTTTTGCATATATTATAAGTGAGACATTTATTCATGATTGTCCACATGATCCTATTAAATTACAAGGGTGGTTACCACTGGGAGACCAAAGTAGTAGAGCTAGATAGTATGTAAAAGAAACAAACTGGAGAGAGGAGTGAGAAAAGGAATTTAGCAGATTTGTAGCTGTTTTTTTATGCAAAAAGCAAGAGGAATTTATTGTTCTGACACGCATGACCAACTCAAGTGTGATGGCCTACACCCAAGGGAGAGGGGGAGAGGTGACCCTGAACACCCAAGGCTTTAGGTTTATGTACATTTTGGCAGGGCAGATTCAGGTATTGGTGTAAATTCCTGAGGAAGGAATTTTGCTTTGAGAATCAGAAACTTTGGTCAAGGAGAGCTTCCAACCCTGGGGCTAGGGAGTTTTCTAACCCTGGGGGTCAGGTGTAACTTGAAATTTTTGTAAGCCATTTCCCAAGAACAGCAGTTGGAGGTGGTGGTGTAACAATGCAATGAGAAGGTCACTGATTAGGTCAGGGCAGTGGAATTTCACAAACTTTTGCTCTGCCTGAGATGGAAGCCTGAGTCTAAAGACCATCTTTTCAATTCCCCCTTCTCCTTGTAACCGCTTCAATCATGAAGCAGTGGGGCCCATTTAGTCCTTTGGGAAAGTGATTTGCCCCCTTTCCTTGAATCTGTTCTACCCATAAAGCTTTGAGCTAGCATCTCAGCCTGCCAGGTGGGACAACGGGTGGCATGTTCTCTTCTGTAACTACTTCCAGCTGACATTGGGGTGTTGTCAACAGGGCCCAGGAAAGCTGAAATGCTAGTCAAAGGCTGGGTAATGGAACATCTATTAGAAGCATCTGATCAATTTATCCAACTGAAAGATAGGGAGGGAGTAATCATATCAGCTGGACTGCTCCAGATCAGCTGCCAGAAAGTCCAGGGCTCAGCAGCTTGCAGTCCATAGGTGATCTCTGGATAGACTCTATCAGTCAGGTGATGATCTTCTGAGACAAACATAAACTAGAAACAGAAGTTAGAATTTTCTACCAATTGGAGAGAGTAAGGATCCCCATAACCAAGGAGGAAATCCCATTTTTAAGAATAGGCAGTTGTACTCATCTGGAATCCTGTTTGATCTGAGGCTGGTGGATCCAGGTTTTATGACTATATCTCAGAAAGATAATATGACAAAGACTTGAAAAACAACCTTGACTTAGGGTTAGCATGATCAATTCTTGAACCAGAGGAGATTTAAAATTTACCAGAGCTAGACCAACAATTTTTGGAACTTTAACAGTAACATAGCAAGGGAAAGGAGTCTGAAGCATCTCTGTATCTATCAACATTAGAGTATTTTAAAACCCCAAATATATTTTAACATAAGGCCTGTATGCAAAACAAACCTCTTTTTTTGTTATAATAACAGACATTTAGTAGTCTTAACTAGCCAATAAATTAACATGAATTTTCCTAGGGTAAGGAGCTAATTATCTTGGAATGCTGGATTCAAAGTCAAGAGTGATAACTATCTGTTTTCTGAGTCTGGTAACAATGTAGACTGAGAAGACATCTGAAGCCTTAGCTTCTACTGTTAAACTGTCAAATCTTTTATTAGTATATTCTCTAGACTCATCAGGGATCTGGATCATCAGTAAACTGGAGATCTATGAAATTCCACCACAATATACCCTTTATTTTCTTGCCATTTCTACCATCTTACATTCAATACTACTTTTCCAACCATCTGGTCCTAAATTTTACCATTATTATGGTATATTGTACTATAGGCTTTCTCTCATCCTTAGTCCTTTTACTTTTATTTCTGTTTTCAAGATATAGATTATTTTTAAGAATTTAATTCAATGAACATTTGTGATTTGCTTTACTATTTAAAACTAACCATATTTTTATTTACATACCCATTCCAACTTTGTATAATTCTATTTGGAAAAGAATGTCATTATGATCATGTGTTCACAATACTGTTTTACAAGTTTAGACCCACATGACTAGACAGAAGTCATGACATTTTGCTAGTTTTTATGTTTTTGGAAACAAATTTCTGTTAGTTGTAGAAGCTTAACAAAATATTCATGAATGATTTCCTTTAACATCTGCTCCTCTTAATTCATATGATAACACTTGACATGTGATATGCATGACTTAAGATGTATGAAATGATATATAAAGAATTATTGGGAATAATTATCAGGCCAAATGGTTTTTTTGACACAATTTAAAAGACTGATGAATAACTCTAGAACCATTTTCCAGAACACAAAACTGATCCTTCTTATCCATGCAGTGGATAGTAAAGTAGTGAATATAGCATTATGTTTATAGTTAAAACCTTTCTCCAAAGTGTTAGAATCATGAAAGACTTTAACATCTAACAAAGCTCTGTTCTCTTTATTAAAGTGTGCAGTGTCCACTATTAAATGCAGAACATATAGGTGTGTCCTTCCTCCCACCTTCAGAAACTCTTCAGAGACTAACTTTTTCAACAAAATTTGTATTTCTTAAAGGCAAAATATTTTGTGTCCCATGTTACAAGAACACAATAGCTAGTATAAACTTAGTATTTGGAAATAGAAGAACAAGAAGTTTGTCTCTTCCTTTTTAAAATGTCTCTCTTAGAAAAATATAAGTGCAAGAAAGTCCAAGATTATGAGCAAGATTATGTCAATGAGCAGTGTGTGGGAGGAATTTGGTGGTTTTATAATAAACCCATTTCCCCAAGCCCACATCACTATCCATTGAACCAAAGCTCTCAGGAGTCTAAAAAGTCAGGAGGTTGGGCAAAAAGTCTAGCAATTTGGCTGCTGACCATCGTGAGATACTTTTTTACCAAGAGTTCGTGGTTTGGCGGGCAAGTATATTTTAGTTACTTTTCCGTGACCTTGATATTTGGAATTCATATTGTTGGTGTATTTGGACTTTGTTTTTTTCCATGAAGTTAGAATAGTTATATTAGGCATTTATTCTTGTGAATCTTCATGCAGATGTCTTACCGGTCTTATGAGTACAGTGCAGATGACACATGTTGTCTTATAGGAATCTCACTGCCATTCCTGTCTGCCGGTGGCTCTGTTAGGCTAGGCTCTTCACTCCAAAGCTGGGACTCACATGCTTCTAGTTGGGAATCTACAGAAGTAATTTGAATGAATTAAAACCAAATCTTCATAGCAGGAGACGGCTTTCTGGTCTAGATGTACAATTAGCTTCGGTTGGAAATGACTTTAAAGAGGGTTTGAGAATGTCTTTAGTCTCTGTGTAAATACCAACACGATTATTATGCATTGTAAACCAGTGTGTATGCCTTTGTATGGATTTGTAGAGCTGGTTTCTGTTTCAAGTGAATCCACACCTTTGATATTATAAGGCCCCCTCCACCCAGAACCCTATAAAAGTTTTTAAATGGAATACTAAAATTTGTATCAGTAAGATCAATTTGAAAAATATCTGCTGAGAGACCAAAAAGTTCATTTTTTAAAGTACCTTGGTTAAGGAGCAAATATTATTCCTCTTATTTTTTAAAAAGAAGAATGCACTTTAACAAACACAGCTGTATGGGCAATTCAAACAAATCCATGAAGTGCAGTACCCATCTGGAAACCACACTTTCTGAAAACCTTTCAAAGTAGAGTCCAGAAGGGCTGGTGATCTCACTGCCTGTAGGTTGAAGTTCAGATTATGATGAATTGTGAGACAAGCAGGGCTGCTTCAAAGAGCAATGTGAATACAGCCAGAAGCTTCAAACAGGTCTGTAAAATGGGGGATCCAGTATTTACCACTAACTAGCAAAACTGACAGAAAAAGTCATAGAAATGAAACATTTAAGAATTTTTCCTGCTGGTGTGCACTCCTTACAATAGTAGACTTTTACAAATGGAATTTTACAGTCCATATTTTTAAAAACTGTATGTTTGTAACAAGGTATGCAGAAAAGTATAAAATAAAATACTGCTGAAGAATGCCACTGGGGTACTAAAACATGTTAACATTTGACATTCTTATGTTCTTTGAATTCTCCTAGACTTTGAATGAGAATTTTATGAAAGAACAAATAAAATGTTTTTAAGTCATGTAAATTATAAAAATAGTTTTCTTTTCCTAAGGTAGAGTTGCCATAGCAAAAAAAAAAATTGTTAGTTTGTGTGTAATGCATTATGTTGTTCCAAAGATAAGATAATTTTGTAAATTGTTGAAGGCCTAATCAAGTATTCACAGAGTTAGTTGTGAGACATTAAGAACCTGAAATCTTTATCATTTTAAATGATACTTTTTAAATGATCATGAGTAATTTTTGATCTTAAAAATATAGTTTTAGATGTCAATGCAATAGGGAATGCTTTTGTCAGATGAGTCACTAAGTAAAAGTTTGCATTTATCATTCATGTAATTACAGAGTATTTTCATGGACTGGAAACATTCTTTACCCTTTTCTTTAGAAATAAGCATACTGGTAAATTTTGAATAAGGCCTATCTTCTTACATGTTAGCTTCTTACAAACAAAGTTGATGGCATGGACTCCTAAATCTATTTTACTGCTAAACTCTTACATGATTTGGGGAAAATTACCCATGTTAAACTTTCTTTTCTTTAGATATAAAATGGGATTAATCATATAGATAATTTCAGGGGTTGCCAAGCAACTAAAGTAATGAGCACAATGCCTAGATTGCAGTATATGTTCAATGAAGATTCACTAGAAATATTACAATGAGGTCTCTATTCTCATTGTTTATTGTTCAAAATACAGTGATCTCCACTTAGGAAACATTCTGAAAATACTGTTCCCTACATATGTAGCATGTCATAAAAATAATTTAATTACAAACTTTGAAGTTAGGGTTATTTATAATTTGTTAGAAGAGATATGGCAAATCTACAACTGGTTCTAAGGAAGAATATAATTGCTTAGTAAAATAAAATTTTTGGCCAGTGTGAAGAGAATCGAGTTTCATTAGCTGGAGTTGGATATCACAGCGGCAATTATAGCAAGAAAAGGCTCTATGTGCTTATTTGGAATGAGATTAGTTTTAACAAAGAAAATAAGGGAGATAAGAAAAGATAGGTAAGGAGTACAAATGACTAAGAAGAGAGCATAGTGCATGATTTTTTATTTTAATTTTTTATTAATATTTTTCTCATATATTATATCTGAACCTCACCCCCCCCCTTTTCTCTCTGTTCCCTCTCCCATCTACTTCTCCTCAATTTCCCTTCAGGAAAGGGCAGGCCTCCCAGGGATATCAACTGAACATGGCATATCTGGTTGTAATAAGACTAGGCACATCCCCTCATACTAAGGCTGGATAAGGCAGAGACCCACAGCCAAACATGAGGCAGAGCTCCAGGAATCCTGCAGAAGAGAGATAAGAAGGATTGTAGGAAACTGAGAAGTCAAGAAAACCCATAAAATCTACTAACCTGGGCTTATAGAGGCTCACAGCATCTGAACCACCAATCAGCATCCTGCATTGGTCTGACCTAGGACTTCTGCATATATGTTATGATTGTATAGCTTGGTTTGATTGTGGGACCCCTAACAGTTGGAGCAGGGGCTGTCTCTGACTCTTCTGCCTGCTTTTGGGACGCTTAGGGCAGAACTAAACACTTCTGGCAAAAAACAAGTCAATGAAATTATTCCTAATGATATTCTGATGTACTCATAGATTGGTGCTTAGCCAAATTGTTGTAAGAGAGGCTTCATCCAGCATATGAGTATTTAACTAAAGCAAATAGTGCTAATTTTAATCCACTCAAACTTTCACTAGTTTCTTATTCTCATCTCTCAGTTTAACATACTGATAACAAGTATTTTTATAAGTTGTATTTTTTCATACCTATATTCATTTAAAATTATTCTTTGTTTTTATCACAAAATTAGTGCATATGAATTATAAAGATTCCATTAAAATTAATGATAATCATACCTGTATTTAAAATGCTATGTACATGTTTCAGAAATGAAATCACATAAACAGTTCTGGAATAAATAATTATATAATTGGATTTGCAAGACATCTATGTGACAGTTTTCAACAGAATGTCTGGCCTACTATAATTAGTTTTACTGAAATCAAGTATTAGGATGCCAGAAAAGTTTAGCATAAGTACAATCTTAAACAAAAATGTTTAATGTAAGTACAATTTTTATCATAAAATTTAGGTACAGTTCTATGAGAAAAACAAGGAATTCTACAAGGGAAAAGTTATAAGAAGTTAACTTAGGTTGAGGAAATTTTGGATAGGAAGAAAGACACATTTCTGACATATTGACTTAAAAAAAGGAAAGAGAAAATATGAGTAAGAAAATATTTTAAAAAATTGCACTAAAAATTCTGTTCTCATAGTAGTAACACCAAGTTACCATGCTTACTTTTAAAATAAAATTCATCTGTGAATTAAAATATGCTAAGATTTAGTGATGAGTCTTTAATAAAATTATTCATTATGATTAATAATTATGATATTATTTATTGATTCTATAGAGCTGGTATATTATATTATATCTTTGAGTACATGATTTATGAGGTAAATTCTAAAAATTTTTTAATATGTAAGGAAGTCAGTGTTTAACAAACAAGTGATGGAATTGGGTTTAAACCTTGTTCTCTACAGCAGTGAAATTATTTAGTCATTCCAGTGTTTTCAACTTCAGACTCTAGCCTGTTTGCTGCACTATGTGTTTTAGATGTAAATGATTAAACTATTTACCAGTATTTATGTTATTATTAATGAGTTGGCGGTGTTAATCCTTAACCTATTATAAATGAGCACACAGACACTTGATGGATTTTAACATGCCTTGGCCTGGATTGTAAAATTTTAGCCCATCTAAACTAGCTCTTAGTTCTATTCCCCAAATAAAACCCCATAACATATACATAGATCATCTGGGCTGTTTTTTGTCAGTGCTATGCTGATGTTCCAGGCCACGTGGAATGATGTATGTCTCCTTCCTGCTCCTGGCTTCTTCTTCTCCCTATCTCCCTGATCCACAAGCCCTTGAACATTAGCCCTGCCTTCTTCTCTCTTTGCCCAATCTTAGGCCTCAGCATTTGTTCAACATAGCAAAGACAATGGTTAGCACTTATAGCCTGGCACAGAAAGCAGGCCTCTGGGAACAGATTAATTAGCATTTAGAAAACATAACAGATCACTGCATCGGAATGTGATGAAAAAAGAATGAATATTCTTTTGAAAATATTTCCTAATCTTGAAAATCTGTCTATAATTGTGACAAGTCTAAAGCTGACAATATGAAATACCCTAAATTTGTGAGTACTGACACATAACACACAGTGGTATGTAAGAGAGACAAAGATGTGTTAGGGTAATAATTTCACAAACTTCAGTCCCTGCACTGCTGCATTAAAGGCAAAGGTTAGATGTTGTTAGCACAATGGGTTGTAAGACAGGAGAGGAATTTACACATTAGAGAAATCAAATCTTAATTAGACAGTAAACTTGCATATATCTGCATGTTGCCCCTGAAGAAGACTGTATTTGTTTTATAAGCTGTCTGACATAAGACCTTCTTTAAGAAGCTGATCTAGGAAAAAGTGTCTCTGCCTTTCAAACTTAAAAGCATATGAAATACTCATGGACATTACTCAACTAACATCTTTTGTGCACAAATGCATTATCAGCCTCATGCTACATCACAAATTTTCCATTTCTTATCATTATACTATTTGATTACACTTCGACTTAGATTCCAATATGGTTTATTAGGAGAAAATTGTAATTACAATAGAATTATCCTAGTAATAAGTAGCATGAAATCAGAAAGATGTGTCTGTGTCTATGTGTGTGTGTCTGTGTGTGAAACATTTTAATCTCTGAAAAACATATCTAAGCTACGCTGTTGAGTTACTTTTTATTGTATGTAAATGGTGGTTTTAAAAAATGTATTCTTTTCTCATATATTATATCCTAACCAGTTTTCCCTCCCTTGTCTCCTCTCAGTACCCATCCCACCTGCCCTCTCTCCAACATCTACTCCTACTCTATTTCCCTTCAGAAAAGAACAAGTTTCCTGGGGTATCAAGCAAAGATGGCCTAACAAGATACAGTAAGAATAGGGACAAACTCTCATATCAAAGTTGCATGAGACAACCCCTTAGGAAGAAAAGGGTCCCAAGAGCAGGTGAAAGAGTTAGAAACACTGGCAAATCCCACTCTTATGAGTCCCAAAGGAAAACAAAATTAACAACCAAAACATGTTCAGAAGATATCCCCATCCCAGAGGAATGGGATGGAAGGGTTACGGGGTAGAGGATGGGAGGGTGGGGCTGGGAAGGGGGGAAAGAAGACAATATGATGAAGATGTAACCTGAAGCAACAGATAAATAAATATATTTATTAGAAAAATAAACCAGAAGATATAGTGCAGACTCATGTAGACTTCATGATAGTAGTTTCAGTCTCTGTGAGCCCCCTTTGAGCTCTGCTTAGTTGATTCTGTTGGCCCTCTTCTTGTGGTGTCCTTGACTCCTCTAGCTCCAACAATCCTTCCTCTTCCTC
The DNA here is from genome assembly GCA_907164525.1 of Lophiomys imhausi. NCBI lineage: Eukaryota > Metazoa > Chordata > Mammalia > Rodentia > Muridae > Lophiomys > Lophiomys imhausi. The sequence goes on along the minus strand of CAJQZJ010027543.1, from coordinate 120,723 downwards.
TTCTGCAGGTTTTCTTGAACTCTACCTAATGTTTGTCTGTGGTTTTCTGTATCTGCTCCCATCAGTTTCTGGAGGAAGCCTCTCTGATGACAATTGGACTAGGCATCAATCAATATATGAGTATAGCTGAATATCATTAGGAATCATTTCATTTACTTTTTTTGCTAGTGATATTTGGCTCTATTTTAGGTCTCTGAGCCATCCAGCCTTATACTTTGTACTAAATTGTGCCAAATGTTACCACCAAAATATAGTTCATATTCATGTTCTTCTATTTGTGAAGGCAAAATAAGCTCCAGTATATAGTAAATCACTCAGTTACCATTGAAATTATACAAAAACTTCCTTAGGAAGACATATTAATTGAAGCTTCAATTCATGTGGTTGCAGTAACTTTCCGTCCAGCTGTCATTACAAAAACAAAAACAAAAAGCCCAAAACTATCATCCCTTTAAGCAATCTCTGTATGTCTTTTCCTCTATGACTTTGAGGAATTTGACTGGAATTTGTCTTCCTAATTTTAAAATCATTTAATTTCCAATAATTACTGCCAGTGTGATTTTTCCCTAATGCACATTAAAAATTTTGATTCCCGTTTTCTGTAATAATTTAAATCGATCTGGAGGGACAGAGTAATTAATTATCTGTAATTTCTCAAGCTAAAAGTGCTAAAACTATTGATAGGAAAAAAAAACCCTAATGTAGAACTAGACCAAAATGAATAGGATTGCATGAAAAAGAGAGGTATAGTAATATGAAATTTTCATAAATACTTAAAGAGCTGTTTTGTACTATAGTTGTATTGAAGCATACACTATTATAATCTACAATTCATTATGTCTCTCAAAGCCCTTTCTCCCTTGAAATTTGAATTTTTATTGCATGTTAATTATTATTATTATTATTACTATTATTATTATTGACTCAATAAAATGATGAACCACAAAAGACAACAATTATATAGTTATGTTTTATCCCTCCTGTTTGGTCCTCTAATCCAAAACACAAAATGTTAAGTCAATCACATCTATCCTTCTGAGTATATTAGTTATCTAGTTATTGGTAAGTTTTTTAATTGAGTTTCATTTTCATCACCCTTTAAATAGTGAAAATAATGTTTGTTTTGTAGTGTTTTTATGAAGGCATTATGAAATGATTTATTAAGCACACTTAAGCAGTATGCAAAACTATAAATCCTTTCCTTATTCTATTTTCCTTTCCTTTCATTTTTATGTTCCTTTATTACCTTAATAAGTACATATTTCTTCCTCTGATACAAATTTTCATAAAAAGCTATATTATATAAAATAAATTAATGAATCTTTTCAATAATTTTAGCATTTCCTACTCGGAAAATAGAAATAGGAACAAATTATTGTATTGTTATGTGTTAATATGAAAGAGAAAGAAGGAAGGATGTCTTGCATGGTTTTTGATTTTTTTTCTAATGCTTAGCACTAGCATCTTGATTTTTCCATATAAATTTATAAGCTTTTTTTTTTAATAAGTACTTTTTTTTTTTCAAGTTACATCTCAGTCGCAAACCCTTCCCTATTCCCCCTTCCTGTCCCACCCTTCCACCCTCTTCCCCCCCCCCAACAGCTTCTCTTTTCATTCCAACAAATGGTTCTTTCTCTTATAACAGTAGATTCTATACAAAACAGCAGAATTAAATATGCCACATTTATGAGAGTTAAATGGCCCGGTGTACCTTCCCAATGTCCAGTTCATACATATTTGGCCCCTGACTTTAACCTTCTACCTTCTAACCATCTCCATGAGTTTAAAGTTCTATAACTGACTTATGAATTTATAAGCTTTTTGACATCAAAATGATCTCCATCCATTTTCAACAGTCAAGTATCACTCCCAGTTATTTTAAAAGGATGCTCTACATATTCACAAAGCTTTCATGCTACCCCTTTTGAAAAAAAATTCTCTCACCTTTTTACAAGGTAGGAAGCTGACATTCATCCAGTGACTTGGTTCTATGTATTTATCTCTTTTTAATTTTTAGTTTATAGTATAATTACATCAATTATTCAAACTAGAATCATTTTTAGTATCTCAGTTTTTTTCATGCTAACACTATCAAACTTGAAACTAAAGGAATGTACTTTTAACATTCTGTATGATTATCCAACTAATACTGTCCATGAAAATGAAAATGTGAGGGCTAGAGAGATGGCTCAATGCAGAGAACACTTGCTGCTCTGTTCCTCCCACCCACATGGAAGTTCACTTTTTCCTCCAGCTACAAATGATCTGGTACCTACTATTGGCCTCCACAGGTTATAGACATACATGTGGTACATATGTATATAAGCAAAACATTCACACAAAAATTAAGGTAAATGAATCTTTTTAAAAATAATAATGCCATAATCTAGACATAGAACACACAACACAAAGGGCATGTGAAAATGGAGAGGATTAATGCCCTAACGACCTTTGAATTTTATAGAATTTATTTTAATTCTATCACTGGCTCTCTGTTCAAAATTAAGAAATCATCTAGACACTGTGAGACTCAGGTTTGCATCTCTAAAACATATTCATTATTTGCTAATTCACATAACAATTATTGGTGTAAAATGGCTAGTAGATAATTTATATTCATAAATGGTTTCTATTAATACTATAATTAATAAGGCAAGATGTATGTTCTGATGTACATTCAATGTAGATTTTTTTTACATGTACATTTCAAGAGAACTTTGTGAGCATAAAAAGGTGATGATATACTGGATGGCTCTATATATTCAGTCTGACATTTTCTTTGTATTGAGTAGCAATCTGTACTGACTGTCACAGAGATATTATATTAATTTAGGTTGATATCAAAGATTAATTGAATATATGTGAGGCTGAACTGAAAAAAGCTAGTAAAGCAATTAACACAAGTAATGGAATATATTAATCACTTTGTAGTTAGGCATTCATATAGTCAAATATTGAGCCACTTTTGTGAGACAGAGCTTACAAAATACTGCTCATTCCTGGAAAGCACAACAAATTCTTAGTAATTGGTGCAAATATGTGTTTAACCATAATTATGAACTATAAATAGTACTTTTCTCCATATATTAGAATGATCTTCACAAAAATATTTTTGTCAATTAAGAACCATTTATGGTTTATGCTAATAGTTTCAGCATTAATTCTGAAATCTACCCTAATAAAAAAGTGATAAATTTCATACAGATCCTTTATAAATTTAATAATACCATATCAATTTTAAAATCTTGTATTAGGTTCACTCATATTTTGTTCCATAAATGACTACTTCTCTCTAATTGAGGTGGATAACAGAAGACCAAGTTATTTGGATCAGTTGACTAGCAAAAAAGAATTCTATGTACTTTACAATTAGCTACACTGATACTCTCTGGAATGTGTATATACTTAACTAAGTCTCAGATTATATCCTATGCATAATTAAAATATTTGTAATTCAATTCAAAATTGTACCTTGATATATTAACAAGAGTACATATATTTTTAAATGTGCAAATTTCAAAACAGTGAATCATATCTTCAATATGAAAGTCATGTCAAAAATTACTTTAGTAAATTAATTGTACATGTCTTTTTGCATATTGTCACTGAGCAAGTCTTAATATGCTCACTTTTCTTTTCTATATAGCTAAATTTGGCTTACAGTAATAACTAAGGTAATTATTTAATGATTATATCATTTAAATAAACACTATGAATATGACATACTAATAAATCAAACTTATCTACTTGTCTTTTGAAAGTTTAAGGCTATAGCTTCTTAGGTTCGCTCAGAATTTTTATGAACATCTTATGATCTTTTGAGTCACTTTCTGAAGATAAAATCCTTTTCTCAGAAATGAATAAGTCTAAAGGTAATAAAAACATTAAACCTGTTCTACAGAAGTGATGTCTTTCTACCTATCTCCCTCTCAGAGTTATCCAGAGACTAGGTGGATTTACAGTCAAGAAAGGAGGGTTGTGTTCTGATTTTGTCTTTCTCTCCTTCTCTGCACTTTGACATAAATTTCTGCAAACATTTAAAATGGTTTTGGATTCCTCATATCTAGAGGACAGGGAATGAAAAAAATTTAAAGTGATAAATTACTTATTAAACTCATTTTGTGGTGATGGTTTATAAGGCCTTTTAGAAACAGTATCTCTAAAATCTCTACATTCTAAATATAAAAATATTCAAAATACTAAATATTAAAATCTCCACAGTCAAATATTTAACCTGTGGCCTACTTCACCGGAAAAAAGGTATCTCTATCTTATGTCCCTGGGGATCCTCTCTTGTTTCTTTGCATTTGGAATGTCTTTCTTAATTTTTCTACAAATATCAGTGGCACTCTTACAGACTGCTCTTAGTCAGGACCTCTGATGATTTCTCCCTAGCTTTTATCCAATAGTGATAATTGCAGGACCTAGTCTATTCCTAATTGAAACTTCAGAACCAGCACTCAGAGAACACCAGACTCCCTTTTGCTTGGATTTATGATCCATTCAGCTCAATACCACACATCTATTTCTGATTTTATCCAAGTACAGATAAATAAAGATTGCCTTCTGCCTTAGAATAAAAATCAAAGCATTCCCCACTCCTCTACAAAAAGCAAAACACAGAGGCTAATGAAACAGAAAATGCTGTTTCTCTACCTCCAGATCTTCTCATGCACCCATGTGGGACCATAAACAAGATGGATAAAGTGTATCCTGCCTTTCAACTGGAATTTAAAATTTAAATTTCTACATGACTTTTAGAATTTAACTAATATTAAAAATAACATATCTAGTTCATGTTTTGATGTAGACCAAATGTTTTCTTTCAGTGAGCATATTTTCTATACCAAAGAAAAACAATTATCTAGACTAAAATTCTAATTATAATTGACTGATGATTTCTTTTTACTTTTTAATGCACTACAAGGACTATAAGCAAAAAAAAAAAACCCAATAAAGTATTTTTTTGAATTGAGAGATAATTATATCATCCGTTTAAAAACCATTTTAAGATTATCTTTTTATTTTAAATAATAACTAAATGCTCCCCAAAGTCATTTTTTCTGGTTTTTGTTAGTGATATGCAATTCCACAAAACTCACTGGCAATACTTACTGTAAATTCGATCTTTTTTCTTGATTATCAGACAATCTATCATGTAGGTAACATGTGCATGTGAGTACTATATGACAGTTTCACAAATTACCTGTCTTAGTTTTCTCAAGAAGGTACATGTTAGGACTAATATTATTACAGGACATTAAACTAGAAAAGTTAGTATCTTAAATAAATATAATCTAAACAATAGTTATTCATATGTAAAATATTTAACTTAAGAATAAATATAGTAAAGAATATTAATATTGATATAATGTATAACATTTACATGAAAAGATTATAACACATAGCTTAATTTTTTATACATATTAAAACCAAAATAAAAGTTGTGTGTTTCTTTGTAATTTATTTTAATGTAATAATTCTTACTACATGAGTTTCATATTGATTATCTGGTTTTCTGTTTTGAATTCTTTTTTTTTTTATAAATACTTTATTTTTTTTTCTTCAAGTTACATCTCAGTCACAAACCCCTCCCTATTCCCCCTTCCTATCCCGCCCTTCCACCCTCTTCCCCCCAGAAGTTTCCTCTTTCAGTCCAACAGATGGTTCCTTCTCTTATAACAGTAAGTATTATACAAAACAACAGATATAAATATGCCACATTTATGAGAGTTAAATGGCCCAGTATACCTTCCCAATGTCCAGTTTATACATATTTGGCCCCTGACTTTAACATTCTACTATCTAACCATCTCCATGTGTTTAAAGGTCTATATCTGACTCAACATTCATACTAACTTGCAACACACTTTTAAGAGTATCTTCTTAGATCTATAACACCCTCTTGATTCCTAAACAACTCAAAATTTAGCTATGAGACTCTAGCTGTCTATTATTCTTCAACCACCTCAGAGACCTGAGAGGGATAAATATATTTGCTTATATAGGAAGTGCAGGGCCTGCAGCTTCCAAAACTAAGAAAGGGCATACCAATGACTGCCTGGACAGTTCCCATTTTCTCTCTATACATTCCTGCATCAGTCTTCAGCCTTTGGGTCCTGTTTCTATGACAGACATTTGTTGTAGAGCAGGGATTATGAAGGATTTACCTACCCTGTCTTGGCAGAGTTAGGCTGTCGACTTCCCTGCTACCAAGTTTTGTCCTTTTTGGACAGCAGTCTGTCTGCAGTTGGTGCAAGGGGTTTTTTCATGCCAAGAGATAGGCTTGCCACTAATTCAACCATCTTACAGTGGAGGTTCTTCGATGCTTATCTTCTACTTGGAGTAGAATAGGGGGTGCTGTCAGGCGCTGATATGTCTCGATATCAAAAAAAAAGAAAATCTTGATTTAAGATAACATCTTTGAATGCCATATTCTGCAGATCTCTTGGGGTTTTTGAAGATGCCCTATCCATCTCTTGTATTTAGATAAGCAAATGTTGCTTGTCTCTTAGCAACTTGATTACTGGGTAGTTTAGAGAATATCTGTGATAGACTGTCATAGTAGCTAACAAAGTGACATGTTTGCATGACTAGGAGTTTGTTTTACTTAACTATCCTAGACCGTTTTAAACGGTTGGTATCAAGAGGCCAGAGCTTCACATTTTATTTTTAAGTATCTCTAGGTATGATACTATTAGGAAGCGTTACCTTTAATTTTGTATCAATATAAAAAGATCTATTCAATTGTGGTTAAATATACTCTTAATTATGTATCAATATACAAAGATCAATGCCTATGTAGCCCAATACAATCTTAATATTACGTCCATATACAAGGGTCAATACCATTGTGGCCAACTATAATCTTAATTTTGTATCAATATACATAGATCAATACCAATGTAATCTAATACAATCATGTTTTTGCACATTAAACAATGGTCAATACCACTTGAGCCAAATAAACTACTAATTTTGTATCAATATACAAAGGTATAAGGGCATATTCAATAATCTGCCCATTCTTCTTGGACCTTCCTGTGCTATGTCTATATCTCATTTTTCTCAAGCCTATGCACTCCTACATAGGAGAGGAAGAAGGATACAGAAAAGGAAAAGTAGGAAGTCCCTGGGGCTAACCTCCAAAACCCATTAAACAGGACCATTTATCAGCTTGTAATCTCTTCCCCTAAATATCGGAGTTTTCAGTTATCCTTCAAATAACCAAAAAGAAGGGCGGAGAAACACCTTCCCCACCCTCTGGGCATGGGACGTCGCTCTCTTAAAGTGACTTCCTGCTGATTTGGGTTGTAGTAGACCTGTTTGGGGCCCGAACTCAAATGGAAAAAATAGTTAAAAATGTTAGTACACTCCTTTTATGTCCAGTCCTTCTGTTCTCAGCTGTTTAGATGACCTAAGGGGTTTGTAGGCAGAAGCTGATCTTGCAGGCTTCACTGAGGTTCCTGCCGGGGCATTGTATAGAGCTGAACAGTCCCAGCGACATTGGATTGCTGTGGTGGTTGCAGGCCCCCGATGGAGACAGCTATTGAGGAAGTCTGCCAGGCAGAATCAACTGGGTCACTCGTCCTCCTTGGTGCCTGATTCTGCTCTCTGCTGAGGTTTCCGCTGTCCAGCCGTCCCCGGGCTCCCCTAATGGACGCTTCGATTCTCCTGGAAAGATAAGAACAGAGCCCTGCCCCAATCCCAACCCTGGGACAATTGCCCTCTTTTTTTTTTTTTTTTTTTTAGG
>CAJQZJ010027543.1:64514-96706 GCA_907164525.1 Lophiomys imhausi | reverse complement strand
GTATGGTTTTGTTCGTTTTGTACATTTTCTTCTCCAGCTTGCTTGTTTTTGTATGAAAATCTTTCATAGCCTTGTCCTTTTCCTGTTCAAGCTCTTTCACCTTGGCTTGGAGCTCTTTAATGGTGTTGTTCCTTGTTTTGAGTTGTAGAATTGTGGCTTCTTTGAATTCCTTCATAGATTTAAATTCTTCTTGCAGGGACTCTATCACTTTCCATAATGCAGAATTGTCAACGTTTTCATGTGTTTCTGTTGGTGTGAGTTCATCCGAATTGGATGAGCTAGGATAATTCTGCTTTGTTGGAGTCATATTTCCTTGATTTCTTTTTTTTTTTTTTTTGACCTTTGGCCAATGGGTGTGTTTAGCTGTCTGTTCTTGTCGTTTTCTGTGCTTGGATCCACAGTGGATGCTTTGGTGCAGGGGACGAGTTACTTGACTATCTGTCGTTGCTTACAGGGGGATTTCAGGGTCACTGTGGTTTTAATCGTCTGAGGCACTGTGAGCTGGTGCAGCCTAATCCCAGGTTGTGAGTAATGGACCGGAATTGTTTCACTGCTCCCAATTCAGACTTCTCTATGTTGCACCCTGAGTTATCAGCCTGTAATGGTTCTGATGGTATTGACCTGTTTGCCCAGGCACAGATTCTGTGGGCTTTGTTTGTCGTCAGGGAGGCTGACAGGGTCTGGCTCCACACCTAATATGTCTGGATTTTCCAGAATACAGCTATGGTCCCGATTTCTGGTTTCTCACTAGGCTTCTCGCCACAGGCCTCGCCTCTGAGTCTGATTCCCTCCCTGTCTGGGTAGCCGCGGCTCTCCCTCCCTGGCTGCTCGGCCGTGGGTGCACAGTGCCCCTGATCTGCCGGGCCGCCTGAGTGGACCTCTCGCCCCAGCAGCTCAGCTGTGGGTGCGCGGATCCCTGGCCCAGCCCACGCCTGACTCTCTCCCCAGTTGTCCTGCCGTGGGTTCTCGGGGATTTGGCCCTGCCAGCCGGGCTCCCTCCCCAGCTGCGCTGCCGTGAGTGGGCGGGATTCGGCCCCTCCCGCCCGCCTTTGTGTTCCCGGTTTCCGCGCTCTGTCTGAACCTCCCGCCCTCTGCTTCACGAGCGGCTGTGAACCACCCGCTGAGCCCCCTGTTTGTTCCTTGCTAAAACCTCCACTATCTTGCAAAATTTTTTAAGTGGGTATAAGTTCTACCTGAGGCGTGGGGAGTCCAATAGGCTAGTGAACTAACGCCAAGTGGCCTCTGATCCTGCCTGCTGTGTGTTGGGATCAATCTTACCAGGCGCCTCTCCAAATGGGAGTTCCCGAATCCCGGGTTTAGTGGCTTCCGTGTCTGTGAAAAATGGGGAGAGAGCCTTACCCTGGGACTTTTAACAGTCCCTTGGGAGCTGTGAGTGTTCCCGGGGGGGTCTAGCCCCTCTGGTTTTTGCACAGTGCCCAATAACTCTGTTTTTTATGGCTCTTTTTTCCCCCGCGTTCAAAATGCGTCAGTGTAGGTCACCGACATCTTCCTTCCCCCTGTTTTGAATTCTTAATGGAGTTCATATTGATTAGTGGAAAGGGATATTGAACATCCATTTTCAGTAGCACTTCTCTCATTTTTCTAAGTTACTAAAGTTTAAATTTTAAATGTTTCCTTGACAAAAGTTGTCAGAACTCATAAATTATCATATTTTAAAATAACATTTTCAGTTCTTTGTTTATAAAGATATGTCTCTCAATAAAACAACAACAGAAAATAGAGCATAAATTAACTAATTTCATTTGAAAATCTGGCAGACAAATAGAGAGCCTTTTACATACATCTTGCTTCTAAGGGGAAATTGTTCTTTTTTTTTCTTTATTTATTTTTTTCCTTTATTTTTTATTTCTTCAAGTTACATCTCAATCGCAATCCCCTCCCTATTCCCCCTCCAGCCCCACCCTCCCACCCTCAACCCCCCATCCTCTTCACTTTTTTTTTCTTTTAAGTTTAAGGTGTATCTTATTTCCTCCTACAGTTTCCCCTTTAAGTCCAACAAATGGCTCTTTCTCTTATAATAACAAATACAATACAGTACAACAGAGGTAATTAGGCTACAGTTATGAGGGTTATATGGCTTAACGTACATTCCCAATGACCAGTCCATATGAATTTGGTACCTGACTTTAACATTCTCCTGTCTAAACATCTCCATGAGTTTAAAGGTCTATATCTGACTCAACATTCATACTAACTTGCAACACAATTTTAAAAGTATCTTCTTAGATGTATAACACTCTTTTGACTCCTAAACAACTCAAAATTAAATTATGAGACTCTACCTATCTGTTCTTCAACCACCTCAGAGACCTGAGAGGGATAAATATATCTGATTTTATAGGAAGTACAGGGCCTGCAACTTCCCAAACTAAGAAATGACATACCTGTGGCTGCCTGGACAGTTCCCATTTTCTCTCCATACATTACAGCATCGATCTTCAGTCATTTGGCCCTGTTTCTCTGACAGACATTGATTGTAGAGCAGGGGTTATGAAGGACTTACCCTGTCTTGGCAGAGCTAGGCTGTCGACTTACCTGCTTCCAGGTTTCGTCCTTTTTGGACAGCATTCTGTCTACAGTTGGGGCAAGGGGCTTTTCCTACCAAGAGATAGGCTTGCGACTAATTCAATCATCTCCCACTGGAGATTCTTCGATGCTCATCTACTTGGAGGAGAATAGGGGGTGCTGTCAGGAGTTGATATGTCTTGATATAAAAAAATCTAAAGTTACGAAAACATCTTTGAATGCCATATTCTGCAGATCTCTTGAGGTTTTTGAAGAGGCCCTATCCATCTCTTATATTAGGGTAAGAAGATGTTGCTTGTCTCTTGCCAGTTTATTTCTGCTTAGCTTAGAAAGTAACTATAATAGGCTGTCATAGTACCTAACTGAATGACCGGCTTGCATAACCATTAGTTTGCATTTCTTAATTATCCTAAACAGTTTATGACAATTAGTAGTAAAAGGCTGAATCATCACATTTCATTTTTTTTTTCTTTACCTCCTAACCCTTCCATCCCATTTCCCTGGGGTGGGGTGTCCTTATATAACAGTCCCTCATCTCAGTTGAGAGGTCGTATGAGGGCCAAGAGCCTCTTCATTCATTGGGGATCTATGAAGTAGTACCATCAGTGAAAAGTGTCTCATTGCCCGGGAGAGAGAACTACTAAACAAACAAACCAATAAGCATACAATAGATAAAAAAAGACTAAAAAATAGAAAAAAATATAACTAATATATAAAAAATAAATTAAGAATAAGAATTAAAAATAAGAAGTCTATGTCCAAGTTCCCTTTGGTGTGTTAGTTGTAGTATCGATACCTTCTACTATATAGCTAAAATCCTACTATAAGTGAATAGATGTCATATGTATCCTTCTGAGTCTGGGTTAGTTCACTCAGGATGAGCTTTTGTAATTCCATCCATTTGGCTGAAAATTGCATAATTTCATTGTTCCTGATAGCTGAATAATATTCCATTGTATAGATGTACCACAGTTTTTTGATCCATTCTTCGGTTGAGGGACATCTGGGTTGTTTCCAGTTTCTAGCTATTACAAATAAGGCTGCTATAAACATAGATGAGAAACTTCCTTATGATTCCGTGAAGAGGCATTTGGGTGTACACCCAAAAGTGGTATGGCTGGGTCCTGAGGCAGAGCTATTCCAAGTTTTTTAAGATATCGCCAGACTGACCTCCATAGTGGTTGCACAAGCCTGCATTACCACCAGCAATGGAGTAGGGAAATTGTTCTTTTATGGATATATAAAGCAATCAAAATGGAGAATTCATGTGTAAATTCAGTGTAGTAATAAACAAAGTCCAAAAAGTGTCAATGGAAAAAATACAACTGTGATAATAAAATTATACATTTATGCATTGCTTGGGGGGTACATGGGACTGTAAATATAAGGCAATATAGAATTATACACCTGTCAGTAAATTATGTAGCACCTATATCCTGTAGCAACAGCGATTTTCTTATTTTGAGACTAAGCTAAAGTTATACAAGTTGTTATCTTTGGAGGAACCTAGGTGAAGGGTATAAAGGACCTTTCTGTACTATTTTTTTGTAAATTCTTTTGAGTCCATAATTATTTCAAAATAGAAAGATATAAAAAGATAACCTTTTAACTCTTTTTTAGTTTTCTCACTTAACCAAATCCATAATTTTTTTCACTTTAAGAGATCCATTTTTCAATAAAATTGCTCAAAATTAAAGAATGACAGAGGACCACCTATAACATATTACTATCAAATATTCTAAAATACACTTAAACAAATATTAAAGTACAATATTTTGCATAATATTTTAAATGAAATATTCTAAATAAATAGAAAACAATTATAATTATATTAATAAAGATATAAATATTCTATGTCCACATGGATATTATTTATATTCAAGACATCAAACTGAAAGATCACTGCTTCCATTTTTATAGATTTTAAATCATCTTATTCCAGAAGAACATTTTATAATTTAGAATAAAGACAAGTCTAAAGCTATCTTACAATGATGAGTTATATAATGAAAGCAGGATCATGAGTTACAAATTTATTCATACATTTGTTTACAAATATCTAAACATATACAATGCTATTTGCATTACATTTTGGGGAGATGATAATTAACCTCCTTTTCCCAAGGAATTCACATCCTATTCTAGAAAGATAAAGAAATAAACATATATGATTCAACAATATCTTTTGATATGTCGTTTTCTCTACCAAGTTGTTTTAAAAGACATTGATAGGTATTTAAGTAGGAAGAGACTTATACAAAAAATTGTGATGAACATATTTAACAATAATAGAACCTATGAATACAATATTAACTTCATTGTAAGAAATTAGAAATTTTGAAAGAGTACAGTCTAGATACGTCTTCTTTGCCCATATGTCCCATGTTTCTTTGCCAAAAGAAATGTTCCCAATATATCACTTGAATATATTATCATAAATTTTTTGAACACTACTCCCATAGATATGGTCAGTTAACTTGTCAATCCAGTCACATGGTACTTGTGTTTTATAGTTATGAAAGCTAATTTGGAATTAACTTGTCCTAGTCCTCACAATCTATAAGCAGAATGAATGAAGGACAATTAAGTCAGAGGATGAAGACTACAATTTTGTTTCATCAAAATTAATTTATAGGTTTTGTTTGATCTTATCAATAGAAATGCTTTTGGTTTGTAGGTTGGAGAAGAGCCTGGAGAAGTCTGTAGTATAGTATAATTGCTTAACTTTGACCTTTTGAAGTCCTCTCTTTAACCAATAATTAATGCTTTGTCCATATGATCCAGCATCAGAATCACCATTCTAATTAGTGACATACTGTTTTCACCATCTCTACTCCTACTTTAAGTAAGACTCCCCAAGGAATTCTAACCTTTCTTGTCTGAGTCATAACACATTATCCAGGTCTGGCCAATTTTTCTCATGTGGACAGTAAGAGCATATACCATGAATGCCAAATTCTGACTTATGAACAAGGCAATTCCCCACCAGGGTTCTGCTTAACCTGCTAAGTAGTATTTTTTTTTTTTTTTGATCACCAAAAGAGTCTTGGATAACAATGCTAATTGTCCTTCATTCAAACTTCAATTTTTGCCATTAGACATATTTTTTAGTCTTAGCGGTTAGCTGCACATCAATCCACCATTCTAAGACCATTTAGTATTCGTGGCATATCAAGCGATGTTATGCAAAATTATAGCATATGCCTTTTATTTTATTTTTTAATTTTTCATTTTTTTAAATATTTATTTATTACTTCAGGTTACATCTCCATCACAGTGTCCTCTTTACACCCCTCCCAGTCCCGCTCTCCGACCCTCTACCCCCATCCCTTCCATCCCACTCTTCTGGCGTGGAGTGTCCCTACATAACAGTCCCCCGCCCCAGTTCAGCAGTCTTATGAGGGCCAAGGGACTCCTCATCCACTGGGGGCCTACAAGGTAGCACTAATAGGGCAAAGTGTCTCATTGACAGGAAACAATGTCTATGTTCCTGTTCTTTTTGGTGCATTGGCTATATTATAGTAATCCTGTACTATATGGCTAAAATCCAATTATAAGTGAATAGATGCCATGTGCATCCTTCTGAGTTGTGGTTAGGTCACTCAGGATGAGCTTCTCTAGTTCCATCCATTTGGTTGCAAATTGCATGATTTCATTGTTTCTGATGGCTGAGTAGTATTCCATTGGGTAGATGTACCTTAGAAAACTTAAATTCTTTTTTTTTATTAAAGATTTATTTATGTATTATGTATACAGTATTCTGTCTGCATGTATGCCTGGCCAGAAGAGGGCACCAGATCTCATCTTAGATAGTTATGAGCCACCATGTGGTTGCTGGGAATTGAACTCAGGACCTCTTGAAGAGCAGCCTGTGCTCTTAACCTCTGAGCCATCTCTCCAGCCCCAACATAAATTCTTAAAATGAACACTTCTGTTTAAGTGGACTTTCACGTGTCTTTTTGATAATATATAAATTTCTGAGGAAAAGGAATCAGTACATGTAACTTCACACAATCAAGGTAAAATTCTAAACTGAGTTATCAGCACACATTGAAATGGAAGCTAGACTGACATAATTAAATGTATTTCTATCCTACTAGGCAAAATATCTATATTATCTACCTATATATAAATCTCCGTTGCCCTTTGGGGGAAAGGTGTTGATTTTTTATTACATTTCATACACCATAGTATAGATGTGTGAAATTCTTTTCTTAAACAGGCCATTTAAAACATGTAAATTATGGTGCTTATATGCTATCAGAATTGTAATTTCCTTTTTTTTACTGTTTATTTATTACTTCAATTTACTTCTCTATCACAGTCCCTCCCTCCACCCCTCCCAGGACCACACTCTCACCCTCCCACCCTCTTCCCCTTCTCCCAACTATCCTACTCCTCCAATGTGGGGTTCCCTACATATCAGCTCCCTTCAATTCAGCAGCCATATTGAGGGTTAAGAACTTCCTCTTGGACTGGGAACCTACATGGCAGCTCCACTAGGGTAAAGTGTCCCACTAACAGGTAACAAAGTCTATGTTCCTGTTCCTTTTAGTATGTTGGTTGTAGGATAGTTAGCCTGTACCATATGGCTACAATCCAGTTATAAGTGAATAGATGACATGTCATCTTTCTGGGTCTGGGTTAGCTCACTCAGGATGAGCTTTTATACTTCCATAAATTTGGTAGCAAATTGCATGATTTCCTTCTTCCTGATGGCTGAGTAGTATTCCATTGTGTAAATGTACCACAGATTTTTTTTTTTTATCCATTTGTCAGTTCAGGGTCATCTGGGTTGTTTCCAGTTTCTAACTATTACAAATAAAGCTTCTATGAAAATAGTTGAGTAGATGTCTTTGTGTATTGGTGAGGGATAATTTTGGTGTATCCCTGGGAGTGGTCTTGAGGTAGAGCTATTCCAAGTTTTCTAAGATATAGCCAGATTGATTTGCATAGTGGTTGCATAAGTTTGCACTCCCACCAGCAATGGAGGAGTGTTTCACTTTCTCCAGAACCTCACTAGCATGTGCTGTCATTTGAGTTTTTAATCTTAGCCATTCTGACAGGTGTGAGATGGAATCTCAGAGTCATCTTGAGTTGCATTCCTCTGATGAGTAATGATGTTGAACATCTCTTCAAGTGTATCTCAGTATTTAGAAATTTCTCCTTTGTGAATTCTCTGTTTTGATCTGTTCCCCATTTTTTTGATTGGATTATTTGGTTTCTTGGTGTTTAATTTCTGGAGTTCTTCATTGGATGTTGGGTTGGCAAAGGACTTTCCCCAATCTACAGGTTGACATTTTGTTCTAATGATAGTCTCCTTTGCCTTACAGAAGATTTTCAGTTTCATAAGGTCCCGTTTATTGATTGTTGGTCTTAGAGACTGTCTATTGGTGTTCTGTTCAGGAAGTTATCACATGTACCAACAAGTTTGAGGTTTTTCCCCACTTTCTCTTGTATTAGATCTAATGTGTCTGTCTATCTGTTAGGTCTTTGGTGCTCTTGGACTTAATTTTGTGCAAGGTGGTGAATATGGGTCTATTTGTATTATTTTACATGTTGTCATCCAGTTCGACCAGCACCATTTGTAGAAGATGCTGTCCTTTTTCCATTGCATGGTTTTGGATTCTTTGTCAAAAATTAAGTGACCATTGGTGTGTGGATTTATTTCTGGATCTTTGATTCAATTCCTTTGATCAACTTGTCTGTTTCTATACCAGTACCATGCTGTTTTTATTACTATTGCTCTGTAGTATAGCTTGAAATATGGGATGATGATACCTCCAGATGTTGTTTTATTGTTCAGGATTGATGTTTTTTTTGTTATTCCATATGAAGTTCAGAATTGTTCTTTCAAGGTCTGTAAAGAATTGTGTTGGTATTTCAATAGGAATTGCATTGTATCTGTAGATTGCTTTTTGTAGGATGGCCATTTTTATTAGGTTGATCCTACCTATCCATGAGCATTGGAGATCTTTCCATCTTCTAATGTCTTCTTCAATTTGTTTCTTGAAGGACTTGAAGTTCTTGTTGTACAGGTTTTTAACTTGCTTGGTTAGTGTTACCCCCAGGTATTTTATATTGTTTGTGGCTATTGTAAAGGGTGTTGTTTCCCTAATTTCTTTCTTGGCCCATTTATCTTTTGTATAAAGAAGGGCTACTGATTTTTTAAATTAATTTTGTATCCAGCTACCTTGCTGAAGGTGTCGGAGTTCTCTGGTGAAATTTTTGGGGTCACTTATATATACTATCTTATCATCTGCAAATAGTGATACATTGACATCTTCCCTTCCAATCTGTATCCCATTGATCTTCTTTAGTTGTCTTATTGCTCTAGCAAGAACTTCAAGTATTATGGTGAAGAGATATGGGGAGAATGGGCATCCTTGCCTTGTCCCTGATTTTAGGGGAAATGTTTTAAGTTTCTGTCATTTAATTTGATGTTGACTATTGCCTTGCTGTATGTTGTTGCCTGTATTATTTCTAGGTATGGTCCTTGTATGCCTGTTCTCTCCAGGACTTTAGCATGAAGGAGTGCTGGTGATTGTCAAATGTTTTTTCAGCATCTAGGGAGATGATCATGTGTTTTTTTTTTCTTTCAGTCTGTCATATGGTGGATTATGTTGATGGATTTTCATATGTTGAACCACCCCTGCATTCCTGGGATGAAGCCTACTTGATCATGGTGTATGATACTTTTGATGTGTTCTTAGATTTGGTTTGCAAGTATTTTATTGAGTATTTTCCTGCCTATGTTCATGAGGGAGATTGGTCTTAAATGCTCTTTCTTTGTTGGATCTTTGTGTGGTTTAGGTATCAGGGTGACTGTGGTCTCATAGAATGAATTTGGCAGTGTTATTTCTGTTTCTATTTTGTGGAAGAGTTTGTAGAGTATTGGTATTAGCTCTTCTTTAAAGGACTGGTAGAATTCTGTGCTGAAACCATCTGGACCTGGGCTTTTTTTGGTTGGAAGACTTTTAATGACTGCTGCTATTTCTTTAGGGCTTTTAGGACAGTTTAATTTGCTAACTTGATTTTGATTTAATATTAGTAGGTGGAATCTATCAAGAAAATTATCTATTTTGCTTAAGTTTTCAAATTTTGTGGAGTACAGGTTTTTGAAGTAAGACCTAAAGATTCTTTGGATTTCCTCAATGTCTGCTGTCATTTCTCCCTTTTCATTTCTGATTTTGTTGATTTGGGTATTTTTCCCTCTGTCTTTTAGTTAGTTTGGCTAAGGGTTTGTCTATTTTGCTGAATTTTTTTTCAAAGAACCACTCTACTCCAGAGAAGTGGGATGGAAGGGATGGTGGTAGAGGATGGGATGGTGGGACTGGGAGAGGTGGAAACAGGGTACTGTGATGGAGATGTAACCTGAAGTAATAAATAAACATTAAAAAAAGAATCAACTCTTGGTTTTGCTGATTCTTTGTATTGTTCTTTTTGTTTCTAAGTTGTTGATTTCAGACCTAAGTTTGATGATTTCCTGCCATCTGCTCCTTTTGGGAGTGTTTGCTTCTTTTTTTTCTAGCTGTTCCATTTCTGCTGTTAATTTGATAATATGAGCTGTCACAATTTTCTTTTTGAAGCCACTTAGTGCTATCAACTTTCCTTGTATCCCTGCTTTCATTGTGTCCCATAGGTTTGGGTATGTTGTTTCTTTGTTTTCATTGGATTTTAGGAAGTCTATGATTTCCTTCTTTATCTCTTCCCTGACCCAGTAGTTATTGAGCAAAGAGTTATTCAGTTTCCATGAATGTGTAGGCTTTTTGTTGAAGTCTAGCTTAATCCATGTTTGTCTGATAAGATACAAAGGGTTATTTCATTTTTCTTGTATCTGTTGAGGCTTGAGGCTTGCTTTGTGTCTGACTACATGGTCAATTTTGGAGAAGATTCTATGAGGTGCTGAGAGGAAGGTATTTGTGTGTGTGTGTGTGTGTGTGTGTGTGTGTGTGTGTGTGTGTGTGTGTTTGGGTGAAACATTCTGTAGAAATCTGTTTGGTCCATTTGGTTCATGACCTCTGTTAGTCTCATTATTTCTCTGTTTGGTTTCTTCCTTGATGACCTGTCTATTGGTGTGAGTGGAGTATTGCTGTTTCCCTCTATTAATGTGTGGGGATTGATATGTGTTTTAAGCTTTAGAAGGGTTTCTTTTGCAAATGTGGGTACCCTTGTATTTGGGGCATAGATATTCAATATTGGGATGTCATCTTGATGGGTTTTTCCTTTGACTAGTATGTAGTGTCCTTCCCTATCTTTTTTGATTGATTTCGGTTGAAAGTCTATTTTATTTGATATTAGGATGGCTACTACAGCTTGCTTCCTGGGACTGTTCCTTTTCTTTTTACATTTATTCATTGAAATTAGAACTTTTCTCATGCAATATATCCTGATTATAATTTCCTCTTCCTATATTTTTCCCAGTTCCTGATTACCTCTCCTCGCTGGTGAATTCACTCTCTTTCTGTCTCTTATTAGATAAGAACAGGCTTCTAAGAGATAACAATGAAACGTGAAAAAATATGTTGAAGGAAAATTGTCATATTGAAGTTGGACATGGCAACCCAACAGGGGGGAAAAGAGTCCCAACATCAGGCAAAAGATTCAGAGACCTACTCCTCACATTCAGAGTCCCACAAAAATACTAAGCTAATATCTATAAATATGTATGCAGAGGACTTGGTGTAGACCCATGTAGGCCCTGTGTTTTCTGCTTTGATCTTTGTGAGTTCATCTGCACCTGTTGATTCAGAGGGCCTTGTTTTCCTGGTATCTTCTATTCCCCCTGCCTCTTCTTCTGCAGGATTCTCTGAGCTCTAAGTGGAAGGATTTGATGGAGACTTCCAATTTAGACGTTCTCCACATAATGTTTGACTATCAGTCTCTCTTTATCTGTTCCCATCTACTGCCTGAGGAAGCCTCCATGATGATTGGATAACTCATTGATTCATGATGATAGCAGAATATCATTAGGAGTCATTTTATTAATATTTTTTCTTTAAGCCAGTTGTGTTTGGTTTTATCTGAGCTATCTATATTTAGTCTCTAGTTCTTGGTTACTCAAGAAATGTTGTGTATGGGTTCTTTCTCATGGAGTGGGCCTTAAGTCAAATCAGACATTGCTTGGCTACTCCCACAAGTTCAGTGCCACCATTGCTCTAGCATCTTTTGCAGGCAGGACAGACTGTAAGTCAAAGGTTTTGTGGCTGCCTTGGTGTCTATGTTTCAAGATCAGTAGCCTGTGGAGTACCATACTGAACCAAAGATACTAGAAGGGTGAACACTTCATGTAGACACAAGCTCAACTTCTCCGTATTCAATGAGTTGTGTGGGTTCTGTCTTCGGCAATGGAGCCCCACTGTTAGTTTTCAGAGAGAAACCCTCTGTCCTAGCGTCAGCCTGAATTTTAAATTGAAGTAGAATTATATTACATCCCCCTTCTTCTTCCTCTTTTCAGCCTCCCCCATGTTCTCTACCCCAGGCTCCAATGTCACACCTACTCTCAAATTGATAGCCTATTTTCCATTAGTTATTATTGTCACACACACACATTCACACAAATATAAGCACAACCTACTGATTATATTTTTGTTCTTTGTCTTTCCATGGTTTCATGGCTCAACACTTTGTATTACAAAACCAACAAGGATTCATTTCTGGAGGAGTCTAATTCTTCCTCTCTCAGGAAATTTTAGTTGCTTATAGGTAGTTCTTTGTCTAGGGTTTGGAAACAGAGATTCTTTCCCCATTCCACATTAGCATTAGTATGTATATTGATATGATCATTGTTCCAAACATGTTTATGTAGTCATTTCTGGAAAGACAGTCACACAGTTGACTTCTGAATATTATGGCTCTTATACTCATTTCCTAATGGTCCCTGAGCAAAAGATGCAGGAACTGTGCTACAGATGTATCCATTGTGGGCTAGGTCCTCATAATCTTTGCTTTCTGTATTGTGCCTAGTTGATACCACAATTATTTTGATTATAAGTATGTTAATATTAAAAGTACATGAAATAACAGAAGAAAATAAATTTTTTTGAATAAATTGTTATTTATTTTATAATATATTTATTTCTACACATTCTTTGATATATCAAATTAATAACAATTAGAATTAATAATATTTCTAAAATTAAGTTGTTACAGATTATGAGTATTATTTCTCATAATATGTGAAGAAGATTAAATAATATGAAAACAATGGAAAGTAAGTTTTGTCTACACTTGAGGAACAATTTTAGAGGTCTTGATAAATCATCACATAATTTCATTATTACATCACATTTTCCAAATTTTATTTTTAAACTATTTTAAAATAAATACCGCTTACACCTTTTTGAATCTCTATGCATTCAGCGATTCAAACCTATTGGTTGTCCGGGATATGCATATGTATTCTTTCTACATAAATATCATTATATACGTTTGCATAGTAAGTTTGTATTCTGGACTTTTAGCTGTATATTTAGATGATAGACCTGAGAAGCAAATGTCTGTGTTTTAAAAATCTCATAATGAGAAAGGCATCTCTGTGTTATAAGAAAAAAAAATTCCTGAAAAATGGCACTGCTTTCTATTGTCTGGCCCCTACCTTTGTCATTATGTTCCATAGTACAGCCTATCAGAGGCTCTGTGTGGTTCAAACTATCAACTCGAGGTGATTCTCTGACCCCAGCAGGGCCCTTACATGATTGTACTTAATGTGCTCTTTTTCCAACTAAGGGTTTAACAGTTCCCACTCCAAAAAGTGATGATATAGTAAAATTTGAAACTATAGAATGACCACTCATCCTAATCATTTGTTGATATTTGTTTTCAACATTTATTTATCAGTTTTGAATATATGACTATTACAAATAGTTCATCTCAAATTTAAACAGGTTATTTTTCTTACTTCAAAATCACATTTGAAAAGTGAAGAGGAAACTGCTACAATTGAACATGTGCAGATTCTAAAGTGAAGTACCATTTTACAACAATAAAATATTATCTTATTACAATTCAGGATGTGTTTTAAGATTGCTATTTTAATAGCATATATGGCCAAGATATAATATTTAGAGTTATAATAACTGTATTTTCTTTAATATGATATTTAACCAAGCTTAATATTTAAGACATATTTATATTAGGCTAATCTTTTTTTTATTCTTGTATTTGTTTTTTATGTATGCTTATTACTTCAAGTTACATCTCCATCACAGTGTCCTCTTTCCACCCCTCCTGGTTCCACCCTCCCACCCTTTCCTCTCTTTCCCACCTTTCCCACTCCTCCAATGTGGAGTGTCCCTACACAACAGCCCCTCTCAATTCAACAGTCATATGAGGGCTAGGAGCTTCCTCTTGCACTGGGGACCTACATGGTAGCACTCCCCAGGGCAAATTGTCCCATTAATAGGTAACAAAGTCTATGTTTCTGATCCTTTTAGTGTGTTGGTTGTAGCATAGTTATCCTGTAGTATATAGCTAAAATCCAAGTATGAGTGAGAAGATGCCATGTGCATCTTTCAAGAGTCTGGGTTAGCTCACTCAGAATGAGCTTTTCTAGTTTATACATTTGCTTGCAAATTGCAAGATTTCCTTATTTCTGATAGCTGAGTAGTTGATTCCATTGTGTAGATGTACCACAAATTTTTAATCCATTCATCAGTTGAGGGACATCTGGGTTGTTTCCAGTTTCTAGCTATTACAAATAAGACTGCTATGAACATAGATGAGGATATATCCTTGTGGTTTGGTGAGAAATCGTTTGGGTAGATACCCAGAAGTGGTATGGCTGGGTCTTGAGGTAGGGCTATTCCAACTTTTCTAAGATGTCACCAGACTGATTTTCATAGTGGTTGTACAAGCTTGCACTCCCACCAGCAATGGAGGAGTGTTCCCCTTTCTTCACATCCTTGCCAGCTTGTGCTGTCATATGAGATTTTGATCTTAGCCATTCTGACAGGTGTGAGATGGAACTCAGAGTCCTCGTGAGTTGCAATTCTCTGATGATTAAGGATGTTGAGCATTTCTTCAAATGTCTCACTGCCATTAGAGAGTCCTCCTTTGTGAATTCTCGGTTTAGCTCTGTTTTCCATTTTTTGATTGATTTATTAGGTTTCTTGGAGTTTAATTTCTTGAGTTCTTTATAAATAATGGATATTAGCCCTCTGTCGGAAGTGGAGTTGGGAAAGATCTTTTCCTAATCTGTAGGGTGCCATTTTCTTCTAATGGGAGTGTCCTTTGCCTTACAGAAGCTTTTCAGTTTCATGAGGTCCCATTTATTGATCGTTGGTCTTAGAACCTGAACTATTGGTGCTCTGTTCAGGAAGTTGTCACCTGTACCAATGAGTTGGAGGCTTTTCCCCACTTTCTGTTCTATTAGATTTAGTGTGTCCCACTTTATGTTAAGGTCTTTGATCCACTTGGACTTACATTTTGTACAAGGTAATATGTATGGGTCTAATTTCATTATTTTACATGTCAACATCCAGTTAGATTAGCACCACTTGTTGAAGATGCTGTCCTTTTTCCAATGTATAGTTTTGGCTTATTTGTCAAAAAATTAAGTGAACATAGGTGTGTGGGTTCATTTCTAGGTCTTCAATTCGATTCCATTGATCCACCGGTCTGTTTCTATACCAGTACCATACTGTTTTTATTACTATTGCTCTGTAGTACATCTTGAAATCTGGGATGGTGATACCTCCAGATGGTTTTTTATTTTACAGGAGTGATTTAGCTATTCTGTTTTTTTTTTTTTTGTTTTGTTTTGTTTTGTTTTTGTTATTCCATATGAAGTTGAGAATTGTTTTTTCCAGGTCTGTAAAGAATTGTGCTGGTATTTTAATAGGAATTGCATTGAATCCATATATTGCTTTTGGCAGGATGGCCATTTTTTTATGTTGACCCTGCCTATCCATGATCATGGGATATCTTTCCATCTTCTGATTGTGTGTGTATGTGTGTGTTTGTATATGTGTGTTCTTACAACTTCCATGATGTGTTAATAACCTTAAGGTATCATACTTTTCTTTTGTAAGCTATACTGTAGAATAGTATCTAATAAATTCTATTCACTCAATATCTGTATGTATAAATCTTATAATAAAGCACAATATTACAAATGTTTTATAAAAAAGATGAGCAAAGCATTGTGAGGGAGAAGTAACTAAAGTTACATAGTAGTAGGCTTAGAGCAGTAGTTATCCACTCCACAGTAGCTTCCTCCTCCCTGTGACTACAACCTGAAACCACTCCCCTTCAGAGACCTTGTACCTGGAATAGCTAACCCTCCTTCTTCTGCTGTATATCATAAACCAGCTTCCTCTTTCATATACAGTAAACCTGCCTCTTGCTTAGCAGTGTATTATAAGCACACTGTTTCCAGGCTGTTTCAGAGTGCATGGCCTTCCTGATACTAGCTTTTCTGTATGTGAATCTGTCCCTACTTCATTCCTTCATCACTCCAGTCAGGTTTCAGTTTTCATCTCAGAGATGAGGTTTGATTGGGGTAAGTGCACCATTGCCTTAACTCCTGTATTTTTACTTCAGAATTAACACAAGGACTTTTGTAGTCCAAAAGAATTAACTTGTGTGTATGTGGAATCTTAGTTCAATGTTATATGCAAACAGGCTTTGAATTATTCTGAAAGGGAGGAAGTATGAATATGATATTTAACCCAGGTTAATATTTACGACATATTTATAATATATTAGGCTAATCTTAATAACCACACATCATGGCAATTATACTGTATATTACAGGATATATAGATATGTTTATTATATAAAATACAGAGATGGTTCATTAACACTTTTTAGCTACTTCTTGGTGTATGGTATTAGGTTGGGGCAGAGCATATAAAGATAACATCAATTTTACATGGTAGTTTCAAGTCAGTAAAATAAATAGGTATGTCTTGAATCTTATATATTATCACTATCTAGAATACTATGCCATTTATCATGTATCATATTAACAACTTCACAAGTATAATTAACTATACATTTAATTTAGTTTTTCTTATAATGAATTTGTATTCACTTTTTATGCTATGTAGTCCATTTGTCTTTTATGGTTATTTTTAAGTTTCTAAGAAAAAGTTTATTAGAAGACCTTATATTTTCAAAATAGTCACTTGTGTGTGGACTTGTTAGAATTGGACTATTTCTAGAGTCCTTATTAGTGTATACAACTTTGTAAAAAGATTATACTGTGCTTATTTTTTAAATCTAAAAGCAAATTCTGCTATCAGGTACAGTAACGTGCTCTTTTTTAAACATTAAGAATCCTTTCTGAAGAAGCCTCTATGCATATGCCTAAAATATGGAACTAATGGCACCATAAATCTGCTGGAATTTTCTTTATCAAACAGATTCAATTTACATCAAACAGTTTTGACTTTCATAACAGTTACTATTAATTTCTTTTTTGATTTCTAATTTTAAGCATTTATTAAATTTCTCTATCTCTATAAAATAAAAATAAATCTACCAGACGTGTAGCAAAAATAGTGAGAAATTTGATTCATATCATGTTGGTAGCCAAGAGAGATTTCAGGATAGGACTGAGCTCAGCCCTGCTGAAAGAAAAGATTTAAAATGTTTTGAATGCCAAGGCTTACTAAAATAGCCATACTAAAAGACACTTGGGGTGGGAATGGCATATGTTTAAGGTGACTAGGTCATCTGTGTGGCTAATTGTTTGTTTTCAAAGTTAGGATTCTACCATTCTCATGAGCCTGAAAGGAAGATTGTCACTCATGTGCTCATTGACATTAACAGGATGGTATTCACTGTAAACACTTTATTGTCCCTTTTTTGTTCCTTTTATTATCCTCTTTTTTGGTTTTCATAAATATTTAATGAAAACATATAAAATAAGTTTTCAAATCATGCTAAATCTTAATGTTAATCCACATGCTTCAATTCTTTTGGTTTGTTTGGGTTGTTTTTGTTTTTTGGGTTTTTTTTTTTTTTTGGTTTTGGTTTTTTTTTAAGACAGGGTTTCTCTATGTAGTCCTTGCTGTCCTGGACTCAGTCTGTAGATCAGGCTGGCCTCAAACTCACAGAGATCCATCTGTCTCTGCCTCCTAGGTGCTAGGATTAAAGGTTTGGTGAAATTGCAAATATAATATATTTTATTGTATTTTAATAAATTTATTTATTTATTCATGTTGCATCCCAATCACAGCCTCCTCCCTCCTTTCAAACTAGTGCCAACTTCCCACTCTTTTCCCCATTTCACTCCTTCCTTTCTCTTCAGATAAGGGGAGCCATCCCCCTAAGCCCCCGTAACAACCCACCCTGGCTCATCAAGACTAAGAGCATCTTTTACCACTGAGGCCAGACAAGGCAGCCCACCTAATGTTTGAATATGGGTCTCAGCTTCTGTTTCAGTCTGCTGCTGCATGGGACCTCTCAAAGGATATTTATGCTAGATTCCTATCTGCCAGTATAGCACAGTATCATTAATAGTTTTAGAAGTTGGCTCTCACCCATGGGGTAGGGCAAAAGCTGTGCCAGTCATTGGTTAGCTGCTCTCTTATTCACTGCTTCATCTTTATCTCTGTACATCATATAGGAAGGGTATATTATGGATTGAAGACTGTGGGTGGGTTCGTGTCTTCCCCTCCCTCCACTGGAAGTCCTGCCAAGCTCCAAGGTGGCCACTTCCATTTACAAATCCTCCTCTGCTAAGAGTCACAGCTAGAGTCACCCCAACAGACCCCAGGGGCATATACTTTTGCAAGTCTCCCTCAGAGATGCTCTCCATGGATTTCGCTCCTCTCTCCCAGTCCTCTCACCTCTTGTCCCTGCTCTCATCACGCATGATTCCTCCCTCCCACAGTTCCCCTCCCCTCACACACTCCTACTCAGTTGCTTCTCTTCATCCACTTCCAATGTCTATTCTATTTCCCTTCTGAGTGAGATTCAAGCAACCTCCCTTGCTCCCTCCTTGTTCCTTAGCTTCTTTGAGTCTATGAATTGTAGGGTAGTTATCATGTACAACATGCCTAATAGCCGCTTATAAGTGAATACATACCATGTGTTTCTTTCTGATTTTGGGTTACCTCACTCAGGATGATATTTTCTAGTTCCATCCATTTGCCTCCAAATTGCATGATTTCCTTTTTTCTGATAGCTGAATAGTATTCCATTGTGTAAATGTACCACAATTTCTTTATCCATTCTTCGGTTGAGGGACATCTGGGTTGTTTCCAGTTTCTGGCTATTTATTACAAATAAAGTTTCTAGGAACAGAGTTGAGCAAGTGTCCTTGTGGTTTGGTGAGGAATATTTTGGGTGGTATAACAGGGTCTTGAGGTAGAACTAGTCCCAATTTTCTGAGATACAGCCAGATTGATTTTCAATGTGATTGTACAAGTTTACACTCCCACCAGCAATGGAGGTGTGTTTCCCTTTCTCCACATGCTCGCCAGCATGTGCTGTCAACTGAATTTTTTATCTTAGCCTAGATATGGGGGTAAAATGGAATCTCAGAGTGATTTTGATTTTCATTTCTCTGATGACTAACGACTTTGAGCCTAAAGAATTCAAGCTCCTATTGGCCATTACATATCCCTATGTTGTGAATTCTTGATTTAGATCTGTAGCCCATTTTTGACTGGATTATTTGTTTTGTTGATGATTCTTGAATTCTTTATATATTTTGGATATTAGCTTTCTGTCAGATGTGGGGTTGGTAAAGATCTTTTCCCAATCTGTATGCTGCTGTTTTGTTCTAATGACAGTATCCTTTTCCTGACAGAAGTTTTTCAGTTTCATGAGGTTCCATTTATTGTTGATCTTAGCACCTGAGCTATTGCTGTTCTGTTCAAAAAGTTGTCTCCTGTACCAATGAGTTCAAGACTTTTCCCCACTTTCTCTTCTATTAGATTTAGTGTACTTAGTTTCATGTTGAGGTCTTTGATCCACTTGGACTTCAGTTATATGCATGCATGTTGACATCCAGTTAGACCAGTACCATTTCTTGAAGATGCTTTCCTTTTCCCACTGTGTGGTTTTGGCTTCTTTGTAGAAAAAAAATCAAGGGTCTGTAGGTGTGTGGGCTTATTTCTGGGTCTTTGATTTGATTCGATAGATCAATCAGTTTGTTTCTATGCCAGTACCATGTTGTTTTTATTACTATTGCTCTGTAAAACAGCTTGAAAAGAGGGATGGTGATAACTCCACAAGTTCTTTTTACAGTATTGTTTAAACTGGGTTTTTTGTTTTTTCATTTGAAGTTGAAAATTGTTATTTCAATTGTTATCACAATTCTGTAAAGAATTGTGTTGGTGTTTTGATGGGCATTGCTTTGAATCAAAATACTGTTTTCAGTAAGATGGCTATTTTTAATATGCTAACTGTATTGATTCATGAGCATGGATAGTGTGTATTCATTAACAAGAAAGCTAGATGTACAACTATGGCTCTTCTGATTTCAGATGTATACAGATGTATTGATGCTTTCTAATAAAAAGTACCTATTAAGACCATTCCAACAAGGAAATATATTGCTTGCAATTGTCTTTTCTTATGCATAGAGTATGAAGGTAAAAGACATAATAGGTATCTTGCTAACAATAGAAACTGATCCTAAAACATAATAATGATTAATAAAAAAGAAAAAATTTAAATATTTATCAAAACTGGTTTCCCATACATTATAATTCATAAAAGAAAACCATTCACATTTCAAAGGGATTTCACTCAAAATTTTAAATAGGTGCTTCTTTAAAAAACTTTTCTTATTTAGTTAAATTATTTTTAACACATTCTAAGAAAAATATATAATTTAAACACCATGTTTGTACCAGGGAGAAGAGAGAAAGTGGGTATGCAAAAAGTAGAATATATAGAGTCATGAATAGAAGCATAAAATAACTATTAAGATGTGAAGTAAGTAGAGTGTAGGTGGGAGAATAGACTCTACCACCAGTGCATTTGTTTCTTACTAATTGGTGTTAATAACACATTTAGTATTTCTGACCTCAACCTACTGAATTTTAATATGAAAACAATGATCCCACCATGGCAAAGATCAAAGAACACAAATACTAGTCTCCTGTTTTCCCATCCATTCTGTTAGTCTGTGTCTTTTTATTGGGGAATTAAATCCATTGATGCAGAGAGATATTAATAACCAATGATTGTTAGTTCCTGTTGTGTTGATGTTGGTGGTGGTAGTGTGTGTGTGTGTGTGTGTGTGTGTGTGTGTGTGTGTGTGTGTATGTGTGTGTGCTTCTCTTCTTTTGGTTTTTGGTTTTGATGCGGAGGAGTTATTTATTGCCTGTGCTTTCTTGGGTGAAAACTTTTGTTTTATATTATATACCTATATATTATTATTGATCTAACCATCTATTTTCAATCGATTTGAAGTCACACTTGTTTCCCGCAGAAATCTGTCCAAGCGACATTAATCTGATTTCATAGGAATTGTAACCAATTTTGTTCATTTATACCTGTTAAAAATTGTATATCTAACACAATCAATAGATAGATATATGTTAGAAAATAAATAATAGGATATAGCCAAAATAATACAAATATGTTCTATACTTGAAATCTTGTGTTCTGATACCACTTTTTACAGTGTTAATATGCACTAAATACGATCATATAAAGGTGCCCAAGAGATGGTTGAAATAACACACCTTTGAATCAGTGTTCAGACTTCCAACAGACTTGTAACTACTAACTCCTTAGTTCAAATAACTTAATTTACAAAAAAGAATAGAACCCTGGAAACAATAATGAGTATATGTGCATAATACAATTGGCTTGGTATTGTTTTCAACTAGTCAGAGTATTAAAATCTAAGGTGATCCTCCACTAGTACTCTGCAATGTTCATAAAGAACCTTAAATATATCAGCGAAGGGAAGGCATGTGAGGTACCCACTGTTACTTTCAACTCTCAACATTACAAATGCTGTGATGAATACCCTGCTATATGTTTTATAGACCTGTATGAAAATTTCTCTGGGATAAAGGCCAATTGTGGAATTGCTGTGTCAAAGGCTATGTATATACTTAATTTGACTAAGTAGTAACAGATGGCTAGGCAGATTGCTGCCACTGTCTACACTACTACCAATGGAGCATTTGAGTTATGTCACCGTAACTACGTGGTTGATTCCTTTTATAGTTCGTGTATTCCTCTATTATTTCCCTAACTGTTGTAGAAAGAAGGAACAATGTCTCATTTTTAAAAAAATATCTTTCATTAGAAATCCTAGGAATTATGAAACTAATACAGATTGGAGCTTAAACCTGACAAATGAAGTCTATACTCAAACTGGCTAAAATTATCTAATGTTTTACAAGGTACAATTGGTGTGTAGTTATTGTTTTTTGAAATATGTAATGGTTTTCATCTGACACAAATTAAACTTGTTTTGTTTATAGTGTTGCTATTGCTCCATACATTAATATAGTGATCCAATTTCGCCTATTCTTGGATTTTGTATTTAAAACCCAAAATGAAAACAGTGTAAATAAATCTAAAGCTTTCAAAATTGTCAAGAATGAATGTCATAGATTATGAAAATTCATTTATACTTGAAGTGTTAGTAGCAGAAACTATGATATTTTATAATATTTTTCATTATGCAAACCCCATTGTAATGGTTTTTATGTAAAAACACTCTGAATAGGAAAAATGTTCTTACTGATCTACTAATGTTAAGACAATAGGAAATGTCCCGTGTATACTATTAAAATGTGTTATTAGATTTTTGCCTGTTAATTTTATTTACTCTTCATTCATTTGTTTGAATGAAAAATGAATGGCAATTATCTGGTAGAAAAGCCTATATTCAATCATATTATCATGAATTATATAATGCTCACCAGTGGTACTGACTGATCACTCACTATATTAATGGCATTTCCTTTTTTTATGCCCAAATGATAAAATCCCATTCCAGGTACAGCATAAGAGTTGTGTGCCCTTGTTCTTTATAATAATGCTGGGTAAATAGCAGGAACTCTGCAAATATACACTGACTGGTGTGTGATTTTTAAAAAAAAAAATGAAGTCTACTGTTCTTTAACTTTATAAGAGCTGCCCTTCTTCAACTCTGTATTCACTAAATGTTTTTGTCATATTTCAGCTTTGCACATATAAGTGCACACACCATCTGTTGTCTTGTTTTCCTCATTCAGTTGTTTACATAGGCAAAGAATATGGAATAGTGGTTATAATTACATTCTATCTTAAAAATGCATTCTTCTTTGATGCTTTGTATAGAATACTCACAAATATATATGTATATATACTCATAAACATATATGTATATATACAAATATATGCAGTCACATAAATCTTAATAAAATATTCTCTCACTTTTTTCATTTTTAAATATTTAAATCTACCAGGCAGTGGTGGTGCATATCTTCCTTTAATCACAGCACTGAGGAGACAGAGACAGTCTGATCTCTGAAGATCAGCCCAGTCTACAGAATAAGTTCCAGGAAAACCAATGCTGTACAGAAAAATGCTGTCTCAGCAAAAATTAAAAACAAGTAAACAAAGAAAAAATAAATAATATAGACATCTAATTTATATGGTAGCAAGGCTTAGATAGACACAAAAATTGATGTAAGGAGATATGAATTGTTTTAGAGTGAATATCTCTTCCTAAATGCTACTGCATAATAAGCCTCCCAATGTTATAAAGGACTTATGGCATACTTTTGGTTGAGTTGTTGCTTACTTGGTCATTAATATCTTTAAAGAAGTAAGCATTTACTTTAAATGAGTTAACATTACTGTTAAAAAAGAGAAGTTTTTGGTCATGTTACTAATTTTGATGACAATATCATTGACAGAAAACACAAACAAGCCCTATCTAGAGATACACCAGGAAGAATGGATTTAAATTCTCTGTCAATATGGTGGCTTGAGGGATTAGAAATCTATTAATTCTTGATGGAGAATAGCTGGAGAAGATCAGAAACGTAGTCAAGGTTGTAGAGAAAAAATGTGCAACTATGGATAGTTAAACCTAAGTAATTTTGAACCTAGTACCAAGATGAATCTAAGGCAGGGAGAGTGTAGAGAAGTTAATGCCTAATCTATGTAAGGCTTGACATCATGAAATACTAAATTTTTAAATTAATTTCAAAAGGAATGAACCATTATAACCATGATGGACCATCTTGTTACCATTATAGTTATCCTGTTCTTTTTTGACAGGCCCAGTGTTTTTTTTCATGAAGCCTTCCATCTCTAGCTCTTTTCTTTCTGTACTTACAGTCTCATAAACTCTGATAATCTTCATGACTTTAAATACTGACATTCTGATGCCTGCAAATTTGCAGATGCAACTCAAACTCCTATTCATTTTCATATATAAATATACATCTTCCAATTTCCTACTTAATCTCTGTCTGGAAGCCAGTAGACATCTCACTCCACATGTCAGATCAATCCCATGGCTTATAACACTTAATTGGTCACAAGACAGTTCTATGCTTGTTTGTTCTGCTTTGATGACTTCCTGATTCCTCCCTTCTTTTCAAACTCTACCTTTAATAAATGTGCTTGCAACATGAAGATATATCCAGAAATATTATTGTACCAATCTTTCAAGTACTCTGAAATTTCATGCTCCCTCTATATGTCTTGAAATGTCTAGTCTTATACAGAAATCAGAAAATTTGTTTTAGAGACAAGAATGTATGTTTGTTGTGTGTCCAATCTTATAATGGTTTCCATTTACTTCAGAAAAAAGGCCAGAATCTTCAAAGGAACCACTAAGACTTTGAACAATGAGTCCTCTTATTTCATCTCTTGGCATAACTGTTTTCATCTTCACTAAATTGTGTTGTTTCACATATGCTTCTCATAGGTATGTAAGTGTGCCTTGGAATTGACACATCTTTTTCTCATGTGAAGTAACATGAGAGATTGAACTTCATCTGATCAATTTGTTTGGATAGCTCCTCAGTTGGAACAATTTAAAATTCATACAACCTCACTGTTCGCAATATTTTCTACATCTCATACTTTTCTTTGACCTTTAGAATTTACCATCCTAAAACATACTAAAAATTCAATTTCTTTGAATAATTACATTACATCATTCCAATAGTAATATAAATTTCTCATAGTAGATATCTTTTCAATTTTGATTATAGATAATCCACAAACCCCCAGTACATGATCTATTAGATAGTGATAAACACTTCTGTAATGAATAAAAGGAAAAACTCAGTGAAATCAAGGAAATAAATTTCATTCTCTGTGCTTGCTGTTATACAACCCAAAAGCACTCAATAGAATAATATCTTTTTGTCAGCTAAAGACAAATGCACGCATTGGAGAACCTTGATTTAGAAATAAAAAAATTTTAAAAGATTAGGAAATCTATGATTATGGAATATTGATATTTTTCTGTTTTATTTTTATTTTTTAAGTTATATAATGGCAGGTTTATTGGATAGCCCAGGGAAAGAGAAACAGCATGCACATTCAGAGAGAAAGGGATAGAGAAGAGAGAGACAGAGACAGAGTGGGGAAGAAGAGAACAAGGGAAAGAGCCAGAGGGGAAGAGGAGGAGTGAGAGCGAGGGAGAGAGAGAACGAGGGAGAGAGAGAGAGAGAAGTGGGGGGAGGGAAAGGAGGCAGAGAGGGAAGTGAAGAGGAGAACAAGGAGGAGAGGAAGAGAGACAGAGTTTTTTGTTTTAAATTATTTTTTAATGTTTATTTATTACTTCAAGTTACATCTCCATCACAGTTTCCTCCCTTCACTCCTCCTGGCACCACCCTCCCACCCTCTCCACCCTCTCACACTTATTCTACTCCTCTGGTGTGGGGTGCCCCTACATATCAGCTCCCCTCAGTTCAGCAGCCATATGAGGGCTAAGAGTTTCCTCTTGCATTGGGGGCTTACATGGCAGCTCCACTAGGGCAAAATGTCCCACTAACAGGTAACAAAATCTATGTTCCTGTTCCTTTCAGTCTCTTGGTTGTAGGATAGTTATCCTGTACTAACTATATGGCTAAAATCCAGCTATAAGTAAATAGATGCCATGTGTATCTTTCTGGGTCTGGGTTAGCTCACTCAGGATGAGCTTTTCTAGTTCCATCTATTTGGCAGCAAATTGCATGATTTCCTTGTTTCTGATAGCTGAGTAGTATTCCATTGTGTAAATGTACCAGTTTTTTTTTTTAATCCATTTATTAGTTGAAGGACATCTGGGTTGTTTCCAGTTTTTAGCTATTACAAGTAAAGCTGCTATGAACATAGTTGAGGAGATGTCCTTGTGGTTTGGTGAGGAATCTTTTGGATATATTCCCAGGAGTGGTATGGCTGGGCCTTGAGGTAGAGCTGTTCCAAGTTTTCGAAGATATCATCAGACTGATTTCCACAGTGGTTGTTCAAGTTTACACTCCCCACCAGCAATGGAAGAGTGTTCCCCTTTCTCCACACCCTTGCCAGCATGTGCTGTCATTTGAGTTTTTGGTCTTAGCCATTCTGATAGATGTGAAATGGAGTCTCAGAGTCATCTTGAGTTATAATTCTCCAATGATTAAGAATGTTGAGAATTTCTTCAAGTGTCTCTCAGCCATTAGGGATTCCTTTTTTTGAATTCTTGGTTTAGTTCTTTTACTCATTTTTTGATTGGATTATTTGGTTTCTTGGTGTTTAATTTCTGGAGTTCTTTATTGGATGTGTGGTTGGCAAAGGTCTTTTCTCAATCTGTAGGTTGATATTTTGTTCTAATGACAGTGTCCTTTGCCTTACAGAATATTTTCAGTTTCATAAGGTCCCATTTATTGATTGTTGGTCTTAGAGCCTGAGCTATTGGTGTTCTGTTCAGGAAGTTATCACATGTGCGAATGAGTTTGAGGTTTTTCCACACTTTCTCTTCTATTGGATTTAGTGTGTCTGGCTTTATGTTAAGGTCTTTGATCCACTTGGATTTAAGTTTGTGCAAGGTGATGAATATGGGTCTGTTTGCATTCTTTTACATGTTGACATCCAGTTAGAGATGTTGTCCTTTTTCCATGTGATGGTTTTGGATTCTTTGTCAAAATTAAGTGACCCATATGTGTGTGGGTTTATTTCTGGGTCTTCAATTCGATTCCATTGATCACCTGGTCTGTTTCTATGCCAGTACCATGCTGTTTTTATTACTATTGCGCTGTAGTACAGCTTGAAATCAGGGATGCTGATACCTCCATTTTTTTTATTGTACAGGATTGATTTAACTATTCTGAGTTTTTGTTTTTTACATATGAAGTCGAGAATTGTTCTTTCAAGGTCTGTAAACAATTGTGTTAGTATATTGATAGGAATTGCATTGAATCTGTATATTGCTTTTGGTAGGATGGACACTTTTATTATTTTGACCCTATCTATCCATGAGCATGGGAGATCTTTCCATCTTATGATATCCTCTTCAATTTCTTTCTTCAAGAACTTGAATTTCTGGTTGTACAGATCTTTCACTTGCTTGGTTAGAGTTACCCCCAGGTATTTTATATTATTTGTGATATTACTTTAAATTATTTTAATATTAGCTTGTATTATAATGATATTTTAGTACATTTTAAATGCTCATGTATTCGTGATGCAAAATGAAGTACTTATAAATAAATGACTTGAGATATAGCCCATATTTTCAAATATCCTAGTAGAAAGTTATTGAACGATTTATTGCAATTATCAATGAATGCTAATAGGTATTATTGTCTTATACTAGTTTCACTCTTTCGTGTATGTTTGAAATTTTTCACATTAAAATAATTAAATAAGTAAATTCAGCAGTATTTCTTTACTTAAAAGTGTTTCATGTTTCTAATATTTGTATTACACATATGAAAACCTAAATGGGATCCTCAACGTCATTAAATTTAATTAACTACATTAAATTTAAAAAGAAAAAAGTAGAAATTTAATAAAATGCCAGTTATAAAGTAAATATTTATGTTAGTAAAAATATAGTTATTTTAAAGCTGTGGCTTTTTCTCTAAAATAAAAAGGTCATATTTTCATTTATAATGAATAATTAATACAAAAGGGTAAATTATAAGTATACATTTAAAACTGTACAAAAGTATCCTAAATGATATCATACAATAATTGCTTCCTACATAAATCAATAACTGGTAGATATAGTAGCAATAACTCTCTAATTTGATTAACTAGAAATTTGTCATTTAAGCTATAAGTTACTCTGTATAACATTAAAATATAAATATCAAAAAGTGTAAAGATATTTTAAAGGAAAGACAATTATTTGTTTTTTATCTTTTCTATATGTATATTACTACAGAGAGATATAGATGTAAATTGTGTAATGTTGATATATAAGCAATAAAATACCATTAGGTGAGTAAGTTTTGAATCATGACTCATATTGATGATAAACCGTAGAGGAGAAATAGATGAGATCATGGATGTAACATTTTAAAAAATGGTCTCATCCCATAACATATAGAGGCAATCATTATAAATAATACAGCTACATAAAAATTTACACATAAATCTGGTACAAGTATTTCTATATAAAAATATTAGGAATCTTTGAAAATCTAGAGGAAAGTGATAGCAAAACACTAATTGGATAATTTAATAATTATTCCCTAAAATTATTTCTTCTTAGTATGAAAAAAATTCTCATATAAAGTATAAAAAAATCTGATCATAAAAAACATGAGAGTCAGCAAAGAGCCTTTTGGCTTTCATTTTGAAATCTTGAATTTTGTCATATCTATTGTTACTATTTTTATTTTTTACTCATTTGTTTTCAAGAATAACCTCAACCCCATAACTTCTGAAGATTTTTGGAGTTTGATCACTACCAGTACTCATATGAATTACATTAAAAAGTCTCCCCTAGTCCAATCTTTTATTTTTAAAGGTTGTGCCCACATTCTCATTTGAAAATGATTACATATCATGTCCAAATCTGACTTTGTACTCTGAAGTTTTCCAGTTTTTCACACTATAATACAATATTTATTCTTTGATAATTTCAAAGTGTATGCAACATATTTTGATCAGATTCACCCCCAATAACACCCTCCCACTTTTCCCTTTTCCTTCCCTATCATTCTCTCAACTTTAAAAATAACTCTCTGAGTCCAATTAGTGTTGCCTGTTTACAAATGGGTTTGAAGTTATCCATTGAAGTATGTTCAACCTACCAGGGACTACACCTCTGAAGAAAACTAACTCTCCATCCTCTACCATCTAGCAACTATCAACAATTCTTCAGTTAGGGCTTGGGTTTCCTGTGCCCCTTCCCATTCATGTTAGAATGGTTTGATCTTGTGCAGGTCTAGTTCAGGCCATCACAGCTGCTGTGAGTTAATGAGTGTAACAGTTCATATTCAGTGGACACTTTTTCACCCTATTCTACCTGAAACTCTCACACATAAAAATAATTCCATGCCCTTCTATCGTGATTTCTCTTTACGTTTAAGGGGAGGAGGTGTAATGATTGAGTACCATTTATCCCAGAGATACCTATTTCCTGTACTTTAGCCAGTTGTGAGTCTCTGTATTTACTGCTGTCCATTGAACAAGGAAGCTTCTCAGATGTGACTGACAAATACACTAATGAGCCTTTGTCCTGTATTTCCATTTTGGGTTTCAGCATTTCATTGTGTAACATTAGGATCTTTGATACATTTGATACTGATATGAAGGCAGGATGGGAGACAAGATCTAGTTTCTTTTGGAAAAAATTAATGTCCATAAAAAAGACTTATCCATCCATCTATCTATCTATCTATCTATCTATCTATCTATCTCTCTATCTGTCTTTCTATCTCTCTCCCTCTCTCCCTTCGTCATATATAAATAAATATATAAAGAATATATATATATATATATTCTGATATTCTCCCTATAAATGCTTATGATACAAACAAAAGTACCTGAGCCAATCTTATTCTTACTACCATCTCAGAAAATAACTCTGACCTCACATTTCATATTACACAGAAATGACTAAGCAAAAATAGAGACTGTCACAATTCCATGCATAGGTACTAGAATTTGTTGATATTTTAGAGCATAACCAACTGTAGCATTCAAAATAAATCAGCAAATAGCAAGAACACTGGAATGTTAGCATCAGTTTTCATACCTCAAGTGTGATAAGGAGATATAATAGAAGAAAATAGTAATAATAATGTGGATTTCTGTTACAATTGAGGTGAAATGCCTCGGACCTTTACAGCAAACCAGTCAGAAGACATTTTCTCTAGAGAGCAGATAGTAACAATGCTAGATAATATTACAGGAATTTTCATCTAATTAATTGCATCTTACATAGCTACAAAAACTGTTCAGCATCAAAAGATATCTTTAAATATTCTACAGAGCCAAAATATCCAAGTTTTCCATGATGGACTGCCCTCCAAATAAGCTCATAATGTCCAATTTAATTTTGTTCAGTGTTAATTTCATTTCGTCTTGATAAAATGTAATCATGATTGAATTAATTGATTCTGTGGTTCACTAGTAGATACCACTCATGTCTTGTATACCTAGGAAACGTGTTATAGCTTCTGTTTCAACAAACTATTAATAAACACAAATTATGATAGGCTTTGAAAGAACTGTGGTTCACATTCTTACTTTGTTTTGTATTTAAGCATGACTTAGTATTTAGATCCCTCATAATATTATTTTATTCTAATAAAGCCTGAAGATAATAGTTTAAGAAAAGATACTTTGTGTATGGCATGGTAGATACCAGATCTTAATCTTTTTATATGATTTTGTAATTTAAAATTTTTCATATAATGAATTTTGATCATGTTCCTTCTCCTGTAGCTCTTCCCAGATCCTACCTTCTTCCCTACCCACCAACAGTATATGCATGCTCATTCTATTTCTTCTTTCTCAAAACAGTAAAATTGAAAGATAAAAGAAACAGAAAACCCAATAAGACAGAAATTCCTAAAACAAACCAAGCAAAAAAAAAAAAAAACAAACAAACAAACAAAAAAAAAAAACAAAGAAAAACTCATACAAATACCCATGGAGTTCATTTTGTGTTGGCCAACTACTCCTTTGTGTGGAGCCTACCCTGGTGTATGATATCCAGGGACATTCCATTAGAGAAAGTGATTTTCCCTTTGTTAACAGGTATCAATTGCAAATCACTTTTTGTTTAAGGTTAGACCCCTTGTCCACTTCTCTCTTTCAGAGCTGGGACCCCATCTGTCTTGAACTTACGCAGATACTATATGTGCTGCCACATTTTCTGTGAGTTCACATGTGTGAATTATTCTTAGATGATTTTTCTACCATGCATTATAATATGGTAAAAAATACAAATAAATTAAAGAAAGAAATCTTCAAGTTGTATTCTAAGAAATTGTGAAAATTGAAGTGATTTACTGAGTTCTTGAACTTTGTCTTTCTCTGTTTCTTTGTCACATAAAAATAAAATCTTATTTTTTACCCAAGCAAGATATAAATTGAAAATAAGCTGAAGTTATTTAAGGAAAATCCAAACATTATCTCTTATGTAAGACATATCTAAAGCATGAGCAAAAATAACAATTTAAAAAACTGTCTTGATATAAAATCTGCTTGAAAGATATTCATAGCACCCCAGAGTTGCACTATTCATGGGTTACCATGCAACTAAATTTAAGCAATTTAGTCCGGCTGCTCTATCCTGCTTGTCTGTGTTCTTAATTACTAAAACCTCAAGAATCTAAAATGTTGAGTACTACTCAAAGATAAGAACAGTTATAGCAATAGTGTTTCCTGAAATTGTTTAATTATTAAAAGAAGACAGTAATGTACAGCTGCGTAATCACTTTTAAAACCTGGCTTATTCATCTTCAGTCAGGAAGCAGAGCTGATGCTAAATAAAGCGAAGAACACTCAACCACAGTGACAAAAATGAGCCTTAACATTTGCATCTACATTTATGCATTCATATTATAAAATCTTAATATTCTTTAAGTTTGACAACTTTAAAATTAATCATCTAATGACAAAAGTAGTATATATTGTAGCAACTGGGGGTTCATGAGAAAGAAATATTACTTTGTCTCTCCATGTATATGTCAACTCACATACTATTTAAGGATAAATATTTCTAAATAGCTTCAAAATCATTCTCAAACTCATTAAAATAGAAGAGGATAGCAATTATTTGAAATTCAGTTTTTTTGAGTCAAATTGTGATAATTTGTAATTGCCTATTAGGATATATTTTCATTAGAAATGATGTGAGAACATACAATAACAATATTCTATTTCTGTTGGCTAAAAGCAAAATGAATGAAGTTGCCAAATCCCTCCAATTAAATCTGAGAAGACAGGAGGCTCCAACTTGGATGAAAAATGTATTTCTCAATGTAAATAAATGACATTTAAGTATTTATTTATTCATTTGAATATCATGCAAATATTAAAGTGTTTGTTATATGCCAAGCTGTCAACGGTTACTGCCTCCTTGATACACATCTTGAGATGGGGCACAACATAGGAGGTAGTATGAAGCCAGTCACTGATGGTGTCTGATACTGTGTGTTCCTCCCACACAGTCCCCAACACCAAGTTCTGTGCTACAAACCTTGGGAATTAAGGAAGGAAGGAAGGAAGAAAATAAGGAAGGAAGGAAGGAAGGAAGGAAGGAAGGAAGGAAGGAAGGAAGGAAGGAA
>CAJQZJ010027543.1:54214-64414 GCA_907164525.1 Lophiomys imhausi | reverse complement strand
GAGAAAAAGGAAGAAAGAAAGAAAGAAAGAAGAAAGGAGGGAGGGAGGGAGGGAAAGAGGCCACTTTCCTACACTGTGATTAATCAAAGGAGAGTGCCAGCAGAAGGAGGAAAGAATGGAAGTGGAGAAGGTAGGAAGAGGAGAATGTATAAAAAGAGGCTACCATTAGGGTACTTTAGTAATAGTCGCAAAAGTCTTAGTGTATACTAGAAGTGAATCCAGAATCTATTTCCTCAAATGAAAAATTGTCTCATAAATGTATCAACATGTCCAACACATCATAATAGCTCAAGAAATTGCACAGTGTTCATACATTTTGGAGATTTTTATCTTCCTCTTTATTTGCTAAGGGATGATAGTTCCAGGAAAATAGAATAAGTGACAATAATTTTGAACAATTCAGAAATTTTCTGATATATAATCTCTGTCACACCTTCATTACTACAGTGAGAGTGCTACCTTCAGTTGCGAAAGGGAATTGAGAACTGACCATGGCTCTGTGAAAATTGTAAATGGATCTCAGTTTAATTGTGGTAGATATGTGGTAGCTAATTCTGAGTATTAAACAACTGTATAAATATTGGAAGAGCAGAAAATCTAACAGAATATAACTAATACTTAGATATTCTGAGAGTCTTATTTTTAAATGCCACAAATAAATATTCAGTATACAAAAATAAAGGTTGTGATGTGGGACAAAACTCTTGTTTCTCAACTCTGACAGCACATTAGAATCACTTTTGGATATTTAAAAATAAGTTCATGTCTGTGCCATCAATGAAATATTTCTCATTAATTGGCATGAGGATTCCTTATCATTGGCATTGCTATTTTGATGGATTGATTGATTATTTATTTATTTATCTATTTAGCTATCTATCTACCTACCTATCTATCTACCTACCTACCTACCTGTCTGTCTGTCTATCTATCTATCTATCTATCTATCTATCTATCTATCTATCTATCTATCTATCTATCTATTTATTTTACATCCTGATTGCATCCTCCTCTCTAAAGTTCACAGTTGATTCTGTCGGGTACCCTTGGTTGAGAGCCATTGTTCAAAATGGATGAACACAAGGTTCGTATACTTGTTACACAAAGTAATGCAGAAACTTACATTATAGAATTTCTCATTTTACAGATGTCATGCAGAAATGTATTTGACAAAAGTTAAATCAAGTGCTTTCAGTTTTATCATGAAACTTAGCATCTAACTCTTTCAAAAGTAAAGGAAATGAAAAGTAAACTCAGACAGAAGCGCATTTCACTGGTGTATGTGTATATGTGAGAGAGAGAATTTCATATCTTCATGACTACTACAGAACCATAGAACAAATCATCCTGACACCACAAGTTTATATGTCCTGTGATG
Source organism: Lophiomys imhausi (assembly GCA_907164525.1). Taxonomy (NCBI): domain Eukaryota; kingdom Metazoa; phylum Chordata; class Mammalia; order Rodentia; family Muridae; genus Lophiomys; species Lophiomys imhausi. The sequence continues at coordinate 63,036 of CAJQZJ010027543.1, read as the reverse complement.
GTCTCACAGAGAAGACATGGCTGAAGCTATGTAGGAGGAATATTTAGCCTGAAAACAAATACTCCCTAAGCAAGGAAATTTATATTGTATATACTCTACTATAGTCACTCAGTAAAAGGACTAATATTCACACATACACTATCATTTCCAGCCATTTGCACCACCAAATGTACAACATAAAAACTCTCTAAAAATCTATATTTACAAGTATGTACACCAGACAAGGAGTACAAACATACACTAAATGTGCAAGTATACTCAAAACACAAGAATGTACACCAGACAAAGAATACTGTTGTCTTAAATAGTCTTCACTTTTTAATTTGCATTTGTTTATTTTTATTTATTCATTCATTATTACTGTGTTAGCTTTTACAAGATGTGTGGGGTTGAGGGTAATTAATATACCATGGAGAACATGTGGAGCTAGAGGACAACTTTGTGTAATTGTTTAATTCCTTCTACCTTTATTTGAGTTCCCGAAGATGAAACTCATGTCACCAGGCTTACACATTAAGCACCTGTACCACTAAATCATCTCCTCGCCCTTTTCTTCATAAGGCAGTTGCCTTACTCACCATTTTTTTTTAACTTACTGGGGTGAGGGACTGTTATGTAGGGACACTCCACTGCAGAAGAGCAAGATGGAAGGGTTAGGGGGTAGAGGATGGGAGAGCGGGGCTGGGAAGGGGGGAAAGAGGACAATATGATGGAGATGTAACCAGAAGCAACAAAAAATTATTAATAAAACAAATTTTATTAAAAATTTTGTACTTGCAATGTAGGAGAGTTCCCCTTTCTCCACAACCTCACCAGCATGTGCTGTCATTTGAGCTTTTGATCTTAGACATTCTGACAGGTGTGATTGGAGTCTCAGAGTCTTCTTCAGTTGCATTTCTGTGATAATTAAAGATGCTGAGCATTTCTTAAAGTGTCTCTCAGGCATTAGAGATTCCTTCTTTATGAATTCTCTGTTTAGCTCTGTTTTCCATATTTTGATTGGATTATTTGGTTTCTTGACATTTGATTTCTTGAGTTCTTTGTAAATTTGGATATTAGCCATCTGTCAGAAGTGGGGTTGGTGAAGATTTTTTCCCAATCTGTAGGCTGCTGTTTTGTTCAAATGACAGTGTCTTTTGCCTTACAGAAGCTTTTCAGTTTCATGAGGTCCCATTTATTGATTGTTGGTCTTAGATCCTGAGCTGTTGATGGAAGTGCAGGCTTGTGCAACCACTGTGGAGGTCAGTCTGGCAATATCTTAGAAAACTTGGAATAGCTCTGCCTCGGGACCCAGCATACCACTTCTGGGTATACATGATTCCTCACCAAATCACAAGGAAGTTTCCTCATCTATGTTCACAGCAGCCTTATTTGTAATAGCTAGAAACTGAAAACAACCCAGATGTCCCTCAACCGAAGAACGGATTAAAAATCTGTGGTACATCTACACAATGGAATATTACTCAGCCATCAGAAACAATGAAATCATGCAATTTGCAGACAAATGGATGGAACTAGAGAAGCTCATCCTGAGTGAGCTAACCCAGACTCAGAAGGATGCACATGGCATCTATTCACTTATAGTCGGATTTTAGCCATATAGTACAGGATAACTATACTACAACCATTACACCAAAGGGACCATGAACATAGACTTTTTTTTTTCCTGTCAATGAGACACTTTGCCCTAGTGGTGCTGCCTTGTAGGCCCCCAGTATATGAGGATTCTCTTGGCCCACATATGACTGCTGAACTGCAGCAGGGGACTGTTATGTAGGGACACTCCACTCCAGAGAAGTGGGATAGAAGGGATAGTAGAGGATGGGAGGGTGGGACTGGGAAGGAGTGGAAAGAGAACACTGTGATGGAGATGTAACCTGAAGTAATAAATAAATATTTTTTAAAAATTTGTACTTGCATATAATGTGTTTTGATAAAGTTCACCACTATTCATTTCCACTTCCCACTCCTCCCATAATTCCACCATGGCCTTTTCCTAGTGTTTTTAGACCTGTGGAATCCACACAGTACTGATAATTTATGCAGGGTGGTCAGGGTATTTCCTAAAATGTGTAGCCTCTCAGGGCTGCATCCCTGAAGAAAACTGACCTTCTCCCAGCAGCCACTAATGGTCAGGAGCTCCTTAGCTAGAGGTGGAGATTTATGATCTTCTCCCCCTTATGGTGGGATTTTGTCTCACCATTTTTATCTAGTGAAGGTCACTGGAGCTGTTTCCCAAAGTTTTATAACTTCAAAGATTCAGATGCTCTACCATGAAGAATGTGAAAGAATGTGAAAAACAAATACAGCAAATAGCACTAGTTGTGAGGTCATTAGCTACAGTTCAAAGCATATTTTTTCATAATGTCTATGAACTTTGATAATCTCATCAACAGTATTATTAATTTTAGAGGACTCTAGTGAAGATGAAAAGCTATAAGCTCCCCAATGTTACTAGTATGTATGCGATTTCAGGGATGACCACTTAGTATTGTATAACCAATTAGGTGGGCACATTATATGGATTGAAGAAGTTGTATTTATATATGTAGGAACTCAAGGAAAAAAGGCCACAGGCTATGAATTTGAGATATAAAAATCGTGCATATTGGAGGGGTTGGAGAGGAAAGAAAGGGGAAATTATGTGATTGTATTTTGCTTTCAAAAATACTGAAAAATAGTGAGCACTATAAATTGAGGGTATTTTAAATGTGGTTTCCCTATCCCAGGCTTCAAGATCATTTCTTAGTTTCTCACACTTAGCATTGATTTGATGAATAAGTGAAACAAAGTACAATAGACCACCATTCACTTTAAGGATATTCAAAGCAGTAAATAATATTACTGTTGTTTTGTATCTTACATTGTTAGATGAATTTCAGTTATTTGATAATTGAATATGACACAGTAGCAGAAGTGGACCCTCAAAATGAAGGTTATGGGTTTTTTGCAGTTATATAAAAATTCCAATTATATGGTACCAAGAAAAGGACCAAAAAATATTCAGAAGTGATGGGTCGTACACTGAATGAAAGTAATCCTCTAAGAATGTAGGTTTTCCTACTTCTTTGACAACACTGTGTAAGGTAAGCAGTTGGAGACTTGGGTTAAGAACCTACTATACTTGCAGTGCTTTTCACTGGATGCCACAGAACAGTCAGAGTATCTTATTTTATTTCTGCTCTAATTGTTCCATGAGGAATTAAAATCTGAAACCCTAATATCCTCCTTGACACTTTTCATTCTCAGCCCAAATTATGCTACAGTTAGTTCTACCTCCAAGGTATTTGTTTCGAGTTGATTCTCCCTGTCTCTATTTGGGTACTCCCTCGTGCCTATTGATATAGCCTTTTCTATACATTAAAGACTGGATGAATTTTATAAAGGTATATTTGATGAACAATTTTTAAAATAATTGATAGTTCACCTCTGCTTTGAGATGTGATAAATATATTTTTAATGACTTTTGAATATTATCATCATATTGCCCCTAGAACAGTACAGGAAACAGACATATATGCAGGTATACACCTCTACATTACAATTCTATTTATCATTTAATTTATTGATATGAATGGAATTTAATATTTAATTTGTAAAACCAGTCTACTGTCAATAGTTTTCATTGCCAGAAACCTTTAACTTTGTAAATAATATTTCTCCTTATATTATAGTCATTTAATATATTTTTTATCATTCATTTATTAATTCAAGTTACATCTTCATCACAGCTCCCTCCCTCCAACCCCTCTCGATCCCACCCTCCCACCTTCTACCCTGTCTCCCACCTAGCCTACTCCTTCTGTGTGGGTTGCCTCTGCATATTAGCCCCCCTCATTTCATCAATCACATGAGGGCTAAGCATCCTCTTGCACAGGGAGCATACATGGCAGTTCCAATAGGGTGGATTGTCCCACTAACAGGCAACCAAATCTATCTTGCTGTTCTTTTGGGTCTATTGATTGTTATCCTGTACTATATGGTTATCCTGTACTATCTGGATAAGATCCAGTTATAAGTGAATATATGCCATGTATATCTTTCTGAGTCTGAGTTAGCTCATTTTCATGATGAGCTTTTCTAGTTCCACCCATTTGATTGCAAATTGCATGATTTCCTGTTTCTGATAGCTGAGTAGTATTCCATTATGTAAATGTACCACAGATTTTTTTTTACCATTCTTCGGTTGAAGGACAACTTCTTTGTTTCCATTTTCTAGCTATTACAAATAAAGGTGTTGTGAACATAGTTGAGGAGATGTCCTTTTATGGTTTGGTGAGGAATCTTTTGAATATATGCCCTGGAGTGGTATGGCCATGTTTATCACCTTGCACAAAACTTAAGTCCAAGTGGATCAAAGACTTTAACATAAAGCCTGACACATTAAATCTAATAGAAGATAAAATGAGGAAAAGCCTCCAACTCATTGGCACAAGTATCAACTTCCTGAACAGAACACCAATAGCTCAGGCACCAAGAACAACAATCAATAAATGGGACCTTATGAGACTGAAAAGCTTCTGTAAGGCAAAGGACACTGTCATTAGAACAAAACAACAGCTTACAGATTGGGAAAAGATATTCACCAACCCCACATCCAACAGAGGGCTAATATCCAAAATTTATAAAGAACTCCAGAAATTAAATACCAAGGAACCAAATAATCTAATCAAAAAATGGGGAACAGAGATAATTCACAGAAGAGGAATCTTTAATGGCCTAGAGACACTTGAAGAAATGCTCAGCATCCTTAATCATCAGAGAAATGCAACTCAAGACCACTCTGAGATTCCATCTCACACCTATCAGAATGGCTAAGACTAAAAACTCAAAGACAGCACATGGTGGCAAGGTTGTGGAGAAAGGGGAACAGTCCTCCATTGCTGGTGGAAATGAAAACTGTACAACCACTATGGAAATTAGTCTGGCAATATGTTAGAAAACTTGGAAATAGCTCTACCTCAAGACCCAGCCATTTAATATTTTTGAAATATTATTTACATTATTGGTTAATACAAACTTAGGACTACCACTAGCTCTTCTCACCTATGTGTTGAGAAAGAACTATATATATCACTGTGTTGCAAATGCGTTTTAGAGCATTTTGATCCCTGTTTTTCAAAATAAGTAGTTTGTTTTATAACTCCACATAGTTCTAGTTCATGTAAATGAAGCATTCTAAGAAAGGCTGTGTTGTTAACAAAAGAGGTTCTTTTTCATGTACATATATACAATTTTATGAACTATTTTATGAACTTGTGATTTATATTGTAATAACTTGTACACCATTGTTTGCTTTCTCTTCCTTACTACAAGATATAAATAGCAAAAAGGCAGACTTTGTTTCAGGACTTATTTCTGGGAGCATTTTTCAGTTCCTATACAGAAATGCCTGAAATCTGATTATTTACAAGCAAAGAGGTTTATTTTGTCTCATGGCCATGTATGTCCAAGAACAAGGTAACAATGTTGCTCACTTTCTGGTAAAGTTCTCAGACATTCTTATGCATGGTAGAAAAGCTGAATAACATTCAGACAGCTGCATAAAGGGTGTCTCCTAAGCCATACCATTGTTTCATAACAACCTACTCATTTTAGAAATAATCCAATTTCACAAGAGTGAAAATTTTACACTAAAACTGGACATTAGTCCATTCATGAAGGCTCACAAACCAAAAGCCTTCCACTGTTTTTCACTACCAAAATATGCCATATAAAGAAATTAAGCTTAATTCTGACTTTTGAGGGGAACATATATTATATTCAAAGTATAGCATAAACCCCTTTAGACTTATCCAGTAGGAATTCTAATAATGGAAATTAATTAAATTGAATTGCATTAAAACTTTAAAATATGGGCAAGTCAGATGGAAATATGAAGACTCTTTAACCTTTAGTAACATGGTATCCAGGCTTAACATTTCCAGTCACAGAATTTAAACTTAAGATGTATTTTCTGTTTATTGCTCTAAGTATATGCTTTAGTGTATGTGTGCAAAGACAGATTGATCATGTACTACAAGGGTGAAGAAGAGCTGTCAACATTGCTCCCAAAATCTCATGCCTTAGCGAAAGAAAATAAAAAATAAGAAAATAAAATAAGCCCTTGGATGGGCAAAATTCGCCTTTCACATAAATCCAAATTAGAACAATTAGTTGAATCATGATTACTTTGATACATTCATAATTTTAAAAAGTACCCTTTTTGGACATTTCTGAGTATATTCACAGCATGTACATTAACTGTTATGTAACTTTTAGTTTAAATTTTATTTAATTTTCATTGGTAATTAAAAAGCAGTGTTGGTCTATTAGAAAGGTAAACTGATACCATTTGACTAAAAACATTAACTGATTAAGTATTGAACTTTAATTTTATCTATGAATAAATTAGAGAATTTTCAAGGATTTGTTACTAAATACTAGTGATAAGGGTGACAATAATTCTAAATATACACATATACACATTGTGGAGTTTGTATTAGAATTGTCCTCATAAACTCATATGACAGAAAAGTAACATATACCCATGTGCAAGTAAGAATTGTGAGATTTGTATTGGGAAGATATTGATTGCAAGACCAAAATCAATTTGATTTACTTTTTAGGTTAATAAATATCACAACACAGAAGTAGACTTAAAGATATGCAACTTTTATACAACCTTCATGGTGTGCTCATCTCTAAGCAGTGTGTAATGGATGACATCAGGCCCATTTCTATAAAGTGTTCCTTTCAATTTTTAAATTGAAAACAATAAATGATAGGCATAGACACATATTATTTCAGAATATATTCTGAAAGGGCACTCAGTTAAACACAAAACAAACTAATCAGGTAATTGAAATAGAAATGTTTTTTTCATTACAATATCATTAAATTTACTGATGCTTATCTAATATTTCTGTGTTCCATGTTCCATGTCTGTTTTATTTTTACTCATGTCCTATTAAGGGCTAGCAAGTTGTGATCAATGTTATTGTCCACAGTAGCATTTCTCATTTTATTGGGTGCTGAAACAATTGGGAATTGTACTGTAATGTGGATATCAATTAATGACTGGGGCTGACGGTCTTGTGAAAAAAAATCACAACAAACCAGTTAATCAGGCAAAGTAGATGTTACCAAGACTATTAACATAGGGAATAGATACTATTAAAATGCTGGAGAAAGACTCAACTTCAAAGAAACATAAGGTTGGAAGATTTTAAAGTGCTGAAATAAACTAATGGAAAAACAGTAGAGAGTATGGTCAAGTATGGAGAAGGCTGTTTAATGTGGTTAGGCCATTAGTATATACTAATAGCCCCTTATCCATGTTATGCTTGTTTCCTTCCACAGAGATGAAGAGATAGGGACCCTAATTTTCTTACAGATTTCATTTTTAAAAGATGGACCCAAACTCTTTGAGGAAGATATTTTTCGATTGTAGAAAGTTTATATCTCATAGGAGCCAAAGCTTTCACAAGTGCAAGTTTTCTAAAACAATCTTTTAAAAAATCACATGTTATTCCACTCTGAGGAAACTATCTAAACCAACTGAGCAAATCATGAAGGCCCTCTTATTTAGTCAATGTTTTAATAATTTCCTATGTGCAGTGGATGCTGTTGATCTGTACACCGCACTAAGTAGCAGTACATATGCTTGCTAGGTAGATCCTAGTGTTGAGGACTTTTGGTCTTTCACTGTGGAAAATAGGGTTATGATAAAGCATTATTGTTATAGTTTGCTTTAATTGTTTTCTTCATGGTATTAACAAATAGATTGTATCATCCATTTTTAAGCAATTGAATAAAACAGTCAGGTTTTGTTGATGAGAGTACAAAAATATAATTTAATGCTACAAATAGTTATTACCCAATAAAGTCAATTTCTTATATAATCAGATAAGCCAGAGCAATGTGCCAGAATTAACAGAAAATCATTAAAGTTAGAATACTAACATTCTAAGAACTTTTTTACAAATTGAATTTTCCTAAGGATATTATAAACCAATTTTCCTAATTACAATAGATAGAATGTAGAAACACTTTCTTTTTTAACTTAGCTGACAGACTTTCAAAACATTTGAGTCACCTGTGTGGACAGTGCCTTTTATTCCATTAAATTAATGTTGTAATTTAAAATTTTCTTTTTGAAATGATTAATATTCTTAAATGAAATTCATTAATATATTTATATTGAAAATAGTGTGGCCGGGCCCAGTCCTGGAGTAATCTATGATGGCTAATCTGATTTTTGTTTTTTTTATGTTTATTTATTGCTTCAAGTTAATCTCCATCGCAGTCTCCTCCCTCCCCCCTCCCACCATCTCTTCTTTCTCCCACATATCCTACTCCTCCAGTGTGGGCTGCCCCTACATATGAGCCCCCCTCAGTTCATCAGTCACATGAGGGTTAAGAGCTTCCTCTTGCACTGGAGGCCTACATGGCAGCTCCACAAGGGCAAAGTGCCCCACTAACAGGTAACAAAGTCTATGTTCCTGTTCTTTTCAGTATCTTGGTTGTAGGATAGTTATCCTGTACTGTATGTCCAAAATCCAGTTATAAGTGAATACATGCCATATGCATCTTTATGGCTCTGGGTTAGCTCATTTAGGATTAGCTTTTCTAGTTCCATCCATTTGCCAGAAAATTGCATGATTTCCTTGTTTTTGATGGCTAAGTAGTATTCCATTGTGTAGATGTACCACTTTTTTTTTAAAATGCTTTATTTTTTTTTCTTCAAGTTACATCTCAGTAACAAACCCCTCCCTATTCCCCCTTCCTATCCCGCCCTTCCACCCTCTTCCCCCCAGAAGTTTCCCCTTTCAGTCCAACAG
>CAJQZJ010027543.1:0-24214 GCA_907164525.1 Lophiomys imhausi | reverse complement strand
TTATGTCCATGTTCCTTTTGGTGTGTTGGTTGTAGTACAGATATCCTATACAATATAGCTAAAATCCTACTATAAGTGAATGGATGCCATGTGCATCCTTCTGAGTCTGGGTTAGCTCACTCAGGATGAGCTTCTCTAGATCCATCCATTTGGTTGCAAATTGCATGATCTCATTGTTTCTGATAGCTGAGTAATATTCCATTGTATAGATGTACCACAGTTTTTTAATCCATTCTTCAGTTGAGGGACATCTGGGTTGTTTCCAATTTCTAGCTATTACAAATAAGGCTGCTATGAACATAGATGAGGAGACTTCCCTATGACTCCTTGAGGAGTCCTTTGGGTGTATACCCAGAAGTGGTATGGCTGGGTCCTGAGGCAAAGTTATTCCAAGATTTCTAAGATATCGCCAGACAGACCTCCATAGTGGTTGCACAAGCCTGCACTCCCACCAGCAATGGAGTAGGGTTCCCCTTTCTCCACACCCTCGCCAGCATGTGATGTCATTTGAGCTCTTTATCTTAGCCATTCTGACAGGTGTGAGATGGAATCTCAGGGTCGTCTTGAGTTGCATTTCTCTGATGATTAAGGATGTTGAGCATTTCTTCAGGTGTCTCTCGGCCATTAGGGATTCCTCCTTTGTGAATTCTCTATTTAGCTCTGTCTCCCATTTTTTGACTGGATTATTTGGTTTCTTGGCATTTAGTTTCTTGAGTTCTTTGTAGATTTTAGATAATAGCCCTCTATCAGATGTGGGGTTGGTGAAGATTTTCTCCCTGTCTGTTGGTTGCCGTTTTGTTCGAATGACAGTGTCTTTTGCCTTACAGAAGCTTTTCAGTTTCATGAGGTCCCATTTATTGATTGTTGATCTCAGGTCCTGAGCTGTTGGTGTTCTGTTCAGGAAGTTGTCACCTGTGCCAATGAGTTTGAGGGTTTCTCCTACTTTTTCTTCTAGTATATTTAATGTGGCCGTCCTTATGTTAAGGTCTTTGATCCACTTGGATTTAAGTTTTGTACAAGGTGATAGGTATGGGTCTAATTTCATTCATTTGCAAGTGGACATCCAGTTGGACCAGCACCATTTGTTGAAGATGCTGTCCTTCTTCCATTGTGCCGTTTTGGCTTCTTTGTCAAAGATTAGTTGGCCATAGGTGTGTGGGTCCATGTTTGGGTCTTCAATTCGATTCCATTGTTCCACTGGTCTGTTTCTATACCAGTATCATGCTGTTTTTATTACTATTGCTCTGTAGTACAGCTTGAAATCTGGGATGGTGATACCTCCAGATGCTTTTTTATTGTACAGGATTGATTTAGCTATTCTGGGCTTTTTGTTGTTCCATATGAAATTGAGGCTAGCTCTTTCCAGGTCTATAAAGAATTGTGTTGGTATTTTGATAGGAATTGCATTGAATCTATATATTGCTTTTGGTAGGATAGCCATTTTTATTATGTTGATCCTACCTATCCATGAGCATGGGAGCTCTTTCCATCTTCTAAAGGCCTCTTCCATTTCTTTCTTCAGGGGCTTGAAGTTCTTGTTGTATAGGTCCTTTACTTGCTTGGTTCAGTTACCCCCAGGTATTTTATATTGTTTGTGGCTATTGTGAAGGGGGTTGTTTCCCTTATTTCTTTCTCAGTACATTTGTTTGTTGTATAAATAAGGGCTTTAGATTTATTTGAATTAATTTTGTATCCAGCCACCTTGCTGAAGTTGTTTATCAGCTGTAAGGGTTCTTTGGTGGAGTTTTTGGAGTAGCTTATGTATACTAACATATTATCTGCGAATAGGAATAATTTGACTTCTTCATTTCCAATATTTATCCCTTTGATCTCCATTAGTTGTCTTATTGCTCTAGCAAGGACTTCAAGTACTATATTGAAGAGATATGGTGAAAGTGGACATCCTTGTCTTGTCCCTGAGTTTAGAGGAAATGCTTCAAGCTTCTCTCCATTTAATTTGATGTTGGCCACTGGCTTGCTGTATATTGCCTTTATTATTTCTAGGTATGGTCCTTTTATGCCCGTTCTCTCCAGAACTTTTAGCATAAAGGGGTGTTGGATTTTGTCAAATGCTTTTTTTGCATCTAGCGAGATTATCATGTGGTTTTTTTCTTTCATCTTGTTTATATGGTGAATTACATTGATAGACTTTCGTATATTGAACCATCCCTGCATTCCTGGGATGAAGCCTACTTGATCATGATGTATGATACTTTTGATGTGTTCTTGAATTCGGTTTGCTAGTATTTTATTAAGTATTTTTGCATCTATGTTCATGAGGGAGATTGGTCTGAAGTTCTCTTTCTTTGTTGGGTCTTTGTGTGGTTTAGGAATCAGAATGACAGTGGCCTCATAGAATGAGTTTGGCAGTGTTGTTTCTGTTTCAATGTGGTGGAAGAGTTTGAAGAGTAATGGTGTTAGTTCCTCTTTGAAGGTCCTGTAGAATTCCGTGCTAAAGCCATCTGGACCTGGGCTTTTTTTGGTTGGGAGATTATTAATGACTGTTTCTATTTCCTTAGGTGTTATTGGGCTGTTTAAGCTGTTAATCTGATTTTGATTTAGTTTTGGTAGGTGGAATTTATCGAGGAAATTGTCCATTTCGCTTAGGTTTTAAAATTTAGTGGAATATAGATTTTTAAAATAGAACCCGAATATTTTCTGGATCTCCTCAATGTCTGTTGTTATTTCTCCCTTTTCATTTCTGATTTTGTTGATTTGTGTCCTTTCCCTTTGCCTTTTAGTTAATTTGGCTAGGGTTCTGTCTATTTTGTTGATTTTCTCGAAGAACCAACTCTTGGTTTCATTGATTGTTTGTATAGTTCTTTTTGATTCTAAGTTGTTTTTTTCAGCCCTAAGTTTGATGATTTCCTGCCTTCTGCTCCTCTTGGGAGTGTTTGCTTCTTTTTTTTCCAATTCACCCAGCTTAGCTGTTCATTCACTAATATGAGCTGTCACAATTTTCTTTTTGAAAGCACTTTGTGCTATGAACTTTCCTCGTAGCACAGCTTTCATTGTATCCCATAGGTTTGGGTATGTTGTGTCTTCATTGTCATTGGATATTAAGAAGTCTTTGATTTCCTTCTTTATTTCTTCCCTGACCCAGTGGTCATCCAGTAAGGAGCTGTTCAATTTCCATGTGTGTGTAGGCTTTCTGTTGATTCTTTTGCTGTTGAAGACCAGCTTTATTCCGTGGTGGTCTGATAAGATACAAGGTGTTATTTCAATTTTCTTGTATCTATTGAGACTATCTTTGTGACCAACTATGTGGTCGATTTTGGAGAAGGTTCGTTGGGGTGCTGAGAAAAAGGTGTATTCCTTTGTGTTTGGGTGAAACGTTCTATAGATATCTGTTAGGTCCATTTGTTTCATGATCTCTGTTAGACTCAATATTTCTCTGTTTGGCCTCAGTCTTGATGATCTGTCCATTGTTGTGAGTGGGGTGTTGAAGTCTCCCACTACTAATGTGTTGTGATCGGTGTGCGATTTGTGTTTTAGAAGTGTTTCTTTTACGAAAGTAGGTGCCTTTGTATTTGGGGCATAGATGTTCAGTATTGAGATTTCCTCTTGATGAATATTCCCTTTAATGAGTATATAATGCCCTTCTTTGTCTTTTTTCATTAACTACAGTTGGAAGTCTGTTTTGTTTGATATTAGGATGGCTACTCCAGCTTGCTTCCTGGGTCCATTTGCTTGAAAAACCTTTTCCCAGCCCTTTACTCTGAGGTAGTGTCTATCTTTGGTAGTGTGATGTGTTTCTTGTATGCAGCAAAAGGACGGATCTTGCCTGCGGATCCACTCTGTAAACCTGTGTCTTTTTATTGGGGAGTTGAGTCCTTTGATGTTGATGGATGTTAGTGACCTGGGGTTGTTATTTCCCATTAGTTTGGTATATAGGTGATGGTACTGTGCCTCTTTTGGTTTAGTTGCTGAGGGGTTTTCTATTCCCTTTGTTTTCTTGGGTGAAGTTTTCTGCTCTGGGTTGGAATTTTCCTTCTAGGATTTTCTGTAGGGCTGGGTTTGTGGGTAGATATTGTTTAAATTTGATTTTGTCATGGAATATCTTGTTTTCTCCATCTATGTTGATAGAGAGTTTTGCTGGGTAAAGTAGTCTGGCTGGGCACCTATGATCTCTCAGGACTTGTAGGATATCTGTCCAGGCCCTTCTAGCTTTTAAAGTTTCTGAGGAGAAGTCAGGTTTAATTCTGATGGGTCTGCCATTGTATGTGACTTGACCTTTTTCTCTTACAACTTTTAATATCCTTTCTTTGTTCTCTACATTTGGAGTTTCTATTATTATGTGGCGAGAGGAGTTTCTTTTCTGATCTAATCTGTTTGGTGTTCTGTAAGCCTCTTGGATTTTTACTGGCATCTCTTTCTTTAGGTTTGGGAAGTTTTTTTCTATGATTTTGTTGAAGATATTTCCTGGACCATGGAGTCGGGAGTCTTCTCTTTCTTCTATGCCTATAATTCTTAGGTTCCGTCTTTTCATTGGGTCCTTGATTTCTTGGATGTTGTGGGTGAGAGATTTTTTAGCCTTCTCATTTTCTTTGGATGTTGTACTGATTTCTTCCATCGAATCTTCCATGCCTGAGATCCTGTCTTCCATCTCTTGCATCCTGTTTTTGATACTCACATCCATAGTTCCTGTTCTCTTCCCTTGATTCTCCACTTCCTCTTTTATCTCTGACTGTATTTTCTTTATTGTTTCTATTTCTGTTTTCATGTCTTGTATGATATTGTTCATTTTGTACATTTCCTTCTCCAGCTTGCTTGTTTTTGTCTGAAAATCTTTCATTGCTTTGTCCTTTTCCTGTTCAAGCTCTGTCACCTTGGCTTGGAGTTCTTTAATGGTGTTGTTCGTTGTTTTGACTTGTAAAATTGTGGCTTCTTTGAATTCCTTCATAGATTTAAGTTCTTCTTGAAGGGACTCTATCACTTTCCATAATGCAGAATTGTCATCCTTTTCATGTGTTTCTGTTGGTGTGAGGTCATCCGAGTTGGATGAGCTAGGATAATTCTGCGTTGTTGGAGTCATATTTCCTTGATTTCTATTTTTTCTTGGACCTTTGGCCATATCGATGTGTTTAGCTGTCTGTTCTTGTCGTTTTCTGTGCTTGGATCCACAGGGGATGCTTTGGTGAAGGAGTCGAATTGCTTGGCTCTCTGTCCTTGCTTACAGGGGGATCTCAGGGTCATTGTGGTTTTAATAGCCTGAAGCACTGTGAGCTGGTGCAGCCTATTCCCAGTTAGTGAGTAGTGGTCTGGAATTGTTTCACTGCTCCCAATTCAGACTTCTCTATGTTTCACACTGAGTGATCAGCCTGTAATGGTTCTGATGGTATGGACCTGTTTGCCCAGGCACAGATTCTGTGGGCTTTGTTTGTCATCTCGGAGGCTGACAGTTCCCGGCTCCACACCTAATATGTCTGGGTTTTCCAGAATACAGTTATGGTCCCCTGGCTTCTGGTTTTCCACTAGGCTTCTCCGCCACAGGCCTGGCCCCTCAGCCCTGCCCACCTCTGCCGGCTTCCCTCCCTGTCTGCTCAGCGGCTGGTGCGCGGAGCCCCGGCCCCTCCTGCCGCCTGTGCCAGCCTCCCTCCCCAGCTGCTCTGCCGTGGGTGCGCAGAACTTCGGCCCCTTCCATTGCCTGTGCCGGTTTCCCTCCCCAGCCGCTCTGCCGTGGGTGTGGGTGCCCGGAGCCCCGGCCCCTCCCGCCGCCTGTGCCTGCCTCCCTCCCCAGCTGCTCTGCTGTGGGTGTGGGTGTGCGGGGCTTCAGCCCCTCCCGCCGCCTGTGCCCTCTTCCCTCCCCAGCCCCTCTGCCATGGGTGCACAGGGAACTTCGGCCCCTCCCGCCGCCTGGTCCGGCTTCCCTCCCTAGCTGCTTCGCCGTGGGTGTGCCGGGCTTCGGCCCCGCCCACCTGTGCCTGCTTCCCACCCTGAGTGCTCTGCCCGCCGGCTTCCAGCTCTCTCGAATCCTCTGCGGCTGGAGCGGCCTTGGACCACCAGCCGAGCACCCTGTTTCTTCCTTGCTAAGACTTCAACTATCCCGCAAAGTTTCCTAAGTAGCTATAAGGTCCTCCTGAGGTGTGGGGAGCCCAGTAGGCTAGTGGGCGCTAGCCATGTGGCCTCTGATTCTGACTGCTGTGTGTTGGGGTCGATCTTACCAGGCACCTCTCCCCAAAGTGCAAATTTTAACTCATAACATTGTAATCTCTGAAGGTTGCATGATCTCATTAATCACTATTTTTCCATATATTAAACATCAGCAAGGTTAGGGATTTAACACAGTAGTACATGGCTGTGGGCTTAGTCCTCAACTTCTAAAGGTTAAAAGGTTTTCACTCAAGTTCCTTTATAATATTAAACAAAAGAGCATTTCACATATCTCCATTTCACATATCACATTCACCATGATTGGCCTATGCAGTAGATCAACAAATTTAGCTATGATTATAGTACATGATACCCATTACTTTTGCCGTTTTCTTCTTGTTCTCAAGTCATATATAACAGGTCTGCTCATATCTTCTGCCTTTCCCTCAAGAAAAAAAAATACATGAATCCTACTTCAGTTTCAAGTTCTACCTCTTTCTTGCTAGATGACTGTTACGAATTTCTATACGTTTGGCTATCTGTGAAATGGAACTTATAATATATAGCTCCCAATTTTGTATTGACATTAAATCTACATGAAATAGTTAAGTGAAAATTGGCCAAAATTTGATTAATAAAGACACTTTCTAAAAGTATAGTATGATGGATATTGTGTATAGTATTTTGAAGACCTATGAAAAACATTCTCTATTAATGTTTTCAGTAGTTTGAGTAGTTTTTTGTTCCTGGAAAAACAAAACAAAGCAATGTACTTTTATTGCTGTTATCTTACTAGACTTTCTCCTTATAGTTAGCTACATGTTGAAATCATTTCCATTTGCTTTCTCATTCAGAACTTGATCATTATCCTTACATCACTATTTAGTGTATCAATTTTTAACTTACGTTTTGTTATTAAACTTATACTTATTTTGAAACTGTGAGTAAATATAGAAAATCTTGGAAGGTGTGATTGTGTGTGTTTTCTAGTTAAGATGTGCTCTAATGATCCATTTTAGCAATATCAAGTGTTTAGATTTGTCAATAAAAATATTGATCAGATCATTGACACTATTGTTTAAAGACAGTAATTGACCATGGTAGTAACAATTTTTCAAATACTCTGGTTACTATATTCTAATAAAATATGTTTCTGTATACACAACAACTGAAAGAAAGTACGTGTAAATATAATTATAATTCAAGATGTTAAAACATTACTTCAATTTTCAGAATTTTAAATAAATAGCTTGCGAATGACTTTATTAAACAAGATTATGGTAAATATTAGCAAAGTCACACTCCTTTCTGTTAGGCTGGGGGATGGTTCTGCTGTCATATCTTTAGCATGAAGATGGTTCACTGTTTCACTTGAAAGGATGTCTTAGGTCCCAACTATCACTAACATGAACCAAAAAATACTACAAAAGGATATATTGTAAATGTAAGCAGAATAGACCAATAAACAGCTCTTTGAAGTTTTATGCTTATGTTACTTCTTTACCTGAATTTTTCCAGTTCCACGTCACAGATGTAATACTTTATATAGCTAATAAGAATGAAATGTGTGTTACACTGATATTGTTAAATCGGTATTCAGTAAAATAAAACTATTGCTTTCAGTAAAGGGTGAGAACTTGCCTTTCACCTAAAGCCAAATTCATTAGAAATTCATGCTCACAGCCCAGAGAAAAATAGGGTTTTTATGAGGTTCCAACAAGTAATATATCTGCATGATGGGTTGTTCCAAGGAACTAAGCAAATGAAAATGTCAGTTTGCAGAAACTGTCAAAACTAGCATAACTTAATTTAAACTTGCGGCTTATTTAATAAACCACCAGTAGTCCTACCAGACAGAGTTCTGTCAGTATTAAAGAAAAAAGACTTCCTTTTCTTACACTTAACTTAGGATTATAGACACCCTGAGCTCTGCTAGTGGGGAAAAACATTAATTAAATATAATACCCAATCACTATACAGACACAAATATAGTGAATGTTTTAAACCTATCAAATGGTAGAAATCTTGATCTGAATATATCTTGATACATTAAAGTGGGACACCAGTGTGTATATAGTTATAAACCAGGGTGTTTTGCTCTGTGTGTTTCACATGGCATTTTCAAATCATACAAATTGAAACATTATTTTTATTAGTGTACATTGCATGAGTGTCAATTACATATTGCTAATTTTAAATACGTTTATATCCAAGTTCCTTGTCAAAACACAAAGGACATTGACTATTAGTCTTTTAAATACTACTGTGCCTTCATAGACATCACTTCTGATTTTATCTTTTGAGGCTGCTAGCTATTGTTTCAAAGACAGGTTGAAAAAGAATGTAATCAATTCTCCAGATGTTGTCACATATAAATTTATGTGGAGACTGTGGAAGAAGGCATGTGAAAACAGCTGAATGAATTCAGTACACTATGATGTAGAGCCTTCCCTTTGTTCAGAAAGAAAAACACTACAAATGCACAGTGCACTAGATTTGGCAGCAAGCTGTGTTTTCTCAGTATCTAAATATCACTTAAAATTGTTATACTATGCAATGAGTAGTAAAAGGAAATCATGCAATTTGAAACCAAATGGATGGAACCAGAAAAGCTCATCATGAGTGATCTAACCCAGAACCAGAAAGATATATGTGGTATATATTCACTCATAACTGGACTTTAGACATACAGCACAGGATAATGATCCTACAACTCACAGACCCAAAGGAACAGGAATCTAGCACAACTATCTTATGGGAAATACCTCCCATCAGCAGCACAAAGCAAAGGCTGAGACACACAGTCAAACATTATGTGGAGCTCTGGGAACCTTACATAAGAGAGGGAGAAGGAATAGAGAGACCCAGAGGGCTCAAGATCAACACATGAAGATCAACAGAACTAACAAATCTAGGCCCCTAGAGGCTTACCAAGACTGAATTGCTAACCAAAAAAAAAAAGAAGAGAAAAGCTTAGACTAGACCTAGACCCCCTCTCCGCATACAAATATTGATGGTAAGAAATTTTGTCATCATACAAATCTCTTATCAAGGGGGGTAGCAGTCTCAGTGGTAGACTTTATTGCCTATTATTGGGACACTTTACCTTAGCTGAGCTTTCATATTGGGCCCAAGAACAAGAGGAAGCTTGTAAATTAGTCCTCATGTGACTGATGAACTGAGGGGGATTGATATGTGGACCCATAAAAGCCATTTTCAGTTAAAAAGATTAAGTATATTTCAACTTTCAAATTGGCCACTATGCTTTTTCTTATAGTATATAAAGGAAGTCAATCTGACTTTACTTTTTAATCTTGTGGAGACCCAGAAATATATATGAAATTTGAGAGCATTAAAGTTTCCTCAATCAGAAGTAATGAACTATAGCACTAATATATAGTAGTGATTCCATAATAAAAATAAGGTAGACAACTGCTAATACCTTTAAACTTGCTCCTGAGAGCCACTAGCCATTGTTAATATGTTCTTCATTCTAAGCTCCACAAATAAAGACGACATTATTTTAAATATTAAATTATTTTATATTTGCATTTGTGTTACCGTATTTGAGGTGATTATTATGGAAACAGAAAGTTGTAAGATTAAGGAAGTTTTCTTTAGGCAAATATATTTGCATAATGACTACAGAATACATGGGAAATGGAATGAGAAAACTGTTTTAGGTTGAAGTAAGCAATCATATTTTTACACAAAGACACTATGATGCAGTGATGAAAATGGGGGCTAAAGGACAAGGTGTAAGTTTCTAGTTCTTGTTTTATCCCTAATTATGTTATTTTGAGTAAGATGAATGCCAGTTTATTGTCTCACTTTTCCTCGTTCAAAAATGATTTGACAGAGAATTATAGCTAGACTTCTCTGTCATTCAGAACTTTTATAATGTTCTTGTATGACTCTAACTTCTCATGGATACCACAAGTTTCACATAATCTGTGGCACCTTATGGAAGAAAGAAGAGGTGGGAACCAAAAAAAAAAAAAGTAGAGCAGGTAGATCTGATAAGACAAAGCTTATGGTATTGCAGGGGTTGGAAGCATCTCCATGTTTTTTGACTAAGTTCTGAGTTCTTTATTAGTGGAAATGTGAAAACTAGAGAGTATTTAAAGAGAAACAACATCCAGATGTTTTAATTCATGTGCTATTATGGAAGACAAGAATTCTACCACTGAGCCACCAATGTGTCCCATTGTGTAAGGAATGGATTTGATATTAGAGAGTGAATGACAAAAATCAAATTTGTTGTAGTTTTTTCAAACAACTTTATGCACTGAAGACAGACTTTCGGAGAGGGGGGATAAATGATTCCACAAGATACAGTAAAAATCAGAAATGATTACATACAGTATTTGTAAATGTTGTTTTTATTTCCTCTGAAGGGTGGATGAGAGAAGAGCTATACCTAAGCTATACAGAAAATACACGGCATGGGATGAGCGCAGAGCATTTCTTGTTTTGTTCTAGCTATCCCTAGGCCTAGGCCTACAAGTTTCTAACCTCCATACAATCTAATCTTCTGTAAGCCTGGACCTTGAATCCTTGAGTTTCTGGTCTCCATCTACTAACCTATGCCTGGAATGTATTTCACCTCTGAGACTTACTTTTGAATAAACTAACACTTTCTAACCCTTTCTAAACTCTGGCTAGCTGGCTCGAATTGACTGTTCTGGCTCAAAACTCCTCTCCAAACTGACTGATTTGAACTGGCTTTTCAGCTCACTGAGTTTCTCTTAAAAAACTTCAGCTTAAAAAAAAATTGCCTCTGATGTTCAGTCCCTTTATGCTGAGGTATTTAAATGTCCTAAGATGTTTGTAGTCAGAGACTGAACTTCAGGGTTTTACTGAAGTCCTGGTTGGAACAGTCTGTTGGGCTGAGGACCTTAGTTAGCCACTTTGAGTTGTTCTGGCTGTAGATTTTTAAGAAAACAGCTATTGAGGAAGTCTGTAAGGCTGGATCATTTGGGCTACTTGTCTTCTTTGGTGTCTGGTCCCTTTTCTTCAGAAGTTTAAGTTATGCAATTGTCCTTGGACTCCTTAGATGAATGCTTTTAATTTTCTGGACTGATAAGAACAGAGCTCTGTCCTAATCCTAACTCTATGGCACTAATTTTTTGAGGGGAGGGGGCAGGTACTATCTTTCCTAGAGCAAATTGTTTTTGTTTTTTTTTTTGACAGTATAAAAAGTATTATTTTTCAACTGAGATTTAAAAAAAAATCTTTTGATATTTTGGAACCAAACTTACCTTCAAGTGTATATATTTTGAGATCACAAAGGACAATTCACTTTGAATTTCAGCCTGCCTTTTGTGAGTAACTTTTAAACTTAAACCATTGCAAATCCTATGTGCCTGCCTCTCCTTCCAAGTATTGGGATCATAGGCATGCACCTCCCAATTGTTGGAATTAAAGGTGTGCATCAGTACCCCTGGATCTAAGTTTTTCTCTATTTGGAGCTTACTCTGTGTCAGGCTGGCCTTGAACCCAGAGATCTGCATGTTCCTGTCTCCAGTGTGTTGGGATTAAGGGTGTATGTGTCTCTAGTGATGAGATTAAAAGTGTGCACCATCACCACCCTGTTCTTTGTGACTCTAGAATTTAAAAGACAGCTAACTCTATAGTGATCATCCTGTCTCTGCTGGAGTTAAAGGCATGGGATAACACTACCCTTTTCAAATATTTTACCTTAGCTCCAAATTACTTCAGTTCTGAGAGATTTGCTGCTGGCTATGCACTTCCTGTATAATCAGATATACTTATCATTCTCAGGTTTCTGATGTGGTAGAAGACTAGATAGTTATAGTCTCACAGTTAAATTTCAAATTGTTTGGGAATCAAAAGGATGTTCTAGGTCTAAGTAGAGGTTTTTAAGTTGGTAATGCAACTTAGGATGGAAAATGAGTTAGGTATAGAACTTTAAACTCATGGGAATAGATAGATAATAGACTATTAATATCAGTTGCCAAAAATGTATCAATTGGACATTGGGAATGTATGTTATACTTTATAATGTTCATAATTGTAGCCTAATTATTCAAAAAGAAAATTATGAGTTCTGGGAAAAGGAGGAGAGGGAAGGAGGATGGGGCCAGGAGGGGTGGAAGGAGGGAACTGTGGTGGAGATGTAACTTGAAGTAATACATAAACATTAAAAAAATGCCCCTGAGTTCCATGAACAGAACTGTACTGACTACATGAACTGAACAGAACTGAGTGGAACTGCGAGAACACAACTACACTGCATTCAACTCAGCTGCTGCACCAAACTCAACTCAACTCTCTCCTTCCTGTCTGTTGTCCTGAGAGTTGGGAATATCCTATCTCATTCATTCTGTTAAATATTCAAATATTTCTTTGATTCATTACTTTGTCTGCCCCTCAATTAAACATTATTGATTGATATTAAAGATATGTACTAAAGGCTTGTCTATATTCCAGCCAGAGGTATTAAAGATGTATACTAAAGATGTATACTAAGACAGGGTCTGTATTCAAGCTGGATCATACAGACCTAGGTCTGTGGATATGATCAGTTGCCTGAATTCCCATGTTGGTGGATTAAAATTCCTCTATGAGTATTACTGAATATTGTTTGGTTAAATTCTGACAATATTACTATTGGACACTAGTTTTAATAACAATTGCCAAACACTGTTCTAGAATATTTTACAAAAATAGACATATTGACTCTTTTAGTAATCCCATGAGTCATGCAAGTTACTTCTATTAACTGTCCTGGTTTTATAGGAATGGTATGTATGCTGTAGCTCATGTTTAATAAACATTAAACTTCAGTCTAGAGCATTTGGTACCATACTGGGTGTTTCTGAGTGCAATAACACCTCCAACTTAATTGCTCCAAGAATACATTAAACTTCTGTATTGAAACCAAATTTTCTCATCATCACAGTAATCTGATAAAATCTTTGTTATCATTTGGATGATTATATCTTGTTTTTTGTTTTTTCATGAAGCTCATTCTTTATTTAACATGTCATAATTGAACATCTGATATACATACATATATATATATATATATATATATATATATATATATATGTGCAAATTTTACCGGGATAAGGAAAGTTACAAAAGATAATGGAAAAACTCATGCTCTAAAACTAACAATCAATAAATGGGACCTTATGAAACTGAAAAACTTCAGTAAGGCTAAGGACACTGTTTTTATAACAAAACAGCAGCCTACAGATTGGGGAAAGATCTTTACCAACCCCACATCTGACAGAGAGTGAATATCCAAAATTTATAAAAAACTCAAGAAATTAAACACTAAGAAACCAAATAATCCAATCAAAAAATGGGGAATGGAGCTGAACTGAGAACTCACAAAAGAGGAAACTCTATTGGTCGAGAGACATTTATAGAAATGCTCAAAATCCTTAATCATCAGAGAAATGCAACTCAAGATGATTCTGAGGTTCCATCTCACTCCAGTCAGAATGGCTAAGATCAAAAACCCAGAAATAGACCCACACACCTCTGGCCACCTAATTATTGACAAAGAAGCCAAAACCACACAATGGAAAAAGAACAGCATCTTCAACAAATGGTGCTGGTCCACCTGGATGTCTACTTGTAAAATAATGAAATTAGACCCATACCTATCACCTTGTACAAAACTTAAGTCAAAGTGGATCAAAGAGCTTGACATAAGCTTGGTCACACTAAATCTACTAGAAGAAAAAGTGGGAAAAACCCTTGAACTCATAAGCTCAGGACCTGAGACCAACAATCAATAAATGGGACCTCATGAAACTGAAAAGCTTCTGCAAGGCAAAAGACACTGTCATTCAAACAAAACAGCAGCCCACAGACTGGGAAAAAATCTTCTCCAACCCCACATCTGACAGAGGGCTAATACCCAAAATCTACAAAGAACTCAAGAAATTAAATGCCAAGAAAACAAATAATCCAATAAAAAATGGGGGATGGAGCTAATTAGAGAATTCACAAAGGAGGAATCCCTAATGGGAGAGAGACACTTGAAGAAATGCTCAACATCTTTAATCATCAGAGAAACGCAATTCAAGACAGCTCTGAGATTCCATCTCACACCTGTCAGAATGGCTAAGATCAAAAGCTCAAATGACAGCACATGCTGGCGAGGGTGTGGAGAAAGGGGAACCCTCCTCCATTGCTGGTGCGAGGGCAGGCTTGTGCAACCACTGTGGAGGTCAATCTGGTGATATCTTAGAAAACTTGGAATAGCTTTGCCTCAAGACCCAGCCATACCACTTTTGGGTATACACCCAAATGAGTCCTCACGGAATCATAAGGAAGTTTCCTCATCTATGTTCATAGCAGCCTTATTTGTAATAGCTAGAAACTGGAAACAACCCAGATGTCCCTCAACAGAAGAATGGATTAAAAAACTGGTACATCTACACAATGGAATATTACTAAGCTATCAGAAACAATGAAATTATGCAATTTGCAGCCAAATGGATGGAACTAGAGAAGCTCATCCTGAGTGAGCTAACCCAAACTCAGAAGGATGCACATGGCATCTATTCACTTATAGTAGGATTTTAGCTATATAGTACAGGATATCTACACTACAACCAACGCACCAAATGGAACATGGACATAGATATTTTTTTTGTTTCTTTGTTTGTTTTTTAGTTTTCTCTCCTTGGTAATGAGACACTTTTCACTGATGTTACTGCCTTGTAGGCCCCCAGTGTATGAGGAGGCTCTTGGCCCTCATACAACTTCTGAACTGGGACGAGGGACTGTTATGTAGGGCACTCCACTCCAGAGGAGTGGGTTGGAATGGTTAGGGGGCAGAGGTTGGGATGGCGGGGCAGGGAAGGGGGGAAAGAGGACAATATGATGGAGATGTAACCTGAAGCAACAAATAAATAAATTTATTTATTAAAAAAATAAAAATCATAAATAAAATAGTTATCCCTAAAAAGGAAAA
Organism: Lophiomys imhausi; assembly: GCA_907164525.1. Classification (NCBI taxonomy): domain Eukaryota; kingdom Metazoa; phylum Chordata; class Mammalia; order Rodentia; family Muridae; genus Lophiomys; species Lophiomys imhausi. The sequence continues at coordinate 9,162 of CAJQZJ010027543.1, read as the reverse complement.
AAAAAAAAAAGAAAGAAAAAACTCCAAAGACAGCACATACAGGTGAGGTTGTGGAGAAAAGGGAACACTCCCCTATTGCTGGTTGGAGTACAAACTCGCACAACCACTGTGAAAATCAGTCTGGCGATATCTTAGAAAACTTGGAATAGCCCTAACTCAATACCACTCCTGGGCATACATCCAAATGATTCCTCACCAAACCACAAGGACATATCCTCAACTATGTTCATAGCAGCCTTATTTGTAATAGCTAGGAACTGGAAACAACCCAGATGTCCCTCAGCCAGCAAATGGATTAAAAAACTGTGGTACATTTACAGAATGGAATACTACTCAGCGATCAGAAACAAGGAAATCATGCAATTTGCAACCAAATGGATGGAACTAGACAAGCTAATCCTGAGTGAGCTAACCCAGACCCAGAAAGAGGCACATGGCATCTATTCACTTATAACTGGATTTTAGCCATATAGTACAGGATAACTACCCATACAACAAATAAATTGAAAGGAACAGGAACATGTACTTTGTCACCTGTTAGTTGGATACTTTGCACTAGTAGAGCTACCATGTAGGCCCCTAGTGTAAGAAGAAGTTCTTACCCCTCATATGACTGCTCAACTGAGGGAGGCTGATATGTGGGGGCACCCTTCACTTGAAGAGTATGATAGGTGGGAGAGGGGGGTAGAAGGTAGGAGGATGGGACCAACAAGGGGGAGGAAGGGGGCTGTGATGGAAATGTAACTGGAAGTAACAAATAAATGTAATTATATTAAAAAGTGTTACCAAGTATGAAAAAGCGGCCTAATGAAAATATAATAGCAGGGATAATCTCACATCTTAGTTTTTACATATTTACTATGGGCCAGGCTTTTTGCTCGAAGCGTATATGTTATTTCCTAATTTTTACAATAAGCCTTTAAGGCAAAGTATATTTATCCTCTCAGGAAACTAAAAAACAAAACAAAACAACAAAACATATGAGACTTGAATAAGTAAGCAAATTGCTTATAACTTCTTAAGAACTGAGAGTCATGGTATTCAAATCCAGGTCTTTGTGAGTGAAGAACATTTTATTCTATTACTTTATTCTTAACTTAGTAGCACAGTAGCAAAGAAAGAACAAAAGAACATAAGATGTTCCTTTCAAAACTAGAAAGGGGTCTTGTACTTCTGAATTTTTTGCCAAAATCTACTGTGAAATCTTTTAAAAAATTTTTACAAATTCCCACTGTATCCATTATTGCATTCATACATTACAATAAGGAATAGTGTTGAAGTTCATCTCCACTCTTTCTATTTAAACCAGTGCTTCTGTACCTTCCTAATCCTGCAACCTTTCAATCCAGTTCCTCCTGTTGTGGTAACCTCCACCATAAAATTATTTCATTTCTACCTTATAATTGTAATTTTGTTACTGTTATGAATCATAATGTAAACATATATGATATGCAGAATATCTCATATGTAACCCCTCCCAAAAGGGTTACATCCCACAGGTTGAGAACCACTGATTTAGACTGTATTTAAGAGTACCATATTACTAAGAATTGCTATATTACATCAAGACTCCCATTTGGAGTTTATGTATATGTTGAAGCATGAACACACTGGTCAGTCTCGTAAATCTAAATCTCTATTCTAATCCAGCTGAAATGGTTTTAGAATACACTCAACAGCTGTCATCTCCCTTGTCCCATATTGATCAGTATACTTGAAAAACAGTGATATTCTCTCACACCAAACACCCATGACCCCAGCTCACAATTCAATAAAGAGTTCCTTAGTTGTATCAATTACCTCCTAGTTGTAACCAAATCCATGACATGAAGTAGCTTATGTAAAAATGGTTTTACTTTAGGTCATGATAGCTTTATCTATCATAGGAAGGTATGGTAGATAAAGATTGAGGCAACTACTTAAATTGTATTCATACTTGGGAAAGAGAGATGGATGTTTGCGCTTTTTCCGTGTGCATTTTTAAATTTAATGTGGGACCACAGTTAATTATATAGTGCCACCCACTTTCAGGGTTGGTCTTTGATACTTTGTTAATCCTCTCCTGAAATGTTTTCACTGGCCTATCTGAATGTCTGTCTCATTCCTGTCCTACCTGTTTCTTAAACTAATCAAGATTATTACAGGATTTAACCATCACAAATTTAATCATCTCTACCTTCCTACCTGCTTGTTCAAGTACTCTGCTGTTTTTTTCCTATATGACTCCAGTGATCATGTCTATAGAACCCATGAATATTGTAAAGTTTTTTTCAAGCCTCTTTCTCTTTTTGTGCTATGGCTGTACCAACATCTATATTCATTGAACAGATTGAATGAATAAAAATAAACACAAATAATTAACATTCTAAATATATTATCTTAACATCAAGACTAATGACTTTTGCCTCTACTCGATTTTCTACTTCATTTCACATTTTTTTTCTGATACTGTTAGATGCACTAGTTCTAGGATATGGTGCTTTCTTTCATACATTTATCCACTTACAGACTAAATTTTCTTCCTTTGCACTAAATAATGATATGATTTCAGTTCTTCATGGGTTTTGAGTGACACTGATGAAAACAAAGAGATTTTTTATTTTATTTTTTTATGTTTATTTATTACTTCAGGTTACATCTCCATCACTCTTTCCACCCCTCCCAGTCCTATCCTCCTACCCTCTCACCCCTCTCCCTTTCCTCCCACTCTTCTGGGGTGGAGTGGACAGTCCCTACATAACAGTCCCCCACCCCAGTTCAGCAGTCATATGAGGGCCAAGAGCCTCCTCATACACTGGGGGCCTACAAGGCAGCACCACTAGGGAAAAGTGTCTCATTAACAGGTAACAAAGTCTATGTTCATGTTCCGTTTGGTGCATTGGTTGTAGTATAATTATCCTGTACTATATGGCTAAAATCTAATTAGAAGTGAACAAATGCTATGTGCATCCTTTTGAGTCTGGGTTAGCTCACTCAGAGTGATTATATTTCTATCTTTAAAGGGTCTTTCATTGTTTTATTTTGTTTTGCATAATAGGAAATGAACACGGGTACAGATAGAAGTTGGGAAAATATTCTATCATTGTGTTACATTTCCAACTCAGGCTCTCTGTCATTCATGTGTTACTGTTATGTAATAATTTGAATATCCTTATTGTTTTTCTCTACTGTTAAAGCAAAAACAATATAATATAATAAACCAATACAACATAATAGCAGTATAATAACACATCTCACAGTGTAAGGATATATATATGTATGTATTTATGTATGTATACGTATCATATTCAGATAGTGACTTTAGACAAATAGCATCTCCCTAGCATTGATGCTTTCAATCAACACTGGGACAGATAGTTGATAGCAATATTCATTTTTTCACAAATGACTGCCAAAGAAATCAATGCAAAAGTGGCTTTGTGCTGAAATGTGACATGTCTAAAATTTGTCTGGTGAATCTTTGACATATAAAGTTAAATAAATTATAAAGTAATTTTGTTAGATCCTCATAGACTTTCAAAATGTGACTGTCAAAGAACTTGAGCAAAGTTACTCTTTAGAAAAAGAAAAGGCATTTGTACTTGGCCTTATTAAATTGACAGAAAGACTTTCTTTACATGCTAATACCATATTGATGGAAGAATTATTCTATCCAAGGCATTTAACTGACCTCAGGAAGTACTTAAACTTTTTATTTTATTTTTTAAAAAATATTAAAGATCCTTTTTCCTCTCCTAAGTCAAAATTTACATAAAATTCAGAAGTTCGGATTTAATAGGCATCAAATAAATATGTTTATAAAACTGACTATCATCGTTGGTCTTCATGTGCAGTTGTATCTATACTTTATATATTTAGGTAAATCTATTCAATTTTCTACATTTATACAATAAATATAATTTCATTGCTTATACTCAGTAAATGTAAAAGCTATTAAAAACCTTTTTTAAAAATTTATTAGTATTCCCATCTGTAATCATTCTTATTAGAATGGGTATTAATTACTTTTCTCATTACTGTGATGAAATACTTGGCGAAAGAAGCTTAAGTGTGGGTATATTTTGGCTTAGAGTTTGAGGGTACAGCGATAGTTGGATAGGCACAGTGACAGTTCACACTCTGTCAACATTCAGAAAGCAGAAAACAATGAATGTTACCACTCAGCTTATATATATATTTCTTATTCTGCACATGAAATCAGCTCATGGAATAGTGTCCATATTTATTGTGGGTTTTCCCACCTCAATTCATCCATTCTAGAAACTCATCACAGAATTACCCAGTTGTGTCCTAAATGATTTTGATCCTGTCAATTCAACAGTAAATAATGGAATTTATTTCACTGGAACTTTTTTCTTTCATTTATCCTTTATTTTACTTTCTTCTGCCCTGTGTTGCAATTCAAATTTTTCTCTTTTTTTCCTTTATTTTTTATCTCTTCAAGTTACATCTCAATCGCAGTCCCCTCCCTATTCCCCCTCCAGTCCCACCCTCCCACCCTCAACCCCCCATCCTCTTCACTTTTTTTTTTCTTTTAAGTTTAAGGTATATCTTATTTCCCCCTAGAGTTTCCCCTTTCAGTCCTACAAATGGCTCTTTCTCTTATAATAATAAATACAATACAGTACAACAGAGGTAATTAGGCCACAGTTATGAGGGTTATATGGCTTAACATACATTCCCAATGACCAGTCCATATGTATTTGGTACTTGACTTTAACATTCTACTATCTAAACATCTCCATGAGTTTAAAGGTCTATATCTGACTCAACATTCATACTAATTGCATCACAATTTTAAAGTTCTAAAGAGTATAATAATCTGCTAGAGAATATAATTCCTTGCAAATGGAAAATCAAGTAATAAAAGCACTCTGAATTCTAAGTCTAATGGTTCTTTCATCCATGATATTGATTTATGAGTTGGATCCACTTGAGTTTCTTTCTTTGGTAGAATGGGAAGATTGCAGCCATTCCAGTTAACTTTTAACTTCATTTTGGGAAAGTCTAGAGCTATTGCCCATGTTTGAAAGTTCTGTAAGTTTTTCCTATAGAGAAGAAAAACTAACCTGACAAGATTTTTTTTCATATATAGTTGTCTTAGGGTTTCTATTGCCTAAATGAAAGACCATGCCCAAAAAGCAATTGGTGAAGAAAAGGTTTATTTGGCTTACACTTTCATAGTGCTTGTCATTATTAAGGAAGTCAAGACAGGAACTCAAACAGAGCAGGATCCTAAAGGGAGGAGCTGATGTAGAGGCCATGGAGGGGTGCTGCTTACTGGATTGCTTCATATGGCTTGCTCAGCCTACTTTCTTATAGATCCCAGGACCACCAGTCCAGGAATGACACCACCCACAATGGACTGGGACTTCCCCCACTGATCATTAATTAAGATAATATCTTACAGCTAGATCTCATGGAGGCATTTCCTCAACTAAGACTTCTTCCTTTCTGAAGGCTCTAGCTTGTGTCAAGGTAACATACAAAACCAGCCTGTACAATAGCAAAACATAGAAATAATATTGATCCAAAATATGTGTAAAACATAATTATAAGATCAATAACTAGTGTTGTGTTCATCTCAGTTGTGTTTATATGTTCTGTTTTAAATGGAGCATGCAAATTAGAATAGCAAGTTATCAACATATCTAGCTATTTACTGCTATATCCATACCTTTAAAAATAACTATATTCATACTCTCTGTGTCTGTATGCTTATCTGTCTTTCTCTCTCTCTTTCTCTCTTTCTCACTCTGTATGGTGAGTATATGTGTGTGTGCATGATTGCAGACACATGCAGAACAGAATGTGTATAGAGAACAGAAGACAAATTTCATGGACTTGCTCCTATCCTTCCTCCCTCCCTTACTTGAATTCTGAGGACAGAACTCAATTCGTGTAGTACATGATTACTTTTAAATTAACCAATATTCATGCAAAAATAAATATTAAGGATTAGAAGATGGTCATAATATAATGGAATACACTGAAATTGTGCATTCTCTTATTTACTCTTTTCATTTTAATTAACTACATGTGATAGGTTGTATAAATATTTGATATGATATAAATTCCGGCCACAGGATAATTCTCATGTACTTAAATCAATACAGAACGTATGTGGAAATCAACACGACCTCTAATCTCAGCAAGCAGGAGGCTAAACATGAGGATTTCTAGAACTTTATGCCCACCCAGTAAGATGTAGAAATAGAAAGCTTCAGAAAGTAGAAGACAAATAAAGAAGAGGAAGAGAAGAGGGAGAAGGAGGTAGAGGAGGGAGGAGGAGAGAGAAGAGGAGGATGAGAAGGAGGAGAAAAACAAATAATAAAATAACAGACAGAATTCTAAAGAACAAAAGAGAATATTAAAAAGATTAAATAGTGGTCAAAGGTGAAACAGTCAATTCTTGGTGGAAGCATGTGAAATGTTTAAAAACATGCCTTGTCAAGGTGGCTCAGTGAGGAGGGTTCCCCTTTCTCCACACCCTCGCCAGCATGTGCTGTTATTTGAGTTTTTGATCTTAGCCATTCTGACAGGTGTGAGATGGAATCTCAGGGTCGTCTTGAATTGCATTTCTCTGATGATTAAGGATGCTGAACATTTCTTCAAGACTCTCTCAGCCCTAGGGATTCCTCCTTTGTGAATTCTCTGTTTAGTTTTATTCCCAAATTTTTTATTGTATTATGTGGTTTCTTGGAATTTAATTTTTTGAGTTCTTTGTAAATTATGGATATTAGCCCTCTGTCAGATGTAGGGTTGGTAAGGATCTTTTCCCAATCTGTAAATTGCCATTTTGTTCGAATGACAGTGCCTTTTGCCTTACAGAAGCTTTTCAGTTTCATGAGGTCCCATTTATTGATTGCTGGTCTTAGATCCTGAGCTATTGGTGTTCTGTTCAGGAAGTTGTCACCTGTGCTGATGAGTTCAAGGCTTTTCTCCACTTTCTCTTCTATTAGATTTAGTGTGTCGGGCTTTATGTTAAAGTCTTTGATCCACTTGGACTTAAGTTTTGTGTAGGGTGATAAGTATGGGTCTGTTTGCATAATTTCACATGTTGGACATCCAGTTAGACCAGCACCGTTTGTTGAAGATGCTGTTTTTTCCATTGTATGGTTTTGGCTTATTTGTCAAAAATTAAGTGACCATAATGGAGAAAGGACAACACTCCTCCATTACTGGTGGGAGTGAAAACTTGTACAATCACTATAGAAATTAGTCTGGCAATATCTTAGAAAACTTAGAATAGCTCTGCCGTGGGACCCAGCCATACCACTTCTGGGTATCCACCCAAACGATTCCTCAACAAACCACAAGGATATTTCCTCATCTATGTCATAGCAGTCTTATTTATAATAAATAGCTAGAAACTGGAAACAACCCAGATGTCCCTTACCTGAAGAATGGATAAAAACAAAACAACAACAACAACAACAAAAAAACTGTGGTATATCTAGACAATGGAATACTACTCAGCCATCGGAAACAATGATATCATGCAATTTGCAGCCAAATGGATGGAACATGGAAAGCTCATCCTGAGTGAGCTAACCCAGACCCAGAAAGATGCACATGACATCTATTCACTTATAATCAGATTTTAGCTATATAGTACAGGATAACTATCCTACAACCCCAGCACCAAAAGGAACAGGAACATAGACTTTGTTACATGTTAATGAGACACTTTGTCCAGGTGCTGCCAGATAGGCCCCCAGTACATGAGGAAGCTCTTAGCCCTCATATGACTGCTGAGCTAGGGCAGGGACTGATATGTAGGGACACCACACTCTGGAGGAGTAGGATAGAAGGGATAGGGGGTAGAGGGTGGATGGGTGGGACTGGGAGGGGTGGAAAAAGGGCACTGTGATGGAGATGTATCATGAAATAATAAATGAACATTAAAAAAGATGGCTCAGTGAGTAAGGATGTTTGCCACCAAAACTGAGAACTTAAGTTCAGTTATCAGAGCTCACATAGAGAAAGCAGAGAATCCAAGCTAAAAGTTAAAATTCTGACCTCCACATGTGTATTGTAGCTTGCAAGAATGCAGACATAGGAAGTGCAGGGCCTGCAGCTTCCAAAACGAAAAAATGACATACCAGTGGCTGCCTGGACAGTTCCCATTTTCTCTCCATACATTACAGCATCAATCTTCAGCCATTTGGCCCCATTTCTCTGACAGACATTGGTTGTAGAGCAGGAATTATGAAGGACTTACCTACCCTGTCTTGGCAGAGCTAGGCTGTCGACTTACCTGCTTCCAAGTTTTGTCCTTTTTGGACAGAAGTCTGTCTACAGTTGAAGCAAGTGGTTTTTCTTGCCAAGAGAATGGCTTACCACCAATTTAATCATCTCCCACTGGAGATTCTTCGATGCTCATCTTCTACTTGGAGTAATGTAGGGGGTGCTGTCAGGAGCTGACATGTCTCGATATCAAAAGATCTTAAGTTAAGAAAACATCTTTGAATGCCATATTCTGCAGATCTCTTGAGGTTTTTGAAGATGCCCTATCTATCTCTTATATTTAGATAAGCAAATATTGCTTGTCTCTTAGCAACTTGATTTCTGAGTAGCTTAGAAAATAACTGTGATAGACTGTCATAGTAACTAACAAAATGACACGTTTTCATGACTATTAGTTTCCGTTTCTTAATTATCCTAAACAGTTTATGTCGGTTGGTAGCGAGAGGTCAAAACTTGACATTTCATTTTTAAGTATTACTACAAACAATACCTTTAAGAAGCGTTACCCTTAATTTTGTATCAATATACAAAGATCAATACCAATGTGGCCAAATATAATCTTAATTTTGTATCAATATACAAAGATCAATACCGATGTAGCCCAATACAATCTTAATTTTACATTAATATACAAGGGTCAATACCATTGTGGCCAAATATAATCTTAATTTTGTATCAATATACAAAGATCAATACCGATGTAGCCCTATACAATCTTAATTTTGCATTAATATACAATGATCAATACCAATTTAGCCAAATATAATATTAATTTTGTATCAGTATACAAAGGTATAAAGCTATATTCAATAATCTGTCCTTTTTTCTTGTTCTTTCCTATACTATGTCTATGTCCCATTTTTCTCAAGTCTGTTCACTCCTATATAGGAGAGAAAGGAGGATACAGAAAAG
>CAJQZJ010027541.1:0-10700 GCA_907164525.1 Lophiomys imhausi | reverse complement strand
GTATAGGCTATTTCCATGGTTTGGCATTAAAAAGCAGGTAACAGGTTTAAAACACTGTAAATAAATTAAAGGTGACAGCTGTTCAACCTGGTTTTACAAACCTCCAAGAGTTGAAAAAACTTAGAGCTAAGGTAAAATAATGCATGGTGTTAGCCCATGCCGTTACCTCCAGTAGAGACAGGAGGATCACTATAGAGTTAGTTGTCTTATAAATTCTAGAGTTACAAGAAACAGGGTGGTGATGGTGCACACCCTTAGTCACATCATTGGGGAAGAATACACCCTTAATCCCAACACACTAGAGACAGAAACAGGCAGATCTCAGAGCTCAAGGCCACCTGATACAAAACAAACTCTAAACAGAGAAAAACTTTGATCCAGGGGTGGAGGAGCACATCTTTAATCCCATCAGTTGGGAACCACATGTCTTTGATCCCAAAACTTAGAATGCAGACAGGCACATAGGATTTGGAAAGATTTAAGTTTAAAAGCTACTTACAAAAGGCAGGCTGCAATTCAAACAAATTGTCCATTGAGATCTCAAAATACATACACTAAAGGTTTGTTTAGCTCCAAAATATCAAAATAATTTCTTCTTTAATCCGGATTGAAAGGTAATACTTTATATATTATCAAAAAAACCAAATTTGCTCCAGGAAAAATATTACCTAACCCCCCCAAAAAAAAGGTAATTGTCCCAGAGTTAGGATTAGGGCAGGGCTCTGTTCTTATCTTTCCAGGAGATTTAAAGCATCCATTCAAGGAATCCAGGGACAACTGGACAACGGAAACCTCAGCAGAAAACAGATCAGACACCAAAGAAGACGAGTGGCCCAGATGATCCAGCCTTGCAGACTTCTTCAATAGCAGTTTCCTCAAAAGTCTATAACCACAACTCAAAATCGCTAAGATCGTTCAGCTCCACAGACTACTCCAGCCAGATCTTCAGTAAAGTTCTGAAGATCAGCTTCTGTCTATGAACTTCGTAAGACATCTAAATAGCTGAGCACAAAGGGACTGAACATCAAATGATTCTATTAACATTTTTAACCATTTTTCCATTCTTATTTGGGCCCCAAACAGGTTTACTATGTCCCAAATCAGCAGGAAGTCATTTTAAGAGAACAACGTCCCATCCCCAGAAGGTGGGGAGGGTGTTCTCCCCCTTTGGATATTTGATAGATAATAGAAAATTTTGTTATTTAGGGGAAAAGACTACAAGCTGTTAAATGGTCTTGTTAAATGGGTTTTGGAGGTTAGACCCAGGGACTTCTCTCTTTTGCTTTTCTGTATCCTCCTTTCTCTCCTATATAGGAGTGAACAGACTTGAGAACAATGGGACATAGACATAGTATAGGAAAGAACAAGAAAAAAGGACAGATTATTGAATATAGCTTTATACCTTTGTATACTGATACAAAATTAATATTATATTTGGCTAAATTGGTATTGATCATTGTATATTAATGCAAATTTAAGATTGTATAGGGCTACATCGGTATTGATCTTTATATATTGATACAAAACTAAGATTATATTTGGCCACAATGGTATTGACCCTAGTATATTAATGTAAAATTAAGATTGTATTGGGCTACATCGGTACTGATCTTTCTATATTGATACAAAATTAAGATTATATTTGGCCACATTGATATTGATCTTTGTATATTGATACAAAATTAAGGGTAACGCTTCTTAAAGGTATTGTTTGTAGTAATACTTAAAAATGAAATGTCAAGTTTTGACCTCTCGCTACCAACCGACATAAACTGTTTAGGATAATTAAGAAACGGAAACTAATAGTCATGAAAACGTGTCATTTTGTTAGTTACTATGACAGTCTATCACAGTTATTTTCTAAGCTACTCAGAAACCAAGTTGCTAAGAGACAAGCAATATTTGCTTATCTAAATATAAGAGATAGATAGGGCATCTTCAAAAACCTCAAGAGATCTGCAGAATATGGCATTCAAAGATGTTTTCTTAACTTAAGATTTTTTGATATCGAGACATGTCAGCTCCTGACAGCACCCCCTATATTACTCCAAGTATAAGATGAGCATCGAAGAATCTCCAGTGGGAGATGATTGAATTGGTGGTAAGCCATTCTCTTGGCAAGAAAAACCACTTGCTTCAACTGTAGACAGACTTCTGTCCAAAAAGGACAAAACTTGGAAGCAGGTAAGTCGACAGCCTAGCTCTGCCAAGACAGGGTAGGTAAGTCCTTCATAATTCCTGCTCTACAACCAATGTCTGTCAGAGAAATGGGGCCAAATGGCTGAAGATTGATGCTGTAATGTATGGGGAGAAAATGGGAACTGTCCAGGCAACCACTGGTATGTCATTTTTTAGTTTTGGAAGCTGCAGGCCCTGCACTTCCTATATAATCAGATATATTTATCCCTCTCAGGTCTCTGAGGTGGTTGAAGAATAGATAGCTAGAGTCTCATAGTTAAATTTTGAGTTGTTTAGGAATCAAGAGGGTGTTCTGGATCTAAGAAGATATTTTTAAAATTATGAGGCAAGTTAGTATGAAAGCTGAGTTAGATATAGAACTTTAAACTCATAGAGATGGTTAGATAGTAGAATGTTAAAGTCAGGTGCCAAATACATATGGACTGGACATTGGGAATGTAGGCTAAGCCATATAACTCTTATAATCGTGGCCTCTTTATTTCTGTTGTTTTGTATTGTATTTTTAGTTATAAGAAAAAGAACCATTATTTGGACTGAAAGGGAGAGCTGTTGGGGGGAAAAATAAATACCTTAAACAAAAAAAAAAAAAGAAGGGAAGAGGATGGTGGGGCTGAGGGGGAGGAGGGTGGAAGGGTGGGACTGGAGGGGGGAGTAGGGAGGGGATTGTGATTGAGATGTAACTTGAAGAAATAAAAAATAAATTATTTTAAAAAAATGGCTGCAGTTATGTTAAGAGCCAAACAGGCTTCAGAACTGGGTTCCTGATATTTTTCTACAATGCACGGTGGGGAATGGTTCAATTTCCTCAACACTTGATCCATTCACATTATTACATAAGTATTGTTCATATAACTTGGCGTAATTTCATGTTATGTGCCCCTGCTTACTATCCTCTGAATGTTTATTTTTCCACCAAGGTGGCACTGGAAGATTAGGTTTTTGGGAAGTCATTGGGCAGTTTGGATGGAGATCATATCATTTCAGTTGGGAATGCCCTTCTACAGGGGCATGGAGGAAAAATCCCTCTTCTCGCGAGATCCTGGTGGCAAGATGGCTGTCTTTGAGTCCTTGCCACACCTAGAATCTGCCTACACTTTGATCTTGGACTTCCAAAGCAACTAAATTGTAGGAACTTATGACATTTTGTTAGTGTGAGTTAAGTAGATAAGGGGAAAGGTAACAGCTATGTGATAACTATTCAAAAGATCCAGAATGGGTACATATGTTTTCAAAATTCACAATGGTGTGGCTCATAAGAATCCACCTGTGGCCCAGAATTTTGCATATGTTAATGAATGAAGAAGGTAACTTAATAATTCTCTGATTACTGTGGAATCAACCCCAACAGTACATAAATTATAAGTCAAGCCTCTGAGCTATTGTAAGGAGTAAATTAATTTCAAAAATAATATTTTAATTTTATGCAAATATTGTAGGCAAATATAATATTTGTCTATATATAAGTCAAATATAAAGTCAAACAATGTTACAAGGTTTGTCACAAGAAACAATAATTTCTTGTCCTTGTACCTTCCTCCAGCCTGATCATTTCCCTCCAGAGGCACAGATACCAAACTGTTATAGATATTTCCTGTGGGACTTACTTTTTCATTTGTAAGTGAAATGCTCACACACTCACCTTTCCTTGTGTGCTTGGTTTTTGAATACTTCCTCCCTTACCAAACTCTGTAGATGTTTCAGGACCCTCATATGAAATGGTGCGGTGTTTACACATATTATAGTTATAGTCTCCTGTGTGTTTTAAAGCATTTCTGGGTTATTTAGCATACCCAGCAGAATACACAAGGGACAGAAATGGTTGTTATAGCATATTGTGTAGGAAGTAAAGACAAGGGAAAAGAATCAAACTGTACATGTTCAATGCAGATACTTTTTTCCCCCTGAGGTGTTAGGGATCAAACCCAAAGCCTTGTGTAAGTAGTCTACCATAATCTACACCCCCAGCCTTCAGGCACATTTAAATGCCTTTGATCTGTAATGAATTGAATCTATGAATCTGGAAATGGCAAAGGTAGAACAAACTGTATTGCTGCCAACTGTCTATTTTTGATGTTATCTTTTTTGTTCCCATAATTTAAAAAAATGTTTATTATTTGCACTCCCTTCTTGTTCATTTTCCAATAAAATTGAATCTCAGCTCTTGATTTATATTCTCTATTTCCAATACTGAGAAGGAGAAGTAGGCACAGGGTTCCATTCCTAAGCAAGAAGCTATCTGCAATTGACACTGCTTGCAAAGAAAATAATAGTTTTCTTCAATGGAGTCTCCCTGGGTATACAAGGTCAGGCCCCATGTCCAGTAATGGATGACCAACACAAAACAAACTCAATGGTATTTTTGTAGTCCTTTTGTATCTTATTGCTTTGTTTGGTCTTTGTTGTTGTTGTTTGTTTCTGTTTTATCTTACTGGACTCTACTCCAGTTAGCAGAAAATAGCATTTCTTTTTATTGAAAATAATTTTTCATACACTGTTATGATCTAAGTTTCCTCTCCCACAACTCCTCCCAGACCCTACCCACCCAAATCCATATCCTTTCTCTTCTCCCTGTCTCTCTTTTGGTTTTTGATTTTTTGAGTCAAAATTTCTCTGTGTAGCACTGGTTGTCTTGGAACTCAGCATAGACCAGGCTGGCCTCAGAGATCCACCTGCCTCTGCCTCCTGAGTGCTGGGATTAAAGATGTGAACCACTGCCACTCATTCTTTTTCTCTCTCTTTAAAAATAAGCAGGCAATTAAAACACCCAAAACAAACCATCACACACACACACACACACACACACACACACACACACACACACACACAAAAGCCCTAAATCCATAAAAACACAAAATCAGGATATAATATACAGTAACGCATGTTGTGACCATGCGTGCACCACTACACCTTGCTGTTTTCATTGATTTAACATTGGAACTTCTTTATCTTCCCAAATTGCATGAAAGCCCTGTGAATTATATCTCTATTTAATCTCCCCAAATATCAAAGCTCTTAGATAATTCACACATCCTAGTATTTCTGAGATGATTCTATCCCCAAACCTAAATAGCCTCTGAGCTTTGCTCTCTGTCTATTGGTTACGTTGCTCCTGAGTTTGCCACACTGCTGGGCTGGCTTTCCCCTACTGCCATTCTTGGACTTTCCTTTGCTTCTCTCATTTATGGGTTTCCCCTTCTTCCTCTTTCTTGACTTTAGTTCCTCATTTGGTGGAGCACAGCCTCTAGAGCAGAGGTTCTCAACTTGGAGATGGCAAATGACCCTTTCACAGGAGTTGCCTAAGACCATCATCAGAAAACACAGACATTTACATTACTACTCATAACAGTAGAAAAATTACAGTTATGACATAGTAATGAAAATAATTTCATGGTTGGGCTCATTACAACATGAGGAACATTAAAGGGCCACAGCATTAGGAAGGCTGAGAACCACTGCTCAAGCTGCTTCTTGAGGTGATATTTATGTAAGACTTTGCATTTGAAATGCTACTTTCTAGCCTTACTCTTGATTGATTCCTTGGCTCCATAATAACTTTTAGATTGAACAATGTTTCTCAAATTAAAAAAAAAAAGGTGAAAATGCCAGTGTCTTAGTTTTCTTTTCTTACTTTTTTTTCCTCTTAGAAGTATGAGGTCATTTTTATTCTTGTTCCTTTGCACATGGTCTTTCTTTCCCCCTTTCTAAACCCTTTAGAACCTTCTCTTCTGTCTGAGTTTCTGGAGTTGAGTTGCACAGTAAGAGGATTTGATGCGGACCTTCTGTGATTCATTTTGTCTAAGATGTAATTTTGTTTTTTTGTTTGTTTGTTTGTTTTGTTTTCTATCTAGAGTTTCATCTTTTGATCTCCGCCTTTGTCAATGTTCCTGTTTGTCATCTTCTGTGCCCTCTGGCTATGGTTTCTATGGATACCTGTCCAGGTATCCTGAAAGAGACTTCTTTTTGTGAGATGAGATTGTGGGCCTTTGACTCCTAATTTCTAATACTTTTTTTAATAAAACAATTTTTTTGGCGAGGTGTGGTGATGCCTTTAATCCCAGCACTTGGGAGGCAGAGGCAGGTCAATCTCTATGAGTTGATGGCCAACCTAGTCTACAAAGTGAATCCAGGACAGCCAGGGCCATTACACAGAGAAATCCTGTCTCAGAAAGCCAAAAAAAAAAACTTTTATATAATATATTTTTGATTGTTTCTCTCTCTCACGCACAATCCCTCCCAAATCCTACTCACCTCCTTACCCACCCAACTGTACTCTCTCAAAAAAAAAAAATTAAAAGTTAAAAATACCCACAGAAACACAAAACAAAAATCAAAACAAACAAGAAGAATACCAGTAATACAAGAAGAATTAAATTGCAGAGGATCTGAATTTGGTAAGTTCTAGTGCAGAAATCGGTTATAAACATTATTGCCCTTCCATTTTTGGGTCAGAGAGATCTGTTTAACCATTTTAGTGGCTCAATAATAAAATGAATTGTCCTCCAAAATAATAAACTTCAGTAGTGAATGTTTCAGGGATAGAGAGGATACATGGAGCTAGCTGGGAGGAGGGGTAGATAAATAAATGATTCATTTAAAGGTCTCTTTAACCTATAATTTATTGTAATTATATTATATTGATAAGATTGATAAGATTATAAGCCTGGGCCTGCTGAGATGACTTAGTGGAAAAAGTGAGTTCCATCCATTCGATCTACTTGGCAGAAGGAGAGACCTGATTCCCAAAAGTTGTACATTGTCCTCAGCATGCACACACTTCCATCTCCCATCCCACCATACACACATAAATAATAAACAAATAAATGTAATTAAAAATAATGAAAAATACAAAAGATAAGTGCTGGCAAGGATTTAGATGGAGGAAAACTCTCATATAATGTTTGTGGGAATATAAATTAGTACAACCAGTACATGACTTTTAAAAAACAAAACCTTGGGGCTGGAGTGGTGACTCCACAGATAAGAGAATGTATTGCTCTGGCAGAGGATCTGAATTTGGTTCCCAACAGGGCAGCCAGTACCTCTGGCCTCCATGGACACTTGAACTCATGTGCATATACCCACACACATACATACACATAATCACAAAAAAACCTCATTTTAAAACTCTTGGAAGCAGCAAGCCCTGTACTTCCTATAAAATCAGATATATTTATCCCTCTCAGGTCTCTGAGGTGGTTGAAGAACAGATAGCTAGAGTCTCATAATTAAATTTTGAGTTGATTAGGAGTCAAGAGAGTGTTATAGATCTAAGAAGATGCTTTTAGAATTGTGTTGCAAGTTAGTATGAATGTTGAGTTAGATACAGAACTTTAAACTCATGGAGATGGTTAGATAGTAGAAAGTTAAAGTCAGGTGCCAAATACATATGGACTGGACATTGGGAATGTACGCTAAGCCATATAACCCTCATAACTGTGGTCTAATTACCTCTGTTGTTTTGTATTGTATCTATTATTATAAGAGAAAGAGCCATTTGTTGGACTGAAATGGGGAGCTGTTGAGGGAAATAAGATATACCTTAAACTTAAAAAAAAGGGAAGAGGATGGGGGGTTAAGGGTGGGAGGGTGGGACTGGAGGGGGGAGTAAGGAGGAGATTGCCATTGAGATGTAACTTGAAGAAATAAAAAATAAAGATTTACATTTATTTGTTTGTTTTTTTGTTTGTTTGTATCTGTATGTGTGTGCACACAAGCATGCATGTGCTGTAGTACCTGTGTGTGGAGTTCATATGACAACTTGTGAGAACTGGTTGGCCCTCTTTTTGCAGAATTGGGGCTTGGAGATCAGACTCTGATTGTCTGGCATTGTGAGCAAGCACCTTTACCTGCTGAGTTGTCTCATTGGCCCAGGAGTGCAAATCTTTGAACACTTTGTGCCTACTTAACAAACAGCATCTCTGCTTTTTCTAAAATGAGGCTAACTATGGGCTTATGACCAAGCATAGATTTTTTTTATTAGTTTAAATACAAACCATTCTCTGAATTACAATATTCATTTCCTATGATTATAACTGTTTAATTGGTACTAATTGTGTGTAGTCAAGATCCAGATGTGAAAACAATTTGGTTTTATTACTTTTAAGCTGCAATTATGCAAACAAAGATTATTTCCAATAAAGGGTAAAGTAAGTAGACTAGTTTTCATGAGCAAAATAAATTGTTTGAAATTTGCATCAGTATTGGTCTCTGTAATCTCATGTACCTGGAAATATCTTCACATCTTAAGCAGTCTTATTAAATTACACTTAAACTTTTTCATAGTAACAAATTAATCATGGACATCTGATGATTAATGCACGTAAGCTTTGGTTTAAGCTCTTTTTTATTGATTCTTTGTCTAATCAGAGTTGAGAAGATTTTACTGCTAACATTCTCCATGGGAGGATGTGCACATGCTAATATTTTCTTGTAAGAACAGAATGAAATCTGTCATACTGCAGCAATACTGGGTCTCCTCAATTTTGAAGAATCTTTGCTGATTCTATTGCTGGGTGCTATGGAGTTTTGGGAGCACTGCAGCATGGTCTGTGCTGTCTAGAGTAAGCCACTGGATTCTGAAAGGTGTTGTGTGTTGCAGTGATGGCATATCCTATCCCAACTCCTATGTACTAGAGAAATCCAAGGCTACATGATGGGAGGATGGAGAAATTTGTCCTCTTAGTTCCTTTAGAAACATGTATCAGTGACTCTATAAAAATGTTTATGGCTACTTCTCTGGGGAGGGATCTGCTTGTTTATGCAGATGGTAGGAAAGACTTACTGGCATTTGAACATTCTTAACATAATCCTAGGGTTCTGTCCACAGACACCTGATCCATTCTGGGCAGATGGTATTTGGTGGGAAGAAGTCATTCATCCCCAATGAAATAATACACTTTTGGTGATGAGGTAATGGAATAAAGTTTCCCAAACCAAATGAGTCACAGTTTTGTGCAATACAAGGTCTAGGGCTTCTTTCTAAGGATTCAAATAGAAATTCTGAGATTTCTGAAAGAAATGCCTGAAAGATTTCTCTATCTGGTATCATATTATTTTGGTTTTCTTCCACAAATATCACAAATTCTTATATCCTTTTCTTCAGTGCCTCTTGAGGCCCTTTCTCCCCTACTGATCATAAGGCAATTCTACAAAGGAATCTGTTGAACTTATGTTTAAAGAAAGACTTATTGGGATCCAAGATGGTGGCGGCCTGTGTGGACATATTTCGATTTCGGGGTCAACAGTCACAAGGCAGCAAGTGTTGCAGAACGCTGTACAAAGGGCACGACCCGTTCTAAATCTCACCCAGCTACACAGGGACCACGGAAGATCCCTGGGCAGGACGCCCTTTCCTACTCTTGGACACGCTAGGAAGCCGCTGGACATGGGAATTGGGATAACCCATCCCACAACAGGAGAGACCCCTGGTAAGTTCCAACCTAATACCCAGCCAACAGATTCAGAACCCACGCAGAGATAATCCCCACCCTGCTGGGCACTCCCAGGTCTCACACAGACGATCCTATTATCTGGCGAAAGATTGCGACCCTTGGAAGTGAGCGCAGCTCCGCTGCAAAGAGCCTTCAGACCACAGATCACAGTCTGTGATGTCACTGGCCAGTTTCCAAGCCGTGGGAGCGGCAAGGCTATTGGAGCTGAACTGCAGATTTACCCGCTACAGGAACCAACCCCGGGCAAACTCTGAGATATGTGATACTGTCGTATATCGGACTTTTGTACTAATACGGGCCCTTCTGGCAGGGAACCAGAGCTTACTTGAACACAGGTCCACCACCTGGATTAGTTAGGTCTCCACCTGGGAGGCAGGGCTGAATGACTCACCTTATAGGGGTGGAGGAAGGCACCGCTACTCCTACAACAAAGTGCCCCCTTTGGACCCAAGTTCAGAAGACAGCAAAAAAATTCCACATGGCCAGAGGCCTCAGAAAACAAAAACAAACAAACAAAAAAAACAGAGTGAAATCTCTCCAACAAAAGAAAGCAACGCTAGAGATCCAAGATGGCGCCGACCATAGAGCAGTGCATCCGAGTAGTAGGTGAATGAGATTAGTCACTGTGGAGTGAATGTGAGGTCCCCTAGCCTACAGTGAAACACAAACGATGTCTGAATTCCCACAGCGAACATTGAGACCGGTCACCAGGTAAAACAGCCCACGCAGTTCCCGGGAACACAACCCTGAGATCAGCCAGCTCCGTCACCGGTCTGGAGAGGAGCTCTGGCTAGAGATCTAGCCCAGGAGCAGATCCAGCTCATGGCTCCAGCCACAGACCAGCGGCCCCGCCTGTCTGCCTGATATCAAGCCTGCACTCCACAGTACCACAAGAGCAAAGGTAAGTGAGATGATTTTTTCCGGAGTTTCCAACATGGTGGCACAGTGTGCACTGTAGCTGAGAGGCAGAGACCTAACCCAGTCACAGCAAAGCAATTAGAATCCAAGACTGCCTGCAAACAGAGCCCGCGACAGTGTGTTCTCCACAAA
>CAJQZJ010027540.1:0-14963 GCA_907164525.1 Lophiomys imhausi | reverse complement strand
GGTATTCACTAAATCTAACTTATATTAACCTATCAGCCCCTTCATATCCCCTTTCTTGTAAAATAAAAAATAAATCTACAAGCATAACTACATATACAATGTAAATAAATTGTCTATGTACAATACATAAACAATAACTTTGAATTTTCTTCAATGTACATTATAGCAAGAGTTAAAATAACCTTAAACTTCTCACAATACATAGTTGTATTTACATCTTTTGACAATCAAAAGACATGCAAACAAAATGATTTTAAATTCTTATCAATAAGCTTAATTTCTGTTATATACAAAATATTTTTAAACATGTATCAATAAACAGAATCTTAAATTTCTAACAATATAAACAAAATATTTTTTAAAGAGAGAGACAAGGAATACAGAAAGAAATCCCTAACTCCAACCCATTTATTTTTCTCTTTTTTTTTTTTTTTTCTGTAACCATATGAATCCATGATGTCCTGAGTGCTCCAGCTGAAGTAGAACAGCTTTCCAAGATGATCTCTCAATAGAATCTGAAAGGGAAGATTCTGAGGAAAAACCTGACCATGCCACTCCAACCTCTACTGTTCCATTCATTATATCCATTCATCGCAAATGACAAATTCATCTTATGCCATTCATCACAAACATTACACACAGACAATCACAATACATAACATAGGACAACAAAATTTTTTCATTCCACCTCCTGGGAATGAAGTTGAAAATATTTTTTGGGCACCCTTTAAAAATTGAGATATTGGCCAATTCCTGGGATGGTCAGCTATAGCTTTTTGTTGTCTAGGCCTCTATATGATCGATCATTTTGGGCTAGCCCTTATAAAGTTGATTTGCATGCTTTTTTTTTTTAAATTAGTAACTGAAGTAGTCGTTAGGCTGAATCGTTTGACCTATTTGTCTTGATATTGTCATTCAGACTTTTGCTCTGAAAATAAATTTTTTTTCTTTAAGGAGGAGAAAGGCATAGATTAATTTTGTAAGTCCATTCGAAGCATGAACTCTGTCCATCCTGGATAAAAAATTGGAATATCATGAACACCATAAACTTAATAATATATTCTTACCATGCGAAGACATTCATATTTCAGCTAATGGGAGGTTCTCCCTGGTCAGATCTAATCTTTATAAGTTTTGTTGGTAACCACATTTTTTCATTCCCTGTAGACACATAGGCATAACCACGTCCCCATCTTAAAACCATTGCAGGTTTCCACTCTAAAGTTAACATATCCTTATAATATATTGGTTGATTTAATTCCTCAGTTTTTTGTATAACCCAATGTCTCTCAGCTGCAGTGGTACCCTTTTCACCAACATTTAGGAAATTCAAAGTTAGCAATGCATTGTGTAATCTATCCCTGGGATTCTTTAATTCCCCCTTTTGTTTAAAAAGCATCTCTTTTAAGGTACGATTAGCTCTTTCTACAATTGCTTGTCCTGTAGGATTGTGTGGTATACCAGTAACATGTTTTATATTGTAATATGCAAAGAATTGCTTCATCTTATTAGATACATATGCAGGAGCATTATCAGTCTTAATTTGTGCAGGTACACCCATAAATGCCATTATTTCTAACAAATGTGCAATAACACAATCAGCTTTTTCAGAACTTAAAGCAGTTGCCCATTGAAACCCTGAGTATGTATCAATGGTATGATGTACGTACCTTTGTTTTCCAAATTCTGCAAAGTGAAAAACATCCATTTGCCAAATTTCATTCTTTTTAGTACCTCTAGGGTTACTACCAGCAGGTAATGGAATTTGGTTATACAGAGAACACGTAGGACATTTTTTAATTATTTCCCTGGCTTGTTGCCAGGTAATAGAGAATTTTTTCTTTAAACCTGAACTGTTAACATGATGTTTCTGATGAAATTTTGAGGCTTCCAACACATTTCCTATAAGTAATTGGTCAATTTCCTCATTTCCTTGTGCCAGTGGACCTGGCAACCCTGTATGGGATCGAATATGGGTTATATATAATGGATTATTTCTACCTCTGATGATCTGTTGCAACTGTATAAATAAAGAAGTTAATTCTGTGTTATCGGGAATAAATTCAGCAGTTTCTATGTGCAACACAACTCTTTCTGCATATAGAGAATCTGTAATTATGTTAAGAGACTCTGGAAAATCTAATAACACCATAAGGATTGCATACAATTCTGCTTTTTGAACTGAGGCATATGGACTTTTGATTACCTTGCTGATTTTGTCTGTCTTGTAACCTGCCATTCCCATCTTGTTAGCATCAGTATAGAAGGTTGGTGAATCAGGAATTGGTGTTCCCTTTACAATACGAGGAAGAATCCAAGTAGTTCTTTTTATAAATTGTATACGTTTGCTTTTTGGAAATTTGTTATTAATTTCTCCCAAATAATTACTGCAAGCTCTTTGCCAATCTTCATTGATTACCCACAATGACATAATCTCAGCATTAGTAAGAGGCACTACTATTTCAGCCGGGTCCATTCCTGATAATTGACGTAGTCTTATTCTACCTTTTACAATTAATTCAGATATCTTTTCTATGTATGTCTTTAATTTTTTACTTTGTTTATGTGGTAAGAAAATCCATTCCATAATACTATCTTCCCGTTGCATAATAAGCCCTGTAGGAGAATGAGCTGATGGTAAAATGACCAAAATACAATCAAGTTGGGGATCAATTCGATCTATGTATGCATCTTGCAATCTTTGTTCTACCAACATTAATTCCTTTTCTGCCTCAGCAGTTAAACATCTTGGACTGTTTATATTTGAATCCCCTTGTAATGTTTGAAACAAATTACTTAACTCATGAGTACTTAAACCAAGGGTGGGCCTTAGCCAATTTATATCTCCCATTAATTTTTGAAAATCATTAAGAGTTTTCAATTGGTCTCTACGGATTTGTACCTTTTGCGATCTTATTCTCTGTTGACTTATTTTATAACCCAAATAGTTGATTGAATCTCCTCTTTGTATTTTTTCAGGAGCAATTTTTAACCCCCATAGTGGTAGAATTCTTTGCATTTCCTTAAATAAGTTCTCTAAAACAACTACATCAGAATCAGCCAACAAAATATCATCCATATAATGATAGATAATAGATCGAGGAAACTGCTTACGCATTATTTCTAATGGTTTTTGTACAAAATATTGACACAGAGTTGGACTGTTCAACATTCCCTGTGGAAGTACATTCCAACAATACCTCTTGATTGGCCTACTGTTATTAAGAGTAGGTACAGAGAAGGCAAACCTTTCCCTATCATTCTTATGCAATGGAATTGAGAAAAAGCAGTCTTTTAAATCAATTACTATTAAAGGCCATGACTTTGGTAATAGAGATGGTAAAGGCATACCAGGCTGCAAAGGACCCATAGGTTGAATTACTCTATTCACAGCTCTTAAATCTGTTACCATTCTCCATTTACCCGATTTCTTTTTTACCACAAACACAGGAGAATTCCATGGGCTGGTAGACTCTTCTATATGACGAGCCTCCAGCTGTTCTTTTACCAATTGCTCAAGAGCCTCCAATTTTTCCTTTGTTATGGGCCACTGCTCTTGCCACACTGGTTTATTTGATAGCCATTTCAAGGGTAGGGCTGTTGGAATTTTAGCAGTGGCCCCTAGTATAAATTTGGAAACTCGATACCTGGGGTGTCCTGTGTTTGGACACTAGATACAGCTTGCAGTTGTTGAGTACTCACATCAATACCTTCCTCAAAAGTATCTATAATCTCAATGTCTGGGGTGTCCTGTGTTTGGACACTAGACATTGCTTGCAATTGTTGAGTATGCATATCATTACCTTCCTCAAAAGCATCCATCATTTCATCGTTTGTTATTTCTGGCATTGTGGGAATATTAATTTGAGTACCCCATTGTTGTAAGAGATCCCTTCCCCATAAATTTATGGGTACATCAGCCACATAAGGTCTCAACTTCCCTGTTTGCCCTTCTGGTCCCACACAGTTAAGCCATCGTACACTTTGTTTTACATGTGATAATTTACCAATTCCTATAAAATGTGTAGGAACCCTTTGAAGTGGCCAGTTTGAATTCCAAGACTCATGTGAGAGGACAGTGACATCTGCTCCTGTGTCAAGCAATCCTTCTATTTCAATACCATTCACTTGTATTTTTAATTTTGGTCTCGTATCACTCACCATTGTTTGCCAATACACACGTTTTCCACTATTTTCGACTGCTCCTGTTCCGTCTATTGGAACAACCTTACCCTTGGTGTAAGGAAACAGCAGCAGTTGGGCAATTTTGTCCCCTGCATTAATTGTCATCTCTTTCCATATGGATGTCATAATTTTAATTTCTTCCTTGAAGTCTCCATCTATAATACCTGGATGAATAAAGAATCGACAAGTTAATCCAATTTTTCCAAATATTAATCCTATTGTCCCTGATGGTAAAGGACCATAGATACCAGTGGTTAACATATAACATTCATCTGTTTTGGATAATGTTTTAGATTGATCTGTGGTCAAATCTAAAACTGTAGTACCTTCAGTAGCCTGTAAAAGATCAGCAATAGTTAATTTTGTTCTTCCTGCCTGTCTGTTTCCCTCTGGTTGGATGATGGACGACGGTTCACATTGTTTTGGGGGGCCTGAACCGGTAGGCCCTTCCCCTCGTTTCCCGGCAAGGGATTACCTCTGACATCCGTTTTAGCTCTACAATCCCGGGACCAGTGTTTACCTTTTCCACAACGAGTACAAAATCCTGGAGACCTTAACCTTCTATTGCCATTAGAAGCCATTCGTTCCCTTCTACAACCATGTTCTCCATTAAAAGCCGTTCGTTCCCTTCTATGACCCTGTTCTGCAGAGTCCAGGCACCTATTATTTCGAGTTCTGGAGGATTCAGCCTTACGATATCTTTGGAAATGACCAAGTTCACCATTTTTAAAGCACTCGTTAAGACCCCTAGCAACTGCTTGTGCTATGACATTAGTCTGATGCTCTTGAAAACCAATATCAGCTGTTTCTCTTATCCATTCATCTACTGGGGCTCCTCGAGCTTTCAATGGCCTAATTGCCCTTTGACATTCAGCATTTGCATTTTCATATGCCAAGGCATTTATCAAGTCCTGTCTGGCATCAGGGTTATCTACATCTCTCTCCACAGCTGAAGTCAATCTCCCTAAAAAGTCTGAGAAGGTTTCCTGAGGACCTTGTATTATCTTGGTTAAAGAAGTAAACCTTTTCCCAGCTTCAGCCACCATATCCCAGGCCCTCAGAGCTGCAACACGACATTGTTCGATGACAACATCTTCAAATTGAGTCTGTAACCGTATGTCAGCATAAGGTCCCTCACCAAGCATTTGGTGGGTTGTGACATTTATTCCCCTTGCCATATTTTGCTGCTCTAATTTTGTGGCTTCATGTCTCCACCATGACAACCATTGTAATTGCTGGCTACCTTCTAGCACAGCTGATATCAGTCCCTTCCAATCTTGGGGAATGACTCTATTTTGTAAAGCCCAATTATTTAGCATCTGTTTAACGAATGATGAGTGCATTCCATAAGAGACAATAGACTCCTTAAATCTTTTTAAATCCAAAATGTCTATTGGACGCCATGTTAATTCCTGATTGAGCTGACCGTTATTATCAGGCCTAAATTGAAACATAACTGGAAAAGCTGATGGTGATTGTGCAGTACCATGCAGCTCCTCTGGGGGCGCACTTGGTTCCACATTAGCACCATTACCTACCTGGTTTCCTACTGACACACGCGGCGGCTTTTCTACTGGTACATGCGGCGACTGTGGAGACCTAGCTAGAAAAGAACTTGCCATTTTCTCAGTTCCAGTCACCTGCCCTGCCAGAATTTTCTTAAGCTCCTCAATTTGCATTTCCATAATTTTTAATTGTGTAACAGACGTCTTCCTTATGACAAACCAATAAAATAAAAAAAAGTAAACAGCGTAAAACATTCGGTCTGATTGAAAAACAGTGTAGAGGTCAGCAGTAAACATTGCCATATTGTCAACAACTGGCATCATAGTTTCAAAATCTGCAGTTTTCTCTATAGTTTTGAAAACAAAATTACCCATAATGCCTTACCACGTTGAGCGCCACCTGAAACCGAACTTTTAAGTTATTATTTATTTAACTCTTATTTATTTATTACTAAATTCACTTATAACAAACACAAACAATTTCTTAACTATTAATCCTATAAATTCCTACAACCCCTTTAACCTATCCACTAAACCTATTGATAATCATAACTACTTTCATACCCTTTTAGAATGATACAGTCTCTGGGGCAGGTCCTCAGTCGTCAGGAAACCAGTCTCGGGGGTAGACTCTTTAACGCACTTAGCAGTCCTTTTTCTGGAATAGCTCAGACGCAGGTTCGTCAGGGTAAATTGGCTATCGAAGTCTCACTTTAAATAAGGCTTGAGGCTTTCTTCTCTCTGGGAGACCTCAGCGTCTGTAGGCCACCTTACTTCCTTCGTATCAGCAACTCTGCCGTTCTGCCTCAGTCTTTAAAGCTGGCCACAGTTCCGTTCAGGCCACTGTTCGGACAGGTCAAACCCCTCTAGGCAAAAGCTGAGCCACAGGGTTTAATCCTTGGCCTTTTGATGTCTTGCCGAGGCTTTCTCTGCTCACCAGCTTCCTTCTGCCTCAGGGAGATCTGGCCATTGGTCTACCAGAACTTTCTCCAGCAGGACTCTCGGAGCTCTCTCATATCGGGGGCCCTTAGCACGCACGCGCCTCTCTGGCGTCATCCACTTGTCCTTAAATAGGATCACTCCTTGTTCCACCTGCTTCAGCTTAATTTGGGCTCTGCCCACTTAGCAGTTGAAAGCAATGCCAGGTCATAAAGTCTTTCCTTCTTTCACCTGGCTTCAACCTTGTTTTTCAGTCCAAAGAGACTCCCCTCATTTCACCTGACTTCATCCATAAGCTGATAAGCTAATTGCTCACAGCAGTTGATCTTCATGCCCCGAATTAAGAGACTGTATCAGAAACTTAGGTATTCACTAAATCTAACTTATATTAACCTATCAGCCCCTTCATATATTTAACCACAATTGAATAGATCCTTGTATATTGATACAAAATTAAAGGTAACGCTTCCTAATGGTAACATACCTAGAGATACTTAAAATTAAAATGTGAAGCTCTGGCCTCTTGATACCAACCGTCTAAAACGGTCTAGGATAGTTAAGTAAAACAAACTCCTAGTCATGCAAACATGTCACTTTGTTAGCTACTATGACAGTCTATCACAGATATTCTCTAAACTACCCAGTAATCAAGTTGCTAAGAGACAAGCAACATTTGCTTATCTAAATACAAGAGATGGATAGGGCATCTTCAAAAACCCCAAGAGATCTGCAGAATATGGCATTCAAAGATGTTATCTTAAATTAAGATTTTCTTTTTTTTTGATATCGAGACATGTCAACTCCTGACAGCACCCCCTATTCTACTCCAAGTAGAAGATAAGCATCGAAGAACCTCCACTGTAAGATGGTTGAATTAGTGGCATGCCTATCTCTTGGCATGAAAAAACCCCTTGCACCAACTGCAGACAGACTGCTGTCCAAAAAGGACAAAACTTGGTAGCAGGGAAGTGGACAGCCTAACTCTGCCAAGACAGGGTAGGTAAGTCCTTCATAATCCCTGCTCTACAACAAATGTCTGTCAGAGAAACAGGACCTATCACAGTTTTTAAGGGTTGTCGTCAACGACTTCTTGCCTAGACTGTTCTCTTTTTTGGGGGGATGGGGATGGTCATAGAAGCCTTCTATGACTCTCATTCTCAACAGGAAGTCTGCAGTCATTGATACCACTGCAGAAGAAATATCCTTGAAGGGCAGATTATTTTTCTCTTAGGCTGTTTTGCTGTTGTCTTTTCTTCCTGTTAGAGAGGTCTTAGAGAACACTGAGACAAATATGCTTGTGTATGAAATAGGGTGGGGAGTCAGTCAATACCACTTGCAGATCCAGCTTCTCAGTGAACTCAAACAGCATATGATAATTTACCAATACAATGTACATCACATATGGGCTAGTACATGTTGGATGGAAGCTATACATAAACCCATTTTATATTAAAAAAATCTGATCACACACCTTTAAATGTGGCACACACCTTTAAATCCAAGCACTCAGGAGGAAGAGGCAGGAGGATCCCTGTGAATTCTAGGCCAGCCTAGTCTACAGAGTGAGTTCCAGGCCAGCCAGGGCTACACAGAGAAACCCTGTCTTGAAAAAAACAACCAACTGAACAACCAAATAAACAACAACAACAAAAAAACCAACCAACCAATCAATAAACAACAACAACAACAAAAAAAAACATTTGAAGACACTACCTAAAATCTGCTGGGGAAATGAAGAAAATTCTCTTAATTATCCAATATGTATTTATTAATAGCTATATGCCTTTATAACAAATATAAATAATTACCTAACTACTAGCCCTAAGAATGACTATAACCCCTGTACCTAACAACTAAACCTATTAAAAACTATAACAACTATTATCTGACAACTAATCCTAACCTTGTAGAAGGATACAGTCTCTGGGGCAGGTCCTCAGTTGTCAGGAACACCTCAGGAGTAGATCCTTTAAGGCACTTAGTCAACAGTCTTTCTTCAGGAATATCTCAGATGTAGGTCTTTTAGGGTGAATTGGCTGTGGCAGCTTCATTTAAATGAGGCTTGAGGCTTTCTTGTCTCTGGAGTCTCAGCTGTCAATAGACCAACTTGGTAAGTTTGTATTAGCCACTCAGCTGCTCTGCCTCAGTCTTGGAGGCTGGCCACAGTTTCATTCAGGCCACTGTTTGAGCTGGTAGAACAGCTCTAGGCAAAAGCTGTGCCACAGGGTTTAGTCCTTGGCCTTTTACTGTTTTTCTGAGGACTTCTCTGCTTACCACTTCTTTCTGCCTCAGGGAGATCTGGCTGTAATTTTTCAGCTCTGCTTGAGATCAGTTTTTCAGTCCATCAACATTTTCTCCATTAGATGATACAAGCTGCCTTGCATCTCATAGCGTGGGAACTCTCTAGTGTTGGAACTCTAGGGCTCCACCCACTTCTTCCTTAAATAGGTCTCTCCTTGTTTCACCTGACTTCAGCCTAATCTGGGCTCTGCCCACTTTGTAAGGCTATTAGCAGCTGGAAACAATGCCAGGCCATAAACCTTGTTGTTAGTCCATATGGTGCTATACCAGGTGCCCATAGCCAACTTGATCTTCATGCCCTTTATTAAGAGACTGTATCAGAAGCCCATAGATATTTACTAAATCTAATTTATATTAATCTAACTCCCCTTACAGGAAAATAAAGTCATCTGTGTTTGGCCATAATGAACACACTGAGTTCCTCCGGAGTCAATGGGAGATATTGAATCTGGAATGACATTAGATTTGGAGAGTTTAATGTCATGTTTTTGTTTTGTTGAATACCCTTTAGGCAGTTCACAAGAGACTCTGATGATGGCTGCTTTATTAAGCCACTATTAAAAATCTTCACATTTGGGGAAGAGACATGGCTCAAGACTTCTCTGATTGGTACCCAACACCAAGCCTGAGAACCTGATTTCAACCCCTGTGAACCACATGGTGGATAGAGAGTTGTCCTCCTACCTCCAGATGCTCCTGTGTGACACACTGCCTTTAACTGGAGTTGCTAACACGTTCTTTCTTTTCTAGCCTGCTTACATCCAGCAGTGCATTATTTAATCCATTGTATTATGTCCTAAACTTACCTGTCTTTCCTTCATAATCAGTTAAAAATATTCCTAGATTTTAAAAGTCTTTTTCTCTAGTTTTTTGGAAATTGCTGAAAATAACCCCATGAGACAGGTTGATACTATTATTGATTAAAATAATAAGTCTTACTACACTCACCTTGATTTAGTCTTTAAGTTCATAGAATTTTTCCTTTCCCGTCTCTCCATATTTTTTGCCTGTACACTCCTATTCAGCCTTCCCTGTGGTTCCTTTCCCTGATTCCTACTGCCCTAGCTCCTGTGCCCTGGATCACTTTATCTTTTAGGCATTCTCATGGCACCTGTTTTTCACAGTTAGGACTATGACATCTTCAGTAAGATGTTTATGAGTGTAGTGAGTTTTAAGATTGTATGTTGTCATTTAGGACAGGTTAGTTAAGTCTGCTTCTTTATACTATTCACCCCGTCACCTGCAACATTTCTGGTAGGCAGCTGACAGTAAGTTTTTGCCTTATAAGTGCAGCAAGATGACTATTAGTTAATGAGCAAAATCCATACATTTCATGAAAAGAGTCTGCCTGGACTCATTATTAAATCTACACAGTCAGAAGACTTGAAGACTCATACAGAGACTATTTTCCCCCACAAAACAGTGATAATTGTTACCGAATATAATATATGGAACTTCTGTTTATTTTTAATAGTTTTTAAAATTTATTTAGTGCAGTCTTCTAGACAGAGTCTTGCTATGTGGCTCAGACTAGTGTTGAACTTTTTAAGTAGCTTGGACTAGTCTTGAACTCACAACCTTCCTGTTTCAGGCTCCTTGACTTGGAATTACAGTTTGTGTGCCATCAAGTATGACTTTGGAAATTGTCTTTGAGCATTTCCAGATTACCTTTCCACTTTCACGTGTGTGAAACTGATTACCGTAGCACTCACACATTGCCTTGCGGGAACTGAGCGTGGGTAGCACGGGTAGAATAGAGAAAGCGGTGAATTCCAGCTCTGGACTTCAAACGTACATTTCCTTGTTGGATTGATGAGAAGTGTAAAAGATTTCCGTGCTGGAAGGGCGAAACTGAGCACCAGGGGAGGATATGTAAAACTTTTGAGCCCACATTTTATCTATACCAGCAATTTATTCCACACAAATAGGTTACTACCCTATACTCTGACTAATGGACTCAACCAAAGTTAGTGTTGATTCACCATGGAGGGAAGGCGGGAGAACTACCAAGGGGGAGTGTGTAATAGAATGTTTTTATTCATTACACTTATATTTATTAATACTTAACAAACATCTATAAAATACCTAAATCCTATATCCTAAAACCTATAATCTAAAATCTAAAATTTATCTAAGAACACCTTAATATCTAAGAACACTCTAATATCTATCTAAAAACACTTAATTAACACTATTTTAACTTTCTTAGAAGGATGCTAATATTCTTTGCGTAGGTTCGTGCAGGGTGACTTGGTTTATGGCAGTCCCATCAGGTAGTATCTTTTAAACTTAAAGTCCGTTGGGCCTTACTTTCCCAGTTTGTAAGGCCAATTTATTTCCACTACCAAGTAGCTGGTTTACAAAGTCAATTTGTTCCAACTGCCAAACTGAGGCCAGCATTTTTTGTCAGCTAAGACTCACCTCACGGTCTCTTGGGCCTGGGCAAGCCTCGCAGCTGAACGCCTCTCCAAGCGGCTTCTGAACTTTGCTTACCTTGCTGCCTTTTCTTTTTCTCTTTTTTGGTACTCTGGAGCTCCAAATCAGGTGCCTTGAAGGAACGCTCTCTCAGCAGGCTTCATACCATGCCTTTGGCTTGATCAAAAACTAAATTTAATTAATTGCATACCTGTTGTGTGCTTCTCCAGCATGAGTTCTCAGTTGGTGAGGACAGGAAAGAGAGAGAGAGAGAGAGAGCATTCTTTCAAGTGTCTCTCAGCCATTGGGGATTCCTCTTTTGTGAATTCTCTTTTTAGCTCCGTCCCCCAGTTTTCGATTGCATTATTTGGTTTCTTGGCATTTAATTTCTTGAGTTCTTTGTAGATTTTGGATATTAGCCCTCTGTCAGATGTGGGGTTGGTGAACATTTTCTCCCAGTCTGTAGGCTGCCATTTTGTTCCAATGACAGTGTCTTTTGCCTTACAGAAGCTTTTCAGTTTCATGAGGTCCCATTTATTGATTGTTGATCTCAGGTCCTGAGCTGTTGATGTTTTATTCAGGAAGTTGTCACCTGTGCCAGTGAGTTCAAGGGTTTTTCCCACTTTTTCTTCTAGTAGATTTAGTGTGACCGGTCTTATGTTAAGGTCTTTGATCCACTTGGACTTAAGTTTTGTACAAGGTGATAAGTATGGGTCTAATTTCATTCTTTTATAAGTGGACATCCAGTTGGACCAGCACCATTTGTTGAAGATGCTGTCCTTCTTCCATTGTGCCGTTTTGGCTTCTTTGTCAAAAATTAGGTGGCCATAAGTGTGTGGGTCTACTTCTGGATCTTCAATTCGATTCCATTGATCTACTGGTCTGTTTCTATACCAATACCATGCTGTTTTTAGAACTATTGCTCTGTACTACAGCTTGAAATCTGGGCTGGTGATACCTCCAGATGTTGTTTTATTGTACAGGATTGATTTAGCTATTCTGGGCTTTTTGTTGTTCCATAAGAAATTGAGAATAGCTCTTTCCAAGTCTATAAAAAATTGTGTTGGTATTTTGATAGGAATTGCATTGAATCTATATATTGCTTTTGGTAGGATGGCCATTTTTATTATGTTGATCCTACCTATCCATGAGCATGGGAGATCTTTCCATCTTCTAAAGGCCTCTTCCATTTCTTTCTTCAAGGGCTTGAAGTTCTGAAATACAACTCAAGACGACTCTGAGATTCCATCTCACACCTGTCAGAATGGCTAAGATCAAAAGCTCAAATGACAGCACATGCTGGCGACAGTGTGGAGAAAGGGGAACCCATTGCTGGTGGGAGTGAGGCTTGTGCAACCACTATGGAGGTCAGTCTGGCGATATCTTAGAAAACTTGGAATAGCTTTGCCTCAGGACCCAGCCATACCACTTCTAGGTATACACCCAAATGTCTCCTCACGGAATCATAAGGAAGTTTCCTCATCTATGTTCATAGGAGCCTTATTTGTAATAGCTAGAAACTGGAAACAACCCAGATGTCCCTCAACCGAAGAATGGGTTAAAAAACCGTGGTACAAGTACATCTACACAAAGGAATATTATTCAGCTATCAGGAACAATGAAATTATGCAATTTGCAGCCAAATGGATGGAACTAGAAAAGCTCATCCTGAGTGAGCTAACCCAGACTCAGAAGGATGCACGTGGCATCTATTCACTTATAGTTGGATTTTAGCTATATAGTAGAGGATATCGATACTACAACCAACACACCAAAGGGAACATGGACATAGGCTTTTTATTTTTATTTTTATTTTTTTCTATTTTTATTCTTTTTTAACTATTTGTCTGCTTATTTGTTTTTTTTTTTTTTTTAGTTCTCTCTCCCGGGCAATGAGACACTTTTCACTGGTGGTACTGCCTCGTAGACCCCCCAATGAATGAGGAGGCTCTTGGCCCTCATACGACCTCTGAACTGAGGTGAGAGACTGTTATATAGGGACACCCCACTCCAGAGAAATGGGATGGAAGTGTTAGGGGGTAAAGAAAAAAAATGAAATGTGAAGTTTCGGCCTTTTGCTACTAATTGTCATAAACTGTTTAGGATAATTAAGAAATGCAAACTAATAGTCATGCAAGCTGGTCATTGTGTTAGTTACTATGACAGTCTATTATAGTTATTTTCTAAGCTAATCAGAAATAAAGCTGCTAAGAGACAAGGTACATCTGCTTATCCTAATTTAAGAGATAGATAGGGCCTCTTCAAAAACCTCAAGAGATCTGCAGAATATGGCATTCAAAGATGTTTTCTTAACTTTAGATTTTTTTAATATCGAGACATATCAACTCCTGACAGCACCCCGTATTCTACTCCAAGTAGAAGATGAGCATCGAAGAATCTCCAGTGGGAGATGATTAAATTAGTCGCAAGCCTATCTCTTGGCAGGAAAAACCCCTTGCTCCAACTGTAGACAGAATGCTGTCCAAAAAGAACAAAACCTGGAAGCAGGTAAGTCGATAGCCTAGCTCTGCCAAGACAGGCTAGGTAAGTCCTTCATAACCCCTGCTCTAAAATCAATGTCTATCAGAGAAACAGGGCCAAACAACTGAAGATCAATGCTGTAATGTATGGAGAGAAAAATGGGAACTGTCCAGGCAGCCACTGGTATGTCATTTCTTAGTTTTGGAAGCCGCAGGCCCTGTACTTCCTAAAAATCAGATATATTTATCCCTCTCATGTCTCTGAGGTGGTTGAAGAATAGATAGCTAGAGTCTCACAATTAAATTTTGAGTTGTTTAGAGAATATCTGTGATAGACTGTCATAGTAGCTAACAAAGTGACATGTTTGCATGACTAGGAGTTTGTTTTACTTAACTATCCTAGACCGTTTTAGACGGTTGATATCAAGAGGCCAGAGCTTCACATTTTATTTTTAAGTATCTCTAGGTATGATACCATTAGGAAGCATTACCTTTAATTTTGTATCAATATACAAAGATCTATTCAATTGTGGTTAAATATACTCTTAATTATGTATCAATATACAAAGGTCAATGCCTATATAGCCCAATACAATCTTAATATTACGTCCATATACAAGGGTCAATACCATTGTGGCCAACTATAATCTTAATTTTGTAACAATATACAATATTCTCTAAACTACCCAGTAATCAAGTTGCTAAGAGACAAGCAACATTTGCTTATCTAAATACAAGAGATGGATAGGGCATCTTCAAAAACCCCAAGAGATCTGCAGAATATGGCATTCAAAGATGTTATCTTAAATTAAGATTTTCTTTTTTTTTGATATCGAGACATATCAGCTCCTGACAGCACCCCCTATTCTACTCCAAGTAGAAGATAAGCATCGAAGAACCTCCACTGTAAGATGGTTGAATTAGTGGCAAGCCTATCTCTTGGCATGAAAAAACCCCTTGCCCCAACTGCAGACAGACTGCTGTCCAAAAAGGACAAAACGTGGTAGCAGGGAAGTCGACAGCCTAACTCTGCCAAGACAGGATAGTTAAATCCTTCATAATCCCGGTTCTACAACAAATGTCTGTCAGAGAAACAGGACCCAAAGGCTGAAGACTGATGCAGGAATGTATGGAGAGA
>CAJQZJ010027538.1:2884-28500 GCA_907164525.1 Lophiomys imhausi | reverse complement strand
TAAATAAGAGTTAAATAAATAATAATTTAAAAGTTCGGTTACACCAAACCAATATGATATCTCCAGAATCTAGCTATAATACTACAGATAACCCTGGAAATCCTAACATGATTGAAACAAAGGAAAATGACCTTAATCCTATGCTTATATTAACAATAGAAGGCTTAAGGGAGGATATCACATACCTCAGAGAGTGACAACAAAATACTGCAAAAGAGGTGATGGAAATGAAAAAGTTCTTAAAGGAATGAAAGACCTGAAAAGGGAAGTTTAAGCAATAAAGAAAATATAAGCCAAGACATTCATCGAACTGGAAAACCTTAGGAAAAGAAAAGGAACTACAGACACAAGGATCACCAACAGAATGCAAGACATGGAAGAATATCAAAC
Source organism: Lophiomys imhausi (assembly GCA_907164525.1). Taxonomy (NCBI): domain Eukaryota; kingdom Metazoa; phylum Chordata; class Mammalia; order Rodentia; family Muridae; genus Lophiomys; species Lophiomys imhausi. The sequence continues at coordinate 28,110 of CAJQZJ010027538.1, read as the reverse complement.
ACAGAGGATAAAATTGAAGAAATCAATACATCTGTCAAAGAAAATGTAAAATCCAAAAAAGTCCTGAAACAAAACCTTCAGGAAATCAAGGGCACTATGAAAAGGTTAAATCTCAGAATAATAAGAATAGAAGAAATATAGAAGAAATAGAAGATTCCCAGCTCTAAGGATCAGAATATATCTTCAACAAAATCATAGAAGAGAATTCCACAAACCTAAAGAAAGAGATGCCTATAATTGTACAAAAAGCTTACAGAACTCCAAATAGATTAGACCAGAAAAGAAAATCCTCCCACCACATAATAATCAAAACACTAAATTTACAGAACAAAGAAAGAATACTAAAAGCTGCTAGGGAAAAGAGCCAATTAACTTATAATGACAAACCTATCAGAATCACACCTGACTTTTTATCAGAGATAATAAAAGTCAGAAGGGCCTAGACATCCATCTTGCAGACCCTAAAAAAAACCACAAATACCAGCCCAGAGTACTATTTCCAGCAAAACTGTCAATCAACATAGATGGAGAAAACAACATATTCCAGGACAAAGCTAAATACAAACAATGTCAATGTACAAATACAGCTCTATAGAAGATGACAGAAGGAAAACTCCAACCCAAAGGGGTTATCTACACACAAGAAAACACAGGAAGCAAATAACTCAATGCCATAAAAAAAAAAAGAAGGGAAGCTCATACACACTATTTCCACCAACATCAAGATAGCAAAAGTAACAATCACTGGTCATTAACATCACTCAACATCAATGGACTCAATTTCCTAAATAAAAAGACACATGCTAGCAGAATGGGTGTGAAAACAGAATCACACATTCTGCTGCTTACAAGAAACCCACCTCAGCAAAAAAGATAGGCATTATTTCCAAGTAAAGGGCTGGAAGAAGATATACCAAGCAAATGGATCCAAGAAACTAGCTGGTGTATCCATTCTAATATCCAATAAAATAGGTTTTCAATCAATATTAATTCAAAGAGGTGGGAAAGGACAATTCATACTCGCAGAGGAAGAATCCACCAAGATGACATCTCAATACTGAACATCTATGCCCCAAACAGAAGGGCACCCACATTTGTTAAAGCTCAAATTCCACATTGAATCCCACACATTAATAGTGAGAGACTTTACACACCATGCTCACCACTGCATAGATCAACAATGCAGAAACCAAACAGAGAAGTAATGAACCTCAAAGATGTCATGAATCAAATGGACCTAACTGATATCTACAGAATATTTCACCCAAAAACAAAAGAATATACTTTCTTCTCAGCACCTCATGGAAGCTTCTCTAAAATCAACTATATAGTTAGTCACAAAGCAAGCCTCAACAAATATAGGAAAATAGAAATTACCCCTTGTAATTTATCAGACCATCATGGAATAAAGTTAGTCTTCAACAATTAAAAAAAAAAAAAAAAAAAAAAAAAACAGAAAGCCTGCAATCACACGGAAACTGAACAACTCTTTCCTCGATGACGTCTGGGTCAGGGAAGAAATAAAAAAAGAAATTAAAATCTTCTTAGAATAAAATGAAAATAAAAGCAAAACATACCCAAACTTTTGGGACATATTGAAAGCAGTGCTAAGAGGAAAGTTCATGGCACTAAGTGCCTTCAAAAAGAAACTGGAGAGTTCCCATAAAGAGGTAGAACAAAAAGAAGCAAACACTCCCAAAAGGAGCAGATGGCAGGAAATTATCAAACTCAGGGCTGAAATTAATAACTTAGAAACAAAAAGAACAATACAAAGAATCAACAAAACCAAGAGATGGTTCTTTGAGAAAATCAACAAAATAGACAAACCCTTAGCCAAATTACCTAAAAGGCAGAGAGAAAATACTCAAATCAACAAAATCAGAAATGAAAATGGGAATTAACAACAGACATTGAGGAAATCCAAAAAATCATAAGGTCCTACTTCAAAAACTTATATTCAACAAAATTGAAAAACCTAAACGAAATGGACAATTTTCTTGATAGAATTCACCTACCAAGGTTAAATCAAGAACAGGGAAACAAACAGTCTTATAACCCTTAAGAAATAGAAGAAGTCATTCAACCCCAAAAAGCCCAGGGCTAGATGGTTTCAGCAATGAATTCTACCAGACCTTCAAAGAAGAGCTAACACCAATGTTCTTCAAGTTATTCCACAACATAGTAACAAAAGGTACACTGCCAAACTCATTCTATGAGTCCACTGTCACCTTGATACACCTTGATACATAAAGACCCAATGGAGGAAGCAAATTTCAGACCAATTTCACTTATGAAGGTGGATGTAAAAATACTCAATAAAATACTCGCAAACCAGATCCAAGATCACATGAAAATTGTAATACACCATGATCAAGTAGGCTTCATGCCAGGGATGCAGGGATGGTTCAACATATGAAAATTCATCAATGTAATCCACCATATACACAAGTTGAAAGAAAAAAAAAAACAAAAACTAATAATCATCCCATTGGACTCCAAAAAAGCATTTGATAAAATCCAGCACCCTTTCATGTTAAAAGTCTTGTAGAGATCAGGCATAAAAGGACCATACTTAAACATAATAAAGGCAATTATACTTAAAGATGTAGGGGTTAGATAAATTAGATTTAGAAAATATATAGGAGTTTCTGATACTGTCTCTTAATTCGAGGCATGCAGAGCATTATCAGCATGAAGTCAGGAAAAACAGGAAAGACTTAATAGATTGAAAAACAAGGTTGAAGTCAGGAAAAACAGGAAAGACTCAATAGACTGAAAAACAAGTTTGAAGTCAGGAAAACAGGAAAGGCTTAATGGACTTGAAGAAACAAAGTATCCTGATGTTTTCAGCTGCTAAGTGGGCAGAGCCCAAATTAAACTGAAACAGAGTTCCTCCTATTTAAGGACAGTGCATAGAGCCCAGAAGAAGAAGAGGCCCCTGATGCTAGAGAGCTCCAAGAGTCCTGCTGAAAAAAGGGCTGGCCATTGATGGCCAGCTCTCTCCCTGAAGCAGAAAGAAGCCGGTGAGCAAAGAAAGCCTGAGCAAGACACCAAAAGGCCAAGGACTAAACCCTGTGGCTCAGCTTTTGCCTAGAGGGGTTTGATCTGTCCGAACAGAGGCCTAAAAGAAATTGTGCCTGGCTTTAAGGACTGAGGCAGGGCAGCTGAGTTCCTAATTCAAAAGAAGTAAGTTGGCCTGCAGACGGCTGGGGTCTCCCACAGAGAAGAAAGCATGAAGCCTTATTTAAGGTGAGACTGCAATAACCAACTTACCCTGATGAACCTGCATCTGAGAGATCCAGAAAAAAGACTGCTAAGTGCGTTAAAGAATCTACAACAAAGACTGTGTTCCTGACGACTGAGGACCTGCCCCAGAGACTGTATCATTCTAAAAGGTTATGAAAGTGGTTGTTATAATTATCAATAGGTTTAGTGGATAGGTTAAAGGGGTTGTAGGAATTTATAGTATTAATAGTTAAGAAATTGTTGGTGTTATAAGTGAATTTAGTAATAAATAAATAAGTGTTAAATAATAATTTAAAAGATCGGTTACATAAAGATAATAAAGCAATTTACAACAAGCCAATAGCCAACATCAAACTAAATGGAGAGAAACTTAAATATTTTGCTCAATTCTAGGACAAGACAAAGCTACCCACTCTCTCCCTATCTCTTCAACATAGTGCTTGAACTTTTAGCTAGAGAAATACCACAACTAACAGAGATAGGGGGATACAAATTGGAAATGAAGAAGTCAAAGTATCTCTATTTGCAGATGATATGATAGTATGTGTAATTGACCCCAAAAAATTCGCCAGAGGACTCCTACAGTCGACAAAGTCCTTCAGCAAGGTGGCTGGATACAAAATTAATTAAAAAAAAAAAACTGTAGCCCTTCTCTATACAAAAGATAAATGGGCTGAGAAAGAAATAAGGGAATGAACATCCTTCACAATATACACAAATAATATAAAATACCTGAAGGTAACTCTAACCAAGCCAGTGAAAGACTTGTACAACAAAAACTTCAAGTCCCTGAAGAAAAAATTGAAGAAGATATCAGAAGATGGCGATATCTCCCTTACTCATGAATAAGTAGGATCAACATAATAAAAATGGCCATCTTACCAAAAGCAATATACAGGTTCAATATAATTCCTATCAAAATACCAACACAATTCTTTACAGACGATGAAAGAACAATTCTCAACTTCATATGAAAAACCAAACAACCCAGAATAGCTAAATCAACCCTGTACAATAATAAAAAAAAAATCTGGAGGTATCACCATTCCAGATTTCAAGCTACTACTGAGCAACAGTAACAAAAACTGCATGGTACTGGCATAGAAACAACCAGTTGATTAATGGAATCAAATCAAAGATGCAAATAAATCCACATACCTATGGTCACTTAATTTTTGACAAAGAAGCCAAAACTGTCCAATGGAAAAAGGAGAACATCTTCATCAAATTGTGCTGGTCTAACTGAATGTCAACATGTAGAATAATATGAATAGAGCCATACATATCACCCTCACAAACTTAAGTCTAAGTTGATCAGAGACCTCAACATAAAGCTAGACACACTAAAATTAATAGAAGAGAAAGTGGGGAAAACCCTGGAACTCATTGGCACAGGTAGAAACTTCCTAAACAGAACACCAATAGCTCAAGTTCTAAAACAAATAATCAATAAATGGGACCTTATGAAATTGAAAAGCTTCTACAAGGCAAAGGACACTGTTCTTAGAACAAAATGGCAGCCTACAGATTGGGAAAAGATCTTCGCCTACCTGACATCTGACAGAGGGATAATATACAATATATATAAAGAACTCAAGAAATAAAACACCAAAAAATCAAGTTACCCAATCAAAAAATGAAGTATATAGCTAAACCTAGAATTCACGAAAGAGGACTCTCTAGAGGCCGAGAGGCCCTTAAAGAAATGTTCATCATCTTTGGTCATCAGGGAAATGAGACTCAAAATGACTCTGAGATTCCATCTAACACCCATCAGGGTGGCTAAGATGAAAAACTCAAGTGATAGCACATGCTGATGAGGATGTGGAGAAAGAGGAACATTCTCCCATTGCTGGAGGGTATGTAAACTTGTACAACCACTTTGGAAATCAACCTGGTGATATCTTAGAAAACTGTGAATAGTTCTACCTCAATACCCAGCCATATCCCCGTGATCTACTTTAGTTTTCTTATTGCTCTAGCAAGAACTTCAAGTACTATGTTGAAGAGATATTGTGAAAGTGGGCATCCTTGCCTTGTCCCAGAGTTTAGAGGAAATGCTTCAAGTTTCTCTCCATTTAATTTGATGTTGGCCACTGGCTTGCTGTATATTGCCTTTATTATTTCTAGGTACAGTCCTTGTGTGTCCATTCTCTCCAGAACTTTTAGCATGAAGGGGTGTTGGATTTTGTCAAATGCATTTCAGTATCTAGCAAGATGATCATGTGATTTTTTTCTTTCAGCTCATTTATATGGTGAATTACATTGATGGATTTTTGCATGTAGAACCATCCTTGCATTCCTGAGATGAAGCCTACTTGATCATGGTGTATGATACTTTTGATGTGTTCTTGAATTCGGTTTGCCAGTATTTTATAAGTTTTTTTGCATCTATGTTCATGAGGGGAAATAGGTCTGAAGTTCTCTCTCTTTGTTGGGTATTTGTGTGGTTTAGGAATCAGAGTGACTGTGGCCTCATAAAATAAGTTTGGCAGTGTTCCTTCTCTTTCTATTTTGTGGAACAGTTTGAAGAGTATTGGAATTAGCTCTTCTTTGAAGGTCTGGTAGGATTCTGTGCTGAAACCATCTGGCCCTGGGCTTTTTCTTTTTTTTTTGGTTGGGAGATTTTTTTAATGACTGTTTCTATTTCCTTAGGGGTTATAGGGCTGTTTAATCTGTTAACCTGATCTTGATTTAATTTGGATAGGAGGAATCTATCAATAAATTTTCCATTTCTCTTAGGTTTTGAAATTTGGTTGAGTACAGATTTTTAAAGTAGGACCTAAAGATTCTCTGGATTTCCTCAATATCTGTTGTTATTTCTCCCTTTTCATTTCTGGTTTTGTTGATTTTTTTTCCCTCTGCCTTATAGTTAATTTGGCTAAGGGTTTGTCTATTTTGTTGATTTTTCTCAAAGAACCAACTCTTGGTTTCATTGATTCTTTGTATTGTTCTTTTTATTGTTAGTTTTAGCCCTGAGTTTGATGATTTCTTGCCTTCTGCTCCTCTTGGGAGTGTTTGCTTCTTTTTCTTTTTCAGTTCTTCCAGTTCTGCTGTTAATTTGCTAATATGAGCTGTCACAATTTTCTTTTTAAAAACACTTAGTGCTATGAAATTTCATCATAGCACTGCTTTCATTGTGTCCCTTAAGTTTGGGTATGTTGTGCCTTCATTTTTGTTGGATTTTAAGAAGACTTTGATTTCCTTCTTTGTTTCTCCTCTGACCCAGTGGTCGTTGAGTAGAGAGTTGCTCAGTTTCCAGGAATGTGAAGGCTTTCTATTATTTCTGTAGTTGTTGAAGTCCAGTGTTATTCCACAGTGGTCTGATAAGTTACAAGGGATTATTTCCATTTTCTTTTATCTGTAGAGGCTTGCTTTGTGTCCAATTATATGGTCAATTTTAGAGGAGGTTCCATGAGTTGCTGAGAAGCAGGTGTAACCATTTGTGTTTGGATGAAATGTTCTGTAGATATCTGTTAGGTCCATTTGTTTTATGACCTCTGTTAGACTCATTATTTCTCTGTTTGTTTTCTGTATCAATGATCTGTCCATTGTTGTGAGTGGGGTGTTGAAGTCTCCCACTACTAATGTGTGGGGATCAATGTGAGTTTTAAGCTTTAGAAGAGTTTCTTTTACAAATGTGGGTGTCCTTGTATTTGGAGCATAGATATTCAGTATTGAGATGTCTTCTTGATGAATTTTTCCTTTAACGAGAAAGTAGTACCCTTCCCTATCTTTTTTTATTAACTTCAGTTGAAAATCTATTTTATTTGATATTAGGATGGCTACTCCAATTTGCTCCCTGGGCCCATTTGTTTGGAAACCTTTTAACAGCCTTTTGCTCTGTGGTAGAACTATCTTTGTTAGTGAGATGTGTTTCTTGTATGCAGCAAAATGATGGGTCTTGTTTACAAATACAATCTGTAAGCCTGTGTCTTTTTACTGGGGAGTTGAATCCATTGATGCTGATGGATATTAGTGACCAAAGGTTGTTCTTTCCTATTATTTTGATTTAGGTGGTGGTTGTGTGTTTCTTTTGGTTTAGCTGTAGTGGAGTTTTTTGCTTCCTCTGTTTTCTTGGATGTAGATATCTTCTCTGTGTTGGAATTTTCCTTCTAGGATCTTCTACAGGGCTGGATTTGTGGTAGATACTGTTTAAATTTGATTTTGTAATGGAATATCTTGTTTTTTCCTCTATGTTGATAGTTTTGCTGGGTAGTGTAGTCTGGCCAGGCACCTGCACTCTCTTAGGGCTTGTAGGACTTCTGTCCAGGCCCTTCTGGCTTTTAAAGTTTCTGAAGAGAAGTAAAGAATAATTATACGTTACTTGACCTTTTTCTCTTACAGCTTTTAATACTTTTTCTTTGTTTTGTACATTTGGAGTTTCAATTATTAAGTGGCGAGATGAATTTCCTTTCCATTCTATTCTGTTTGGTGTTCTCTATGCCTCTTGGAATTTTATTGGCATCTCTTTCTTTAGGTTTGGGATGTTTACTTCTATGATTTTGTTGAAGATGTTTCCTGTACCTTAAACAGGTTGTGGTGGGATGTGTTCTTCATACCTGCTGGTTTCTGAGATCCAACTGGTCTTTGTAGTGATGATGGTGCAGGCTGGCAGGCCACAGACTGTTGGCTGGAACTGCAACTCCCCTGCACCTTATGTGTTGGGATCATGATCATGGATCCTCCCAACCTGCTCTCAGGGTGTTCTCAGCTTCACCAGAAGCACTGTGATCTTGTACATCCCACATCACCCAGGCAATGAGCAATTGTCTGGGGTTGTTTCACTGCTCTGGATTCAGAGCTCTCTATTTTGTACCCTGGGTATTCAGCTGAGGGGAAAGGAAGGTGCAGTCAGGGAGATCTGATGTGGAATTTATACTCTCTCTACAGTATTTGGATTTGGGGATGCTTAGCTGCCTTTTACCATCCATAATCACTGTGTTCCAGTGTAGCCTGCCTGCGCTGATGTGGCTTCTGGCAGTTTCCATGTAGCAAAGGTCTCAGAACTGTGGTTGTGATCCTTCCACACTCTTCTCTAGGGGCTTCAGGATCAACCTGTGCCTCTCAGTCAGAAGTTTTGGATTGATGCAGTCTGCCTGCTCAGGCCACATGCAATAGTTCAGAACTGCTTTACTGCTCCAGACTGAGATCTATATGCTGTATAATGAGGCAGTGGACTGAGAGCCCTCCCAAAGTGGGTGTGGGAGTGAGTTCACAATGTGTCTCCAGCACTTGGACTGGGGTGGGGGGAGGGATTGAAGATTCCTCTCTGTCAGAAGTTCTGTGGTCGGGTGCCACCTGCCCCCTCTGTAGCAAGTCCCAGTCCACAACTATTTTACTGCTCTGGGTGGAGATCTAAATGTACTAGACTGAGGCTGTAGACTGAGTGCCCTGCTGAAGTGAGCATGGGGAGAGAGTTCCAGTATGGATTTCCCTGCCTGAATTGCAGTGCTCCAGAGCAGCCTGCCTGGGTAGGCAGGGGCTTCTACCCCCTGTAGCTACAGTGTCAGGGCTGTGGTTATGGTCCTCCCAATCAACTCTTAGAGCAGACAAGTCTGAGTCTGAGAGACAGTCTTTACCTCTCAGTTTGAAACTCTGTGAGCCCTTGAAGTCACTGCTTCGGCGCCCTGCTGCACAGCAGAGAGCCCAGCCTAGTGGCCAGGCAGAGTGGGTGGAGCAGGGAGATCCAAAATGGAGATCATTCTCTGAGTCCCTGCCTGTATCACAGTGTTCCAAAGCCACCTGCCTGGGTTGGCAGGGGCTTCCACCAGACCCCCTGTAGTCAGGCAGGGGGGAGGGGGGCACAGAGTTCCAATTTGTATTCCATATCCTGCCCACAGTGTGATTGGGCTCAGGAAGCTTGGCACCTGCCAGCTGGCTCCCACTGTTACCAGTCAGCCAGAGGCTGCCATACTGAATATATGTCCCATAGAGAGTCCCTCAGTCTTACCGTGTAGCGGCTCTGCTGGTATGCTCCTGGGTGTTCAAGCCTAGCCCTTGCACAGATGCTGCAGACTCAGGAGGTCCTATGTTTGGAAGTTGAAACCACCAGCTGGAGTCCTGAAAGAATCCGATATGCCATCTCTTCCACTGTGGCTGAGATGGAGTGCAGTCTCCCGGACAGAAGCACTCAGTGTCTGTGTCTGGTGACTCAGATACTCCAGTTTCTATATTCCCTATACCGAGTTCTTTGTTGTCCCTGACTTTGCTGTGCAAGCTCAGATAGGTTTGCGCCTCACAAACTGCCATTAAGCAGGAGCATATCTCTGTTATTGTCCAATTGGTCTTCCTGATAATCAAAATGTGACCTACTTGATTGCCAACATCTTGCCCCTCTCTAATAATACTTTTTATTGACAAAAAAAAAAAAATTGTCCTAGGAAAGATATTTCCTAGGAAAGATTTTGTGTGCATTGTTCCATTCATTGCTTATACTTATATGTAGTTGTCCATGGCTGTGTATACTTAGATATGTATAGTTAATCATTAAATGACTTGCTTCATTCAGATTTAACTTAACATGATTGCTCAAAATAAGATTATGAAATACAATTGAGATTACTAATAAAACATGTATTATACAACCATTTATTATAAAACATATATATGTACAACCATGTTCATAGACGTATATTAACATCAGATAAGCTGCTCCCAGTGATGTTCCAATGGACTATCTCCTATGGCAGAAAATCAGCCTCCTTATGTGAGGGATGTGATGTGGAAACTACCGTAAGCATGTGTGTACATTTAAATCCTGACTGACTATTGCCTGTGTCAGTAATTTGTAATTGCCCACAAATTCTAAAAGCAGATCTTAAAACTGATTTCTCTTTGGCTTGCTTCCTGTTGTGTTTGAGACATTATTTATTGCCACCCTCAGTTCAGGCTATTCTTGAAGAGATGAAAGGAAACATTGCTCCTGACAACTTGTTTTAATGCATGGTTTAGTTTCTGTCTGAAACACAGTAAAGAAAAAAAAAAAAACACAAACATCTTAGCTTGTTTCAGCTGTTGGGTACACTGCATAGGCATTTTCTAAAAGCAGACTGTAAAATTGGTGAAGCCTTTAAACAGTGTTGAAAACTATTTTCTGTGAAGTGCCAGACTGTAAATACTGCAGATTTTTTTCATCCTTACAGTTTCCATGAAGACAACCAACTTCACCCTTTGTGGCAAAAAAAGCTGCCATATAAAAGATATGGGCGAGTGGCTATGGCTGTTTGACAAAAGCAAGCTGCAGTGTAAGATTGTCTCCTATGTAAGGGTTAGGTCTCTTACTCTTTAATTTACCCACCTCCTAGTTTAAACTTAAATAAGCAAACAGAAAATTGAAAATACCAAAATGCCAGTAGAATTCAACTTCTCATACTGAGGTGGAGGAATGGAAATTTAAATTATTAAAGAGTGTCACATTTCAATAATATGATTGAGTTAATTTTCTTGCAAAATAATTTCAGATTTGATAAAATACACCTTCTAGAAGGAATACCAATGGGGCTTTATTATAATAAAAACCTGAAATTAATAATTGAGAATTACTCTTTAATATACATTTTTCATTAAAATATAATTATGTCACTTTTACCCTTCTTTTAAAGAGTACTCTTTAAAAACACAATCAGCCTTTCTACATCTAGGAAGGAATTTCTAGTTCTTAAAAAAATATAGTAAGTAGGAAACTAAGTAGTGTGTTTGTGAGCTGGTAACTGCAGTTTAGAATTAGGTTATGGGTATATATATATTCCTGAGTACCTGCATGCATATGTTGGAAGAATTGCTTGAGAATTGCTGCACCTACAAATTGGATTTAAAAAAAAATTAAATAGTGAGGTGTGAACAAACATGAAATCCTTCACAAATTCAAATAGATAAATAATGAATTGGCAAAATGTGCTCGCTGCTGTGGACTGTGTGAGTGGATTTGCTTTCAGAACTAAGACAAATCATACTTTCATTCTCCCATCAACAGAGTGTGCTGACAGCAGTGGTCCCAAGGAAATGCCCATCTCTGTCTCACTAGTGTTGGGACTACATGCACATGCCACCTTACTTGGATTCTTTTTTTTGTAGGGTCTGGGGATCAAAATCATGTCTTCTGGCTTACAATACAGAATTTTACTATCTGGAGCACCTCCCCAGATCCAGTACTGACCTTTTGATCTAAAACTTTGTTTGCAAAAATATGATCTACAGAAGGCCAGTATTGGAGAACACTGTATAGCAAAGATGAAACCTGTTAAAAATACAGGGGACATGTCTCTTTTGAGTATATATATTTTGCTGTCATATTAAAGGCACACATGCTATACCCTGGGTCCAATCACTTGAATCATGAAATATGAACAAATACATAATAGACAAAATGTGAATGCACCGATGGGCATAAGACATGGGTAGATGAGTGTGTGACTATGTGTTCTTACAGAAATAATTCATATTTAATAAATATATTTAATACACATAACATTAAAACCGTGCATTCATATATCACTCCCATTTGATGGTAAGTTCCAGATGGTCAAATAAATGTGGGTGATTGACATTTGTAAGTTCACTGCTTAACACCTTGGGTGTCATACAATATATTCTCAACAGATGCTATTAAATTCTGTTAAAAGAAAATTTAAAAATGCAGAAGAAAGTAAAAGAATATTGGCATAGGAATCAAGCTTATTGGAAAAGGAAGTGAGCAAATCTATTTAGACCAACTCTCCTCTTTTAAAATATATTTGTGTAGATCATCCTCAATTCTTTTCAGAAATTTCCTTCCTCACCCATTGCCCTCCTTCCTACCTAGAGAGATTAACTTTTAAAGATTAGTTAGTGAAGGGTCAGAGTCCCAGGTCCCAGAGCAAATTGCATGAGAAACACTTAGGTTTTAAAGTTTATAAGCAGCTCTCTAGACTTGCCACATAACTGACTAGCATGAGGATTTAACTCCCTCGGAGGCCCCGTTTGTGTGCACAGGTCATGGATGGCTTCAGGCACATTGGGGGCAGTCCACATTCCATCAGTACGAACAAATTGCTTTAGAAATTTTAGAAGTAGCTAATGGATAACTCTTCCCTATTCTATTTCAGTGGCTTAAATACTCTCTCCAAGTATCTCAGACTCATCATATTTCAAAATGATTTTGTCCCATGCAAATACTTCATCATTTTAAAGCTTTTTGATCGCAAATCTATTATTTTCTAACTTCAGTTTCTTTTTAGAGTTCAGTGTGTGGCTTAGAATGGATCTTCCACACACTTACCATTCCTCTCCAGTGCCCTCATAGAACAAGGGGATGTTCCAGTTCATGTCCCGTTATTTCTTTTATTCATCCCCTCCTATTCCTAGATGCTGAATCAGATGTTCCTACAATGTGCTTTCACACAATCTTGTAGTTCTCCAAGAATTTGTAGTCATATGATTCTGATTCTAAATGGATAAACCTATTCAACAGAGTTGATATCCCCAGAGAAATGATTATGTTTGGCACAGTACTCGCCTCCAATTTTTGCTCTCTTAACTATTTGGGGAAGTACAGAATAATTAGTGGGTGTTAGCTTCTCTCCTTAGGGGTTCCTGAATGCTATTGGCTGGCTTGTTTTCTTAGTTTCTGATCAGTTATAGTTCTCATACAGTCTATGATAATATAAAACTAAAAAAAAAAAAAAAAAAAAAGCCGGGCAGTGGTGGCGCACGCCTTTAATCCCAGCACTTGGGAGGCAGAGGCAGGCGGATCTTTGTGAGTTCGAGGCCAGCCTGGTCTACAAAGCGAGTCCAGGACAGCCAGAGATATTCAGAGAAACCCTGTCTCGAAAAACAAAACAAACAAACAAAAAAAAAACCAGTACAAGTCCTTAGATTCAAGTTTATATTCTATGCTCTATCTAAAGTGAGCTATCTCCAATCAAAATGTGGGATAGGAAAAATATCTATTCAGGTAAATGTTAGTACATTTTGTAAGCACAGGGAACCAAATAACAGAAACATATTTTGTGCCTGATTTTGTGGAAAGACCTTCAAGGTAGCTTCACCCTTCTGGCAGATTGTTGCCATTGAAACCACTGAACCCTTTGAGTATTGTAATATCCAACAACCTGTGACATTTGTGGAGAGACACACACTTATTGACTAATTTTTCTAGCATAACATGTTCAAGAGCAAAATGGGCCCCTATTAAGAGTTATGGTGGTAAAATTAAAAAAAAAAAAGTGGTTTGGTTATAGACTGGGTTGTTTGGGGATTCTCTTGAGACCCTTTTGGCCAACAAGTCAACTAGATATAACAAAATCCCAGTACTGAAAACTTTATTTGGTGACATAAGATGCCCAGTTGGTACTCTGTCTACCCTATTATTTGGAGATTTCATTTAGATTGCCTTTATATATGTGAATATTTTAGGAAGCTTACACTGCATTAGGGTTCCATAATACCCCTCAAATGGTTCTTAATTTTTGCTTCTCTCCCCACATTCCCTCCTTTGTCTCTCCCTCCCCACTTTTTCCAGTCTAGCAGCTCAACTGTTCTAGTCCATAACTAACTATTCTATTTCATTTCCTAGGGATATCTACCTGTTCCTTCTAGTCCCTTTTTATATACCTCTGTGTTTCTATGGATTGTAGGTTGGTTATTATTGACTTAATAGCTAATATCCACATATAAACAAATACATACCATATTAGTATTTCTGGATCTGTTTTACTCAACTTGGGATGATTTTTTTTCTAGTTCTATCAACCTACATTATAATTTCATGGTTTCTTTTTTCCAAACAACTGAGAAATACTCCAATATGTAAACACTGCCAAGACTATAAGTTGTTCCCCACAAACAAACAGCAAGGTCCCATTTCTAAAGACAGTAACTATACAATTCAGTGAACATGGAAAATTCAAGTTGATGCCTACATAGAGTTTTCACCCTAAGTGCCTTGGGTATAGGCAGGTACTCTGCATGCCACTAAGGTAAAAAAGTAACCAAGCCAGTCACAAACCATTTTATCTATAAAGATGTCCTACCTGCAAGATATGCTAAGACAATAGTCACACAAAGCTTGAGGAAGTAACCAACCAATAACTGATTTGACTTTAAGGCCTAGTCCACTAGGTGAACCCCATACTCAATATTTCTTGGGTGACCAAAAACCAGAGACAAAATAGCCCAGGAAACTAAGGTAAAGTAAAGAACTACTGATTAAACAAAAAAAAAAAAAAAAAGTCAATCAAGACTCCTAATGACACCTTGCTTTCTGCTATACTCATATAATAATGCCCTGCTCGGTCCACATCCAAGCAGCATGATCTTGCACTAATAGGAGTAAATACAAAGGTCCAAACCAGAAATTATGTAGAGAGTAAGAGACCTTGTAACCCTCAGTGCTTAGTGGAATTTCTCTATCAAATCCATCCTCTCAGGGCTTAGGGAACCCTAGCAGAAGAGAAGAAAAGAATGTAGATTCCAGAAGGGATGGGAGGAAGTAAGGCCCTCTAACTCAACATGATCAAAGCTCATATGAACTCACAGAGACTGAAACAGCCTGCCCAGGACCTGCACAGTCTACACGGGGTCCTTTGATATGTTTTAAGGCTTCTAAGATAGTGTTTTGGTGGAACTCCTGAATATGTGAATGAATGGGTCTCTGATTTGTATTCCTTCTCATGGACTCTTTTCCTTCTGTTGGTTTATCTTGTTAAACTCCTGTGCTGATTTTGTTTTATATTTTATTTTGTTATTAACCCTTAGAAGCTTGTTTGATTTCTAATGAGAGAGAGAAAAGGAGTGGATCTGGACATGAGAGATGTAGACAGAAGGGGAAACCATAATCAGGATATATTATGTGAGTGAAAAAATATATATTTTCAATAGAAGGAAAACAGAAGGGCATTGGCTGATACAATCCATTGGGTATAATCTGAGACATAACTTCAGGGATTACACAGATCACTTTTTAGAGACTTCAGTATTTATACTCACTTTCAGTTTGCCACCCCCCATCACCACTTCATTGCACATGTGCCTCTTCAATCCTTTAATGACCTCAGCATCCCTATCAATGGTGTTGGCCCAGTGATATACTCTTTTTCCCCCCATGAGGTTCATAAACCCCAAACCAGGCTCCTCGAATCTTATCTGGATTCTAATGGCCCTAGGTTAGATTCTATTTGAGTTAAGACACTCCTGATGGGGTGGTCTTAAGCATTCTAAATGTTAATTGGTCCTGTTTGCTGTCTGTTACTTAATTGACTCTGATTGGTTAAATAAATGCTGAGGCCTGGAGATTGGGTAAAGACAAAGATATGTGAGATTAAGACTTTTAGAGAGAGAAATGGAGAGTATCTTGGGAAGAAGAAGGCTGGAGAAGAAGGATTAACACTGCTGATCAATTGAAGATAATATAAATACTGAGTGAATAGTTTAATTAGTTATTTTTTTTTCTACATATGGCACCCAGTGTTTAGCATTAGAATCCATGCTTACAGCCTGAGAAGGCCAGGCTGAGAGATAGTTTCCTAGCCAAAGAGCAGGAGACAAACCCAAAAGCTCCCTTAACAAAAGCTACTGCCTTACAGCAAAGGTTAGCCTAGCTCTTTTTATATGCTAAATAACCGACAGCCTTCTAAACAGAGTTTGAAAACAGAATTAACCCCCTAGATTAAAATGGAAAAATTCATAGTGTCTCAATATGTTTGGATTCCAATTGAGTTTGTTTCTCTTAACATACAGATAATTTTTACACTGACAATTGTGGTTCTATGTATACTTTTTGAGAAAGATTTGACTAGGATAGGCTTAAGGATATCTGTAGGGGAGAGAGTTTACAGATGGAATGCTAAACTGCTGACAATAGCAATGGGGGGAGGACAGAGGCCCAACCCAATACAAAAGATGACAGTGGGAGCTCACAGGTCCCTGAGAACTAGGTGCTTATCAAGAGTATCTGGGAAAGGCCCACCAAGGATGTACAGTCAAAGCTAGATTTCAGGAGTAATGAACAGAACTTTAATTACAACATGGGATTGCAATTAGACCAAGGCTTTTGGAATGTTCTTGTTTCTTTGCTTGAATTTTGTTTAGATGTCTTTGATTTTCCAATATCGGGAAGTAAAAAGGATATTTTTGTTGTTTAGCAATGCTAAAATATAAGAGATTTTTATCTGGGGTCACAAGCCAGTCTCCTTAGATGCGGGACACCCACTGTAAAACTGATTTCAAGAGAGATATTAAACCATAGAGGAGATATGTTAATTTTTGGGTGTGATGCCTTTAATCCTAACATTTGCAAGACAAGACAGGTGGATCTCTGACCTATGTCAAGGTTAGCCTGGTCTACAAAGTAAATCCAAGACAAGGATATACAGAGAAATCCTGTCTCTAAAGAAAAATATAGAGATAGGTCAATTGTGAGAAATTATATATTTTCAGAGCAAAGGGACCAAACACCAAAGAAGACAAGACAAGCCCAGATGGTTCAGCTCACCGACTGTTCCAGCCAGGACTTCAATGAAGCCCTGAACTTTTCCAAACAAGGTTCAACTT
Organism: Lophiomys imhausi; assembly: GCA_907164525.1. Classification (NCBI taxonomy): domain Eukaryota; kingdom Metazoa; phylum Chordata; class Mammalia; order Rodentia; family Muridae; genus Lophiomys; species Lophiomys imhausi. The sequence goes on along the minus strand of CAJQZJ010027538.1, from coordinate 11,334 downwards.
CGAACTACAAGCTGCTCAGTACATTCAAATTGTTTAACACATAGAGACTGGACAAAAAATGTTACAAATAACTCGCTTAATCATTTTTCTATTTTATTTGGGCCCCCAAACAGGTTTTCTACAACCCAATTTTAAGAGAGTGAGGTCCCATTCCCAGCAGGTGGGAAATTTTGGACATTTGATATGTTATAGATGTTGTTTAGGGGGATTGGTTACAAATTGTTAAATGGTCTTATTAAAAAAGGTATAAGAGGTTAAACTCAAGAACTTTTCTATTTCTTTTTCTTTTCTCTACCCTTCTTGGGTATATGTATAAAATATAGAAATGATAAGATATAAGGATAGATTGTTGAATCTGCTCTGAAACTTAAAACTATTGTTATTCTTAAAATAAAGTTATCTTTTGATACATTGGTATAGAATTTTGTATATTGATAAAAATAAGATTAATTTTGATAAAATTTTATAGTTTGCTTATTCAATGATAGATAGATAGATTTATAAATCAATAGATGTCTTTAAAACCCTCAGAGATGCACAGAAAATGGCATTTAAATATATTATTATTTTAAAAATTGTTTGACTTTAAGATAGCAGTTCCTGACAGCTCTCATTTGACTTGGAAGAAAATAATGAACATCAAAAAGAAATATCCCACAGGAGATAATTCCTACTGGACAAAAATGTCCCTGCTTTCTCAACAGACTATATACAGTCCAAAGATGGACCATAGCTTAAATGCAGGTAAGTTGATGTCCTGATTCTGCAGAGACAGAATGGGAAAATCCTTATTTCCTGCTGCACAATTATGTCTGTGAGATATGCTTGGCCAGAAGTCTGAAGATGATGCTCCAATGGTATCGAGAGATATTTGGCACTGTCTGGGCAGCAAACTGCCATTTTTTTTTCTTTTTGGAAGCTGCTCTTCTGTGCTTCCTATTCACTCAAATATAACTTTATCCCTTCTTATGTTTTTGATGGGGTTGAAGACATATATGATAGAAATTATTTAGGTTCAGAACTCTAGACACAGCAAGACAGATGAATTTTTCCTTCTTCAAGATTGCCTGATATAAATAGACTAAACATTATATATGTACCATTTATCCTTTTTATTAGACAAAAGGAGGGAAATGATGGGGTGGTGTTAAGCATTCTAAATGTTAATTGGTCCTGTTTGCTGTCTGTTACTTAATTGACTCTGATTGGTTAAATAAATGCTGAGGCCTGAAGATTTGGCAAAGACAGAGATAGGTGGGACTAGGACTTTTGAGGGAGAAATGGAGAGCATTGGGGGGCCAAGATGGCAGCGAACTGCACAGACGCATTTTGAATGTGGGAGAGAAGAACCATAGAAAACACAAAGTTGTGGGACACTGTGCAAAAACCGGAGGGTCTGGCCCCTTCGGGAACACGCACAGCTCCCAAGGGAATGCTAAAAGTCCCAGGGCAAGGCTCTCCCCCCATCTCTCACAGACACGGAAGCCACTAAATCCAGGATTCAGGAACTCCCATCTGGAGAGGTACCTGGTAAGATCGATCCCAACACACAGCAGGCAGAATCAAAGGCCACATGGTGATCGCCCACTAGCCTACTGGGCTTCCCACACCTCAGGAAGACCTTATAACTACTTAGGAAACTTTACAGAATAGTTGAAGTCTTAACAAGGAAGAAACAGGGTGCTCGGCAGGTGATCCGCAGCTGCTCGAGCTGGAGCGGGAGGTGGGCGGCCAGAGCAGTTGGGGAGGGAAGCAGGTGCAGGCGGGCAGGCAAAGCAGCTAGGGAAGGAGGCCAGCTCAGTCCGCGGGAGGGGCCGAAGCCCCACGCATCCACGGAAAAGCAGCTAGGGCGGGAGACCAGCTCAGACGGCAGGGGGTGAGGGGGCGAAGCTCTGCCCACCCACGGCAAAGCAGCTAGGGAAGGAGGAGGAGGCCAGCTCAGATGGCAGGAGGGGCCGAAGCTCTGCCCACAAACGGCAAAGCAGCTAGGGTGGGAGGCCTGCTCAGATGGTGGGAGGGGCCGAAGCTCCGCCCACCCACAGTGGAGCAGATAGGGAGGGAAGCAGCCAGGCCTGTGGCGGAGAAGCCTAGTGGGTAACCAGAAGCCAGGGGACCATAGCTGTATTCTGGTAAACCCAGACATATTAGGTGTGGATCCGGGCCCTGTCAGCCTCTGTGACAACAAACAAAGCCCGCAGAATCTGTGCCTGGGCAAACAGGTCCATACCATCAGAACCACTACAGGCTGATCACTCAGTGTGCAACATAGAGAAGTCTGAACTGGGAGCAATGAAACAATTCTGGACCATTACACACTACCTGGGAATAGGCTGCACCAGCTCACAGCGATTCAGGTTATTAAAACCACAGTGAACCTGAGATCCCCCTGTAAGCAACGACAGATAGCCAAGCAATTCGACTCCTTCACCAAAGCATCCCCTGTGGATCCAAGCACAGAAAATGACAAGAACAGACAGCTAAACACACCCACATGGCCAAAGATCAAAGAAAAAATAGAAATCAAGGAAATATGACTCCAACAAAGCAGAATTATCCTAGCTCATCCAATTCAGATGACCTCACACCTACAGTAACACATGAAAATGATGACAATTCTGCATTATGGAAAGTGATAGAGTCCCTTCAAGAAGAACTTAAATCTATGAAGGAATTCAAAGAAGCCACAATTTTACAAGCCAAAACAATGAACAACACCATTAAAGAACTCCAAGCCAAAGTGACAGAGCTTGCACAGGAAAAGGAAAAAGCAATGAAAGATTTTCAGACAAAAACAAGCAAGCTGGAGAAGGAAATGTACAAAACGAACAATACCATACAAGACATGAAAATAGAAATAGAAACAATAAAGAAAATACAGTCAGAGTTAAAAGAGGAAGTGGAGAACCAAGGGAAGAGAACAGGAACTACGGATGTGAGTATCAACAATAGGATGCAAGAGATGGAAGACAGGATCTCAGGCATGAAAGATTCGATGGAAGAAATCAGTACAACATCCAAAGAAATTGAGAAGGCTAAAAAATCTCTCACCCACAACATCCAAGAAATCAAGGACACAATGAAAAGACGGAACCTAAGAATTATAGGCATAGAGGAAAGAGAAGACTCCCGACTCCAAGGTCCAGGAAATATCTTCAACAAAGTCATAGAAGAAAACTTCCCAAACCTGAAAAAAGAGATGCCAATAAAAATCCTAAAGACTTACAGAACACCAAACAGATTAGATCAGAAAAGAAACGCCTATCGCCACATAATAATTGAAACACCAAATGTACAGAACAAAGAAAGGATATTAAAAGCTGAAACAGAAAAAAGCCAAGTCACATAAAATGGCAGACCCATCAGAATTACACCTGACTTCTCCTCAGAAACTTTAAAAGCTAGAAGGGCCTGGACAGATATCCTACAAGTCCTGAGAGATCATAGGTGCCCAGCCAGACTACTATACCCAGCAAAACTCTCTATCAACATAGATGGAGAAAACAAGATATTCCATGACAAAATCAAATTTAAACAATATCTCCCCACAAACCCAGCCCTACAGAAAATCCTAGAAGGAAAATTCCATCCCAGAGAAGAAAACTTCACCCAAGAAAACAAAGGGAATAGAAAACCCCTCAGCAACTAAACCAAAAGAGTCACAGGACCATCACCTATACCAAACTAATGGGAAATAACAACCCGAGGTCACTAATATCCATCAACATCAATGGACTCAACTCCCCAATAAAAAGACACAGATTTACAGAGTGGATCCGCAAGCAAGACCTCTCCCTTTGCTGCATACAAGAAACACATCTCACTACCAGAGATAGTCACTACCTCAGAGTAAAGGGCTTGGAAAAGGTTTTCCAAGCAAATGGACCCAGGAAGCAAGCTGGAGTAGCCATCCTAATATCAAACAAAACAGACTTCCTACTGAAGTTAATTTAAAAAGACAAAGAAGGGCATTATATACTCATTAAAGGGAATATTCATCAAGAGGAAATCTCAATACTGAACATCTATGCCCCAAATACAAAGGCACCTACTTTTGTAAAAGAAATACTTCTAAAACTTAAATCGCACATCGATCACAACACATTAGTAGTGGGAGACTTCAACATCCCACTCACAATAATGGAAAGATCATCAAGACTGAGGCCAAACAGAGAAATGTTGAGTCTAACAGAGATCATGAAACAAATGGACCTAACAGACATCTACAGAACGTTTCACCCAAACACAAAGGAATACACCTTTTTCTCAGCACCCCACGGAACCTTCTCCAAAATCGACCACATAGTTGGACACAAAGATAGTCTCAATAGGTACAAGAAAATTGAAATAACACCTTGTATCTTATCAGACCACCACGGAATAAAGCTGGTCTTCAACAGCAAAAGAATCAACAGAAAGCCTACACACACATGGAAATTGAAAAGCTCCTTACTGGATTGTAGAGAGCTGCGATGTGCAGCACCCTAAAGATGGCGCTGGTTTCCGCCTTCCACCAGCCCTATGGTGAGCGCTCTCGGTGGTAAACAAGTCCATATTTGGCTAAGACCGCTGATCTGGCTTGCTTCCGCAAACGTGGGCCTCTAAGATAGCACTACGTGGCTTTACTTGATTGGCTGTTCATTTAGTATTTAGCCTGTGGGTTGGGTCTGCCCCATTATTCGGAAGACTGTTTTCAAGGGACCTGAATAAACTGCTGGAGAAGAGCTTTTGTGAGTTGCGTCATCCTTGCTGGTCGAGGGGGACGCGACAAGTGGTGGCCCGTACGGGGACCCAAAAAAGACTCAGAACTCCTGCACTCAGGGGCAGCGCGCTGGTAAGTTCTTAGGATAAATCAGGAAAATAAAGTTTCACGGAAATAGCGAACATACGATAAAGTTTCGTGGATAATAGTGAACATACAGTAAAGATTCGCGGATAATAGTGAACATACAGTAAAGTTTCGCGGAGGTTGCGAACAAAAGGTAAAGTTTCGCGGGGAAGCTGCGAACCGAAAGTAAATTTTTAATCATGGGATTGTCTCAGTCACATCCAATTTTTCTGGCTCTTCAGGAGCTACTTTTAGCTAGGAATTTGAAGATTAAGAAGTCTACCCTAGAAAGATTTTTGAATGAATGTGATTCCGTGGCTCGTGTCCGGGACTCTTACGGTATCCTGCTGGGACAAATTAGGCAGGGACTTGGATTTTGCTTGGGAGCAAGGGACTCTGAAGCATGGAGTAAGACCGATTTGGAAGATGGTGAGGAGTTGTTTAGGAGATCAGAGATATCACAAGACAGTGGAAAAAGGACAAAAGGCATTAGAACAGTTAAAAGAAGAGTGCTTGGTCAAATCTGGGAAAGATACTTTGGAAGAGGATAGCTCAGAGTCTAAAGAGGAACTTAAAATGTTAACAAAGAAAATGGAGAAGTCATCTTTGAGGAAGAGTTCTGACTGCACCCAGATAGAGCCCTCAGGTCTGGGGCCGCCTGTGCTGGCGCCGCCTTCATATAATGAGACTTCCCCTCCGAGTGGTCCTAGTGGGCAGTCATTCTGTCCAAATGTCTGGAGGGAAGTGAGACATGAGCTGTACTACCCTGTCTTTCAGGATGGAGGGGGAAATCGTTATCATGAACTTCTCGATTTTAAGGTAATTAAAGCACTCGCTGAGTCTGTCCTCACTTATGGGATTAATGCTGCTTTCACTGTAGCTCAGGTGGAAGCTCTTAGTCGTTATTGCATGACTCCTAGTGACTGGATGAGCTTGGCACGTGCCTGCCTGTCCTCTGGGCAGTATTTAGATTGGAAGGCTTTCTTGATTGAGTTTGCTAATGAACAAGCTGCTGCTAATCGTGCAGCAGGAAACTCAGCCTGGGATGTGGACATGCTTCTTGGGCAAGGTCGATTTGCTCAACAACAAACTGGGTATCTGGCTCAGGTGTTTGAGCAAATCAATTTAATCGCAACCAGAGCTTGGAAATCATTGCCTAACAAAGGGGAAGTTAATGGCAATCTAACCAAGGTTATTCAGGATCCCCTGGAGCCTTTCTCAGACTTCGTGGCTAGAATGGTTGAAGCAGCTGGAAGGGTATTTGGAGACCCTAATTTGGCAATGCCCTTAATTAAACAACTTGTGTATGAGCAATGTACAAAGGAGTGTAAAGCAACTATCACCCCTTATAAAAACAAGGGGTTGAAAGCCTGGATGCCTTAGTGCAGACTGCCGCTACCTTGAATAATTTGTCAGCCATTGTAGCCACGGCCTTGGATGTATTGTGGCAGGTGGCCCAGATTGGCTGTGAGTGGAAAATGACTGGTTTGTGTGTGACCTCTGTGCCATATCAAAATTATACTGTAGCTGCAAATTTGTCTAAGCAACTCTCTCAGTATCTTACAGGAAATTGGTCTGGCGAGTTTGATAAGCTGATGCAGAATCTGAGAACTGCCATCGTGCATGTGAATTCCACCCAGGTTGATGTCTCTGTTGCTGAAGGACTGTCGATATGGATCCTTTGAGCCATGAATCATCTGAGGGAATGGGTGCCCTAGGAGGCATGCTCTTCCTAGTCAGTTTCATTGCCCTATGGTGTATCTGTAAGATGAGGATTTCACAGAGGAGAAGCAATGCCATGCTGGTGCAAGCCTTTGCTGCCTTGGAGGCTAGACAGCCACAAGCTTGGTTGACTGTCCTAAAGGACTAAGCTATCATCACGCTCAGGATGCGAGGCTAAACACTGCACTTGGGGTCAGCTTCTAGCGACTTCCAGAAGGGCATGTTTGATTGCATATGAGTTGGTATCCTAGTTTCCCATCTCTGAGAAAAGATACCGGACGGGTATGGCACCAGCCTGGTTGGCTACTGGGCGTGGGGTCATTACAATTTCCTTTACATACATATCAAAGATCAGATGCTTGATATATCTACTAGGGATCCTCAACAGAATGCCACCAATCCTTTTGATTTATGGCTTTTGTGTGGAGCAAATGGTAGCTATATGGATTTGGGACCTATACTTATGCTTGGAGGAGGAATTTATCAAAGAGGTAGTTTTTTCCTAGGGTCCGCTACCAATCTGGATTTTTCTAGTGGTAGTGGCTCTGGTACTTGGAATTCTTCGTTTCATTCTTACAGCAACAAGAACTTTTTAGCTTCGCCAGTATGTCTCTGGCCTCCTTTTCTGTGGATTGTAAGTAATGGGAGTGCATCCTTGGGTGAAGAAAAGTTAGTATGCACTCCGGACACATGCTTTTATGCCCTGTGCTGGAATGCCACAGCCTTTCCTGTGGATATGGTGACTAGAATGCCTCGATATGTACCAGTTCCTATAGAGGCCCCTAATACCATGATACTGTTCAGGTTTAAAAGAGATTTTGGCATCACTGCAGCTATTATTACTGCCATCACTATTGCTGCTGTGGGAGCTACTGCCTCAGCTATTGCCTTGTCTAGTTCTATACAGACTGCCAATGCCCTGAATAACATCTCAGCCACTGTAGCACAGGCATTGGATACTCAGACCTCTATGAATTCTCATCTCAAAGGAGGCCTTATGATAGTTAATCAACGCATAGATTTAATACAAGAACAGATTGATTCTCTTTGGCAACTAGCACAATTGGGGTGTGAGTGGAAAATGCAAGGTTTGTGTTTTACTTCCGTGCAGTATCAAAATTTTACAAAGGCTGCTAATCTGTCTAGACAATTGTCAAAGTTCCTCTTAAGGATTGGTCGGCAAAATTTGAAAATTTGATGAGAGAGCTGAGAGCAACAATCGTCCACATCAATTCCACTCGGGTGGATCTGAGCCTGGCTACTGGCTTGACTTCCTGGATACAGACGGCTATGGATCATCTTAAGGAATGGGCAGGCGTAGGCTCTTTGGCGATACTGATGATACTAGCCTCTCTGTTTTGCCTATGGTGCATCTACAAAATGAGAGCCACACAAAAGCGTAACGCAGCCATGATTATACAGGCCCTTGTCACCATTGAGGTGGACCAGTCCCCTCAGGCATGGCTCGCTGCCATAAAGCCTTAAATCTTCACTGAGCATAGTCCTTGCCCACTGAGGTATTCGTTCCACGGATATTAGGGTCTGGCAAGTCAATGATGGAGTAGACTGGTAAGTCTCAGCCACCTAAGAAAGGGCAGTCCCGAGTGGGGAGGCTGACCCAGAGACGGGTAAGAGTTTGAGCACCACCCTCCTACAGGCTCAGGCCCACCGTGAGATCCCCAGATAGGGGGATTACGAAGCCTTTCAAGGGACTTCTACCAACTTTAGAAAAAATAAAAAAGGGGGAACTGTAGACAGCTGTGATGTGCCACGCCCTAAAGATGGAGCCGGTTTCCGCCTTCCACCAGCCCAACGGTGAGCGCTCTCGGTGGTAAACAAGTCCATATTTGGCTAAGACCGCTGATCTGGCTTGCTTCCACATACGTGGGCCTCTAAGATAGCA
>CAJQZJ010027532.1:39330-56938 GCA_907164525.1 Lophiomys imhausi | reverse complement strand
ATCTATGTATCTTTTATCCTTTTTTATTAAACAAAAGGAGGGAAATGATGGGATGGTATTAAGCATTGTAATGTTAGTTGGTCCTGTTTGCTGTCTGTTACTTAATTGACTCTGATTGGTTAAATAAATGCTGAGGCCTGGAGATTGGACAAAGACAGAGATAGGTGGGACTGGGAGCTTTTAGAGAGAGAGAGAGAGCATCTTGGGAAGAAGAAGGCCAGGGAAGAAGCCAGGTGTAAACAAGCAAGACACACCATGGGGTAGATTAAAGAGGATCCTTCCACGTGGCCTGGAACATCGGCTTAGCGTGGAGAATAGTAGTCCAAAGGGACGAATGTATATATGGGGTCATATTTTGGTATACAATTATGAGCTAGTTTAGATGGGCTAGGATTGCACAACCCAGGCCTAGGCTTGTTATGGTCCACATGGTGTCTGTGTTTTTTCATTTATAGTGGTGGGTTAAGGATTAATACCGCCAACCAATTAAAGATAATATAAATACTGAATAAATCATTTAATTAGCTTTTTTTTTTTCCAACAGAGAGTTCCATTTCTTTTAAAGATTTTTAACTCCAGCTTTGTAGAGTTTTCGGATTCATTTACATTAAATTAGAATATTCTTGTCTCATATCCTGATCTACGGTGTGATTGGTGATTGATTGAAACAGGGTTTCTCTGTGTAGCAGCCTTGGCTGTCTGGAACTCACTTTGTAGGACCAGGCTGGCCTTCAACTCACAGAGATCCACCTGCCTCTGCCTCCTCAGTGCTGGGATTAAATGTGTGCACCACCACTTTCTGGCTATGGGATGATTTTTGCCACAACTAATTAGATTATAACTTCATATTTATAACCCCTGCTTTAGTTGGGGTTTTCTTGATTTGTGGTGGGGTCAGCATTTCATCACGCTCCCTCTGATCTTTCCCCAAGGAAGAAAATGGCCTTTTTACTTGTTTGTTTAAATGGTCTTTGCAAAACCAGATGTCTCATGACTATATTCCCTATGTTCTATTTTCTCAGGAGCTGGCTTCATCAAGACAGGAAGAAGAGGACTGACTGGTCATTTTTAGGAATTTTAAATCATGGCCCATGTGAGTTTGTATTCTCTCAAAATAACTAGTTCTCCTCATAGGGATGTTCTTGTCCCTTGCTCTGCAACTACTTACCCAGGTCTCTTCCAGGTGGTTGATGATGCTGTGCAGCAGTCTAGGGTGTTCCCTGCAGGCCACTCTTTCCTCAATTCATAGTTCCTTGTCTCTCCCACATGGCAGTCATGTGTTGTATAAAGTGACATTTTATTTTATTACACACTAATTATATTGTACATAATACCTCTATCTCCCTTCCAACCCTTGTTCTTTCCACCTCCCAATACTAGGTGGGAGAGAAAAAAGGTTAAAGGGGAAATGAACATAGGTCTCTTGAGCTACTTCCTGCTGTATAGGGCTGTCAGGTTCTTTGGGGGCAATACCAATCTCAGTAGTCAGGATATCTAGTATTCCAGCAACAGCAAACACAGCAGCAGGATGAGCCAGGAGCAGTGCAGGGGAGCACCAGCAGGGAGAGCAGTGGTAAGAGTTTTGCTTATTAAAAAAACAACTATAGCTGGACGTGGTAGCACATGCCTTTAATCCCAGCACTTGGGAGGCAGAGGCAGGTGGATCACTGAGTTCGAGGCCAGCCTGGTCTCCAAAGTGAGTCTAGGACAGCCAGGGCTGTTACACAGAGAAACTCTGTCTCGAAAAACCAACCCCCCCCCAAAAAAAAAAAACCAATTATGAGAATGTTTTTGTTTAATCCCAGATGGGAGGGTGTTAGTGCAACTTTATATAATTGTGTTAGTTTCACTATAAACTATTAACTGTGCCTCTTGAGCTAGCAGGGGCAAGGCTTAGCCGGTTGAACAAGCTTAACTTGGAGGATTGAGAGAGGAATAAAAAGCCAGAGCCCTGGAGAGAAGGGGACACTACAAAGAAGAAAGAGGTTGCTGTTCTTCCTGCTTGTGGTTCTTCCTGCTGCTGTTTCCTCGTTTGCTAGACTTCTAGATATTGTGACTACTGAGATTGGTATTGCCTCCCAAACCCCAACAATACTAATTCAGCAGGAAGTAGCTCAAAGAGATCTACGTCCAACCCTTTCCCTTTAATCTTCTTTCTCTCCCACCTAGTGGTGGGGAGTTGGAAGGAGCAAGGATTGGAAGGGAGGTAGAGGTATTATGAATAGTAAAATAATTAGAGTGGACAATAAGACAATAAAAACTACCATGTTAGAGAGAGCAGCAACATTTTCCTTCTTTGGAGCGCCCTCTCTCCCACTTGTTTGGACTCTGGCTTTTTATACCCCTCACAATTAAACTTTCTGTAGCTGGCTAAGCCACGCCCCTGCTAGCACACAAGATACTTATAGTTTATATGTGTGGACCTAGGATTAAAACAAAAACATTCTCACCACTGGGTTTTTTAATAAACAAAGCTCTTACCACACTATTTTAAACCTGTAAGCAGATCTAATCAGGAGGAAAACATCTGTAGAGGGTGTCATAGACTGTCACTTCAAACCCATAGGTGGAAAGATGGCAAAAGGAGACAGAACACAAGAAGATTTCCACTTACTCTGTATACAGAGAAGCATTTCAGTCAGTCAAGTTGAGACTCGGTGCTGCCCACTCCTGTTTCAGTGTGTGGCTCTTTCCAATGCACTTAGAGATTATGGCAGAACCACTGAGTATACAGAGACCTGGGACCAGCAAGAAGTTAGCTCATTGACAGTTGCTTACAGGGAGCAGTACATTTGCCCAGAAAAAAAAAACCAAAAAACAAAACAGTATTTGTTTTGGGAATACATCTCTAAAGAATTCTTCACGTTTAAGCTGATGGAAAATTCAACTAAAAGTACCCTCCACTGAAAAAGAACAAACAACAAATGAAAATGACCATATTTTCTCATGTTTTACATATATCTGGAGTTAGCAACTTCAAACAGGTATAGTCTCTCCAGAATGTCTTTTCTGGGCTGCTGTCCTCTTGTCCTGATGTCCCTTATATGATGCTGAGAAGGATGTTGTGACTGAGCAATAGTTTGTTTTTATATTTTATTTTTTAATGTGTATGTGTGTATGCTTATATGAATAATATAATGTGTGTGTAGGGGCCAATGGAGACTAGAAGGGGATTCCCCTGGAGCTGGGGGTAGTATGGATTCCAGGATGGGTGCTTGGAACTGAGTTCAGGTGCCCTAGAACAGCAGCAAGCACTCAACCACTGAGCTGCCTCTCCAGTCCCCAGAGCAGTAGGTTTTAAGAGCCTGTAGGCACTCAGCTTGATTTGCACAATTAGTTCCATGTTCTTTTCTCCCATACCACAAACTGCCGATCTAGTTTTCGCTCATTGTTTGTTCCATTCCCTGCTCTGCCCTTCTTTTTTTCCTATCAGCTAATGAAGGATTAGATGACCAGGATAACCAAATTATTTGGTTAACTTTTACCATTAATGTTGGGTTTGTCCTGTGACAGGTAATGACATTCAGAGATGTGGCTGTAGACTTCTCTCTAGAGGAATGGAAGTGTCTAACACCAGAACAGCGGAGTTTGTACAGAGATGTGATGTTGGAGAACTACAGCCACCTCGTCTCAGTGGGTGAGATTCAACTGTAAAAATTCCTGGGTCCCTTATTGTCAAATATTAACCTTTTTTTTTTTTTTTTAACAAATGTCAGGGGACTTCTGACCTGTGTTTTTTCTGGAAAATGGCTTGTGGTTTTTGCAAAAATAGCAGTCATCATTGAGGAATTCATGTTCATCATCTTTCAGAAATTTTATGCTTATTTCTTGTCCTTCCTGTCCTTGTCACTTCCTGTGTGACCAAGGCATCAGATGAAATTTGGAATTCTTTTTTTTTTTTTTTTTTTTTTGGTTTTTCGAGACAAGGTTTCTCTGTGTAGCCCTGGCTGTCCTGGACTCACTTTGTAGACCAGGCTGGCCTCGAACTCACAAAGATCCGCCTGCCTCTGCCTCCCAAGTGCTGGGATTAAAGGCGTGCGCCACCACCGCCCGGCGAAATTTGGAATTCTTATCCACATGGTCACTTTCTATATTTTATCTTACATGCAGGACTTTGCATTTATCAACCACATGTGTTCCCTGTGTTGGAAAAAAAGCAAGATGCCTACATGGCTTTGGGCAGTGAGACAAGAAGATTTTGCCCAGGTGAGTGAAGCTCCTGGGGCAATCATCCAGTATTCTTGCTGCTCAGTGAGTCAGCAGCACCTCTCCCACTGGTCCAGACACCCTCTCCCTCGCATATGGCCTCTGACAACAGCTACAGCGGGGCAGCCTTTCCTGCCTTGCTTTCACTCTGGAGTCCACTCGTGACAAAATGCCATTCTTTCTCTCCTGTGGTCATGATTTTATGATGTAGATCAAATGCCTCACCATCTCTTGCTCTTTCTTTACCTTTTTCCATTTAGGTTTTTATACATGTTCCTGTTCTCTGAGATTCATTTTAGCAAGTATTCAGCCACATCTCTGAATGTCATTACCTGCCACAGGACAAACCCAGTGTTAAAAAACATTTCCTTCCTTCCGTGTGGCACCACACACAGCTTTCTTGAATTACCCTGCTTCTTTCTCCTTCCTTGGGTGTTTCCTGAACTCATTAGGGCCTTCTTTTAGCCCACACTTGCCAGTGTTCTAATTTCACTTTGATTTATTGTTGTTATGAAAGTATACATTAGGAAACCTTGTATTCTTGTCTGTGATAGGAACCTATCCAGACTTTTTTTGCATAGTAGGTAGGCTGGTAGTTAGAAGTCAGAATAATAAGCTAAAACAGTTTGAACCACTTAGGAGGAACTACTTGCAAAGATATTGGGGCCAAAGAGAGACAACCAGGGGACAGCATGGTTAAGGCAAGTCCTGGCTTGTCTACTTCCCTGTATTTCTCCATTTTCCTCTCTATTTGTGTGGATGGCCTTTGTCTGTCAGTCAGCACTTCCTCTGCCAGGTGCTTTGTAGGAATAATGTGCTGGGACAAGCAAGATGGCAAAGTTTGCTTCTTGCTCTGTTCTTCTGAGGACCTGAGTTCAGTCCCCATAACCCAGGGTGCGGAAAGAGATCTGGCTTCTGAAAATTGTAGTATGACTTCCACATGTCTACTATGGTATATGTGTGCCCACAGACAGACACATAGAAACACACAATGACTTCCAAGTGTCTGCTGTGGCATGTGCTTGCCCATGGTCACACAAACATACAATGATGTCCATATGTCCACTGGTACGTGCATGTCCACAGTCTGTCTGTCTCTCTCTTCTTTCTCTCTATATATACATATAATAATAACAACAACCTAAAAAGAAATGTCTTTGACTCAGCCAGCCTGTATATGCTCTTGTCTATTGTACAAAAAGCCATGTAGGGGCTGAAAAGATAGTGCTTAAGAGCACTGGCTGCTCTTAAAAAGGACCCAGGTTTGATTCCCAGCACACATGGTGGCTCAGAGCTGCCTAACTCCACTCCTGGTGGGTCTCTGGCACTTCTGGTTTCCTCGAGTTCAAGCACACACATGGTGCACAGACACACATGCAGGCAAGCAACTATACACATATAAGAGCATAAAAATTTAAAAGCCATGAAAGAAGCAGCCTATGTAATCATTAAAATAGCAGTGGAAGAGATTAAACAGTGATTTGTTTTACTGTTCTTACTGGATTATCCCATTTGTGCTTCTTGGTCCCTCTGTTTATAAGAGCTTAGTCCTTTCTAAGCAACCTCTCCCTCTCCCCCCTTTTAAATTATCTTTCTGAAAATTTTTTTCTGGTTTTTTTTTTTTTTGTCCTTTTTGATATTGTCCAAATTTTGGGTTTTGCTTGTTATTGTTTTGTTTTCTGAGACATCCAGTTCTTGTGCAATTTACTTTAACATTTGCTATTGAGGGCTTTTTTTTTCTTTATGGATACTACAACAGTCGACATTTACATTCTTATCTTTCAGATATAGATTCCCTGTGGCAGATGAAGAAAGTGCTACCAAAAAATAGTGCATGTGCAAGTCAGTTATCCCAATGGGAAGTAATGGAGATTGATACAAACCAAAGTCTTGAAGGTCCGTGTCCTAGAGCTGATTGGGAAGGCAAAGGTCAGGATCCAACAAAAAATGAGAATCAAGAGGAATGTCTTAAGCAAATGACACTCACCTATGAAAAATTACCCCTTTTGAATCTGCTCACAGCTTTTAATCAGTGTCCAAGACTGAATATAGGAGAGAAAACAAGTGAATTTAAATCTAAAAAATCCTTTAGTTTTGCCCCAGACCCCACTCAGCTTCAGTTGATTCACATAGGTGATGAATTTGAGGAAGAGAAAAAATGTGGGAAGGCCTTCTTTCCTCCTAGTTCAAAACTTACTCGATATCGTGCAGTTCACACTAGCAAGAAAGCATTTCAGTGCGATGAATGTGGCAAGGCTTTTAGTTTTCGTTCTAGTCTTACTGGTCACAAGAGAATTCACACTGGGGAAAAGCCTTTTAAGTGTAAGGAATGTGGGAAAGCCTTTAGATTTCATTCACTACTCAGTGTCCATGTTCGGATTCATACTGGTGAGAAGTCTTACAAGTGTAAGGAATGTGGAAAGTACTTTAATTACAGCTCAGACCTGACTCGCCATCATAGGATTCACACCGGGGAAAAGCCCTATCAGTGTGGGCAGTGCGGAAAGGCCTTTAGTTGTGGCTCAGACCTTACACGTCACGAGAGAATCCACACTGGGGAAAAGCCCTATGAATGTAATGAGTGTGGGAAGGCTTTTATTCAACAGTCACATCTCATTAAACACCAGAGAATCCACACTGGTGAAAAACCTTACATATGCAAGGAGTGTGGGAAAGCTTTCACGTGTGGGTCACAATTAGGTCAACATAAGAAAATCCACACTGGTGATAAATTGCACAAATGTAAAGAATGCAAAAACTCCTTTAGTTTTGCCTTAAATCATACTCAACGGCAGTTAATGTACATTGGTGAGAAGTTCTTTGAAGATAAAGAAAATGGGAAGACGTTCTTTCCAGATGCAGAACTTTCTCAGTATCAGACAGTTCACACTGGTAAGAAAATATACGAGTGTAAGGAATGTGGCAAGGCTTTTAGTCTGTATTCCATTGTTAGTAGTCTTAAGAAAATTCATAATAGGGAGAAACTTTTTAAATGTAAGGTCTGTGAAAAGGCCTTCCGTTGTCAATCAGATCTTGCTCGACATCAG
This sequence comes from Lophiomys imhausi, assembly GCA_907164525.1. NCBI lineage: Eukaryota > Metazoa > Chordata > Mammalia > Rodentia > Muridae > Lophiomys > Lophiomys imhausi. The sequence goes on along the minus strand of CAJQZJ010027532.1, from coordinate 49,685 downwards.
AAGATTCACACTGGGGAAAAGCCTTATAAGTGTAAGGAATGTGGGAAGGGCTTTATTTGCAGATCAGACCTTGGCCGACATCAGAGAGTTCACACTGGTGTAAAGCCTTATGTATGTAAGGAGTGTGGGAAAGCTTTCACTCGAGGTGCACACCTGACTCAGCATCAGAAAATTCACAGTAAGAAATCCCATGAATGCAATGAAGGTGACAAGGCCTTTAGTTGTGGTTTAGAGCCCATTCCACAATCCTTGAGTCACACTCAAGGTGAGAAACTGTGGGAAGACAAGGAATATGGAGAGACCTTTCTTCATGATCCAGAACTCACTCAGTTTCAGACTGCTAAGACAACATGTGACTGTAAAGAGAATGGCAAGGACTTTAGTTGGCATTCAAGTGATACAGATCTCAAGACAGTTCGCACTGGGGAAAAGCGTTTTCAATGTAAGGAATGCCCCAAGGCCTTTAGATACAGCTCAGAACTGACTCGCCATCATAGACTGCACACTGGTGAAAAGCCCTATAAATGTCAGGAATGTTGGAAAGCATTCGCTTCTGCCTCAGACCTTGCTCGGCACCAGAGGATTCACACTGGTGAGAGGCCCTATGAGTGTAATGAATGTGGAAAAGCCTTTATTCAGCAGTCACATCTTATCAAACATCAGAGAGTTCACACTGTTGAACCACCCAAGGATGTAATGAATGCAGAAAAGCCTTTGGTTGGCAGTCAGATGCTATTAAGCATGAGAGGGTTCACACTGGTCAACAATCTTATAAATCTAAGGACTGTTGGAAAGATTTTACTCATGGCTCAGCTCAGTCAGCATCAGAAGATTTATACTGATGAGAAATCAAGTGAAAGCGGAGAACTTGGAAAAGCCTATTCTTGTGTCTCAAATCTTACCCAGTACTAAATGTCCACATTCATATGAAATCTACGACTGAGATGTGGAAAAGCCTTCAGCTGTAACTCCAGCCTCTGTCCACATCAGTTAGTTCATGGTAATATGGAGACTTTCTTGGGTTCATATCTTGCTCAAAGTGAGAAAATTCATGAGGAAACTATGAACACAATGAATATGGAAAGATCTTTCTTTAAGGTTCAGAATTTAATAGTTATTATAAAATCATGATAGCTAAGAAAACTGAAATCAAGGAATGTGGAAACATTTGTTTATGATTCCAAACTTAACTGATAGAAAATTAAAATACTCAAAAGAGACTAAAAGAATGTGGGAATGCCTTTCAGATTCATAGCTTTAAGGAGTGTATACCAGCAAGGAACTGTGGATATCCAAGGAATGTGGAACATCTTTTGTCTTGGACTCACCTGTCATGACAGGAAATTCATACTGATGTAGAGCCCCATAAATGTAAGAAAAGAGATTTAGTTATTATGTAAACTTGGCTCAACACGTGGTGGACATGTGTACTTCTCTTGTGGTGTGAAACCCAGAGCCTGTGCACCCTGTACCAGTGCTCCCAGCTGCATCCACAGCCCCCACTTTGGAGGAAACCCATGAAGTTAAGTATGTTGAGAAAACACTTTTCCAAGCTTACTTTTTTCACTACTATGTCTTATGACACAAAAATAAGAAAAACTAATTTATTTCTAGTTCATTGAGTTAGTTTCTTTTCAGAAACCGCTTAAATAGTGTAGAAGACCTTTTGACAAAATAGCATGTCTGTCACCTACAGTCATGATGTAATCTATATTAATTTAGGGAAACCTTTCCTGGTGGGTTATTTGTGTACTGTTAGGATGTCTTAGAAGTGGCATATAGCTCTATTAGAGTATTTGCAGTGACATGTAAAATATGCGAGACATGATTTTTATATGTGGATTACTTATTTTCTAGGAAAACTTAGAAGTGCTTGTTTTTTAATACAATATAGAAAGTCCAAAAAAATTTTTAAAAAAAATCACAGAATTGCATTTTAAAAGTTCTGTGAAGGCTAGATATGTAGCTCAGTTGGTAGAGTGCTTGCCTAGCATGTATGAGGCCCTGGGTTTGATGGCCAGCACTGCATAACCAGGCATCATGGCATATGCTGTAATTCCAGTACTCAGAAGTTCAAGATCAAGCCTGGATTATGTAGTGAATGCAAGACTAGCCAAGATGTCTCAAATAATGTCCCACTAAGGTTCCAGGAGATGCATAATATATGTTTATATTACATGTATATATACTGTGAAAGAAAAGAAAATCCTGTGGAAAATCTGTAGGCTTATTTAGCATAGTTCTTACATTTCATGTAAAAAAGTTTCATTTATAAAGGTAAATGAAAAAAAATCACAAAAGAGGTGATCCTGACATTTAAAGGTAATGCTAGCTACTTGTTTAAGTTTTTTGTGGGTGGATGACAATTCTGAATGACGCAAATGTACAAACACAATTCTTTGTACCTTTTAGTACTATATGTTAAGCAGTGGTGAGAAAATGTACATGTAGGGCATTTAAGTACATTTTATATGCATGTCATTCTGAAACTATTGTCATCTGTGAACTTTACAATTGGGGATAATTTTGTCATACATCTTTTCTGTAATCCATATTCATTCATGCTGAACATATTTTTTTTTAAGATTATGTATGTGGATGTTTGTTGGGATAATCTCTTGTGCACTATGTAAAGGTTGTTTTTGTATTATTCAAATGCTGATTTCTATACCAGCAGAGAATTGAGAACAGAGACTTTGGTATTGTTATTTTTATGAAGCATCTTCTGTCTCAGTGTTTTATAAACGTCTTCTCCATTACCTTCAGATTGGTTTAATAAAGAGCTGAACAGCCTATAGCAAAGCAAGATAGGATAGTCGAGACTTCTGGGAAGATAGAAAATCTGGGAAAGAATCAGGTGTGGGGGATTCACCAGCCAGACACACACAAAGAGATTAAGGAAAGGTACCACGCCATGAGGCAGAGTGTAGACTAGTATAGTCGGGTTAATTTAAGTTATAGAAGCAAGTTGTGAACAAGCCTAAGCTGAGGCTAAGCTTTCATATTAATAAAAAGTTTCCGTGTCATTACTTGTACAGCTGTTCCCCATGCTAATGAGGTTTGTTGGTGCCTTAGCTTTCAGCCAATGACATTTGTATATGCCTTAGCCTCCCTGGAGTTTTTCCCCCACCCCCCCTTCTCCTGGGTTAGTTAGGCATTACCTTTTCTTTGATTGGATGATACCCAGAAAAATCACACACATTCACCTCCAAAACCCCTCCCCACTGCCCAAAGATTTATAATGCCCCTGGATCACTGAATAAACCCTCTTTCTCCACTCCTCCATTACAACTGCCTGAGACTCAGCTGTTTATTTTGGGCTTGAGAAGAAGGAACTTGTTATTGGACACGCTGCCTGGCTGGGTCTCCTGCCACTGGCAGCCAGAGCTCATCTCTGAGCGCTCCGCACACCAGTTCCCTTCTCAATCACAGATGCTTGTCATCCCTGTGGCCTTTGAAGTTCACCAAGAGGCACTGAGCCTCTGCTGTCTCTCCTGGGCACACTTGGGTCACCGCAGTGTTCCTCTGGGGCGACTCAGTTGCTGTCTGTCCCTTTAGTGCCTCTGAACTATCCAGACTCCTGAAGCCCCTTGGCTTGGACCAGGGTCTCCTTAAGCTGCTCATCCTAGTTCTGGCAACTCAGTGAAAAGAGCTTTGACCTTCCACTACACTGCATAGAGGGTTTCTCTCCCCTGAATCAGGGCTATAACACTTTTGGTAGGATTCTCCTACTGCTCTGGCCTAGTTGTACATTCTGTGACATAGATCCCAGCCTGTGTTCCAGCTTCAAGGGACTTGGAGCTCCCTGGCCTGGCACCAACGGTTCAGCCAAGAAACCTGGTAACCTTTTGCTGAATGAATGGAGGAGAGTTTTAGGGCGACCCTGAGTCTTCTCACTTATTAAAAGAGCTAACACTTGGGCATTAGATAAATTCTTTTCTTCTGCGTTTTGGGCATTAGATAAATTCTTTTCTTCTGCGTCTCTGGACCCCCTGAGGGTATGGAACTCCCAGTCTGTGTTTAAGCCGTTTCTGCCTGGAAACTGGTTGAGTCCCGGCCTTCTGGAGAAGGAGTGTGTGATTCCAGCTCGATACTAGATCCAGAGGAAACAGCTGGGAACTCCCCACCAGACCCAGACACAGAATGGTGCTTTGTCTGACTCTATCCCGGCATTCCCTCTCTTGGATGTCCCACCTGTTTCCTGCCTGAGCTAATGGGCCATCAGCTTTTTATTGACAGGTGTTGCTTCCATACAGTATACAAGAGGTTCTCTCTACATTTCCCCCTTTTAGTCCAATAAAAGGCTCTAACTCTTAAAATAATAAACCATACACAATAAGAGCAATATGAAACAATCAGATAGGTTTTACAATCAAAATGTCCATTCCATTTGTATTTGTCAACGTCAGAGAAAATATTCTATCTATCCTATCTTGGTAAGTTCAAAGTCCTGTACCTAAATCATTTTTCTATCATAATTTGCACTACCAATCCAAAAACATCTTAGACCTTAAAACATTTTATTAAATCATAAATAATGTAAGTTTTATTGTAAACTTATTTTTTTTTTTTTTGGTTTTTTGAGACAGGGTTTCTCTGTGTAGCCCTGGCTGTCCTGGACTCAATTTGTAGACCAGGCTGGCCTCAAACTCGCAAAGATCCGCCTGCCTCTGCCTCCCAAGTGCTGGGATTAAAGGCATGCGCCACCACTGCCCGGCTGTAAACTTATTTTTCTTAGCCATGCCTTTAATCCTAGGTCTTGGGAGGCAGAGGCAGGCAGATCTCTGTGAGTTTGAGGCCAGCCTGGTCTATAAAGAGACATCTAGGACAGTCAGAGCTGTTACACAGAGAAATTCTGTCTAAAAAAAACCCAAAAGTGGGAAACAAAAACAAAAATAAACTTTCTTGGGTTGTTGCTATGCCTCCTTTTGCTTCGCGATATCTATTGGCATAGATGCCTGTCACTTGCCGATTTGTCCCACCTGGGCTGTTTCTGCTTTAGTGTGTGTCCTCAGGGTGAACTCTTGGCCATGTGCTTCTGGTCCATTCCGACTAATTGCAACCTCTCCTTTTTCCCTTTTTCCTTTCTCTCATGGTCTCTCCTGAGAACCCTCATTCAATCCTAAGTCCCTCCTTCCTATTTTATCCTATCCACCCTGTCATAGGTTCCAGCCTTTTATTAACCAATCAGGCATTATTGGACAGCATTCTTTAGAGCATATTGGTTAATACAGTGCCACTGCCCAGATTGAAACCTGATATTGGGGCACAGAACTCAGTATCTCAATATACAGCACATGAAATTAACCCCAAAAAAAACTTAATTGTGAGACTAAAGCCATTTAGTCTTCAATTCCATCAGAGAGTTGAGAAGGAATAAATATTACCTGAGTAGGCAGAAAGTGTAGTTAAGTAGCTTCCAAAACTACAGAAATGACAGAGATGGCTGCCTCAAAATTCCTTTATAACATTGGAGCTTCCATCTTCAGCCTTAAGGCCCAGTTTATCTGACAAACTTTTTTTTTTTTTTAATGAAGCAGGAATTATGAAGCACTGCTACCTTAGCAAAGTTCGGCTATCAACTTCCCTTGTCTTTTTGTCCAGTGTGGACAGCATACTGTCAGCGGTTGAAGCAAGGGCAGTTTATTGCTCAATGGCTCACTTGCCCCACATTGGGTGCCACCTGTTTTATTTTAGGAAAATTTTACTATTTATTCTATTTTATTTTATATAGGAAATTTCGTTTTATTTTATTTTTGTTTCTTGAGACAGGGTTTCTCTGTGTAATAACCCTGGCTGTCCTGGACTTGCTTTGTAGACCAGGCTGGCCTTGAACTCCAGAGATCTTCTGACCTCTGCCTCCCAAGTGCTGGGATTAAAGGATTGTGCCACCACGCCTGGCTAGGAAATTTTATTTAAAACACCTACATTTATTATTACTTAACAAACACCTCCTATAGCTGGGAGTTGTGGCTCACGCTTGTAGTCCCAGCACTTGGGAGGCAGAGGCAGGTGGATCTCTGTGAGTTCAAGGCCAGCCAACCTGATCTACAAAGTGAGTCCAGGACAGCCAGGGCTGTGATTTTCAGAGAAACCTTGTCTCAAAGAACAAAACAAACACCCCTATAAAACACCTATATTTATTAATACTTATCAAACCCTATAAAACACCTATAAACTATAATCTATAATACCTATAATCTGTAACCTAATACCTATAAACATTTAATACCTAAAAATACCTATCCAGTATTATTTAAATTTTCTTGAAAGGATATTAAAATTCTCTAGCGCAGGTCAATACGGGCATCCTGGTTTAGCAGTCTGGCTCTAGCATTCATGTTAAACTAATCTTCAGCTTGGATCAGCTTCCTCTGGGACTAATTTTCCCAATTGGCTCATGTAGTCAGTTCCACAGTCTCCTTAGCAGTGTGTGCTTCAAGGCCTAGTCTTTGGCTTCCAGACCTTTCCAGGTTTTAAGGTCTATAGCGGTTCCCTGATTTCCTCAACAGGGATTTATCTCTTACACAGTCTCCTCAGAGATATAGCCTCTATCTCTGAAGTTTCCTCACAGTTCAGCTCCTGCTGCTGTAGCGTCAGCCTGTTCCAACTTTCCCAGGTGACCTTTCCTGTCTATGGTCTCCTCAGCCAGAGCTTGCCTCATGCTTTACACATATGTTAGCATACCTTAGGCTGCTTTTCTTTCCCCCGAAGCCATTGTCAGTCTCTGAGGCTTGGAGTGCCTTTCCAAGGCTTTTATTCACCTACAGCTTTTTGCCTCAGGGCTCATGCCCTATTAGCATGGCCTCAGGGAAGATAGTATGTGTCACATAACATTTCATAGTCTCCATTGAGCCTGCTCCTGTTTCTTTCGTCCATTGGGCAAGACAGAGATTCATTTGGATCTCCCTAGTTTCTATTGGGTATCACCTCACTCTCTTTGGTGGTGTTCTGCAGTCTGACAAGCTCTCTTCTGGTATTTATAAGTCCCTGTGGCGTCTGTGGCTCCATAGCCATGCCTCTCAACCAGGCAAGGGTCTCAGGCTTCAGTCAGTGCATTAGTATGCAGTTCAGCTTAGCATCTGGGAGCCCATGAGGAAAAGCTTGGAGTCCCTTTAACTTGCTGAAATGAACAAAGCCCAGTTAAGACCAACACGAAATGCCTTGTTGAAGGGGCATGACTAAGAAACTGAACAAGCCACAGATGATGTTGGTTGCTGCAAGAAGCCACAGGACAGCTGAACATCATCAGAGATCGTATTGGCTCTTGAGACCACAAAGGATGATGGGAGGTGATGCTATATATAAACCAGAGAACTCCACATGTCCTCTGTTGTTGTCGTTTTTCTTCTTCTTCTTCTTCTTCTTCTTCTTCTTCTTCTTCTTCTTCTTCTTCTTCTTCTCCTCCTCCTCCTCCTCCTCCTCCTCCTCCTCCTCCTCCTTCTCCTCCTCCTCCTCCTCTTCTTCTTCTTCCTTCTTCTTCTTCTTCCTCTTGCTTTCACAGATGAGACACATGCTGGACAAGTGCACAGCAAGGTATGGCATACGCAAGCCTTTAGACAGCAATGGTCATAAACCGAGAGACAGAGTCTAAGAAAGACTCTTTACCACAAGTCCACCAGAGAAAGACCTTTTGCACCAAATAAAACTGGCATAAAGGCAGTTGGAGTTCAGAAGCCACAGTGAGAAACTAGGTGGTGAAATATACTCAGACTGAGGAGACTTTAGGACTGAGTCTCATTGATGGAGGAAGCTGAATTCAAGTTCAGTAGTTAAAACAGACTGGTCTCATAAACTGGCCACAATCTAGCAGTTGAGATAAACTGGCCATATGAACTGGCAAAGTTAGGCCCAATGGATGTTAAGCTTTGAAAGGGACTGCCATAAAATCAGGCTATCCTGCATCAACCTATGCTAAGAATATTAATATCCTTTTAAGAAAATTAAAATAGGGTTAGTTAGGTGTTCTTAGATAGGTATTGGGGTGTTCTTAGGTTTTAGGTATTAGGTTATAAGATATAGGTGTTTTATAGGTATCAATTAGGTACTAATGAATATAAGTGTTTTAAATAAAAAACATTCTGTTGCATTAGACCAATTGGAGTCAGCAACTTTCATTGATGCCGTCCTGTAAGTAGTCCTTGATGAAACAGCTATTAAGGCAGTCTGAGGTTGGATCACCTGGGCTACTTGTCTTCTTTGGTATCTGGTCCTTTTGCTATATAAACATATGAACTTTAAAAGGCAACATACATTTCTGCAATGACATATGTACAGAATTGTGGTGTGCCCAAATCAGTTAAAGATTATTCTCTACTCTTTATATGAGCAAGTGAAAGGCATCTGTGTTTCTTTACAAGTTAGTTCGGATTGTATATCCAAATTCTTACATAAATTTTTATTCATGCTGTATGAACAGATGACATGATGAGTCCTAAGGATTCTGTAGTCAACAAGATTTATTGGCCATGAATAACTGAAATCCTGGCTGGAGAAGTTTTCAAGTCTCAGCCAGTTTCATCGCTATTCTCATGTAGAGGGATCAGCAATACATTACCTGTTCTGTTTTTCTTTTTGATTTCTTTCTTCCTGGCTGTAGCCAATACCTTCAAGATCTTCACCTGCTCAAATCTGATTTTTAGTAATTTGGATGGAATACACAGCTTTTCTTCACCTGTGGAAAGAAATATAAAACCTCTCCCCAAAACTGGCCAATCTGATTCTTTCTAAAATCAAGTGCTTTTTTAAGCAGCTGTGCTACCTGTGTCACTGACATTCAAAAAATTTAAAGTCAATAAATCATTATTTCTCTCTCTCTGGGACTTCTCATATCCCCTTTCTGTTCTGTGTGCATTTCCTTTAAAGTTCTGTTAGATTTGTCCATAATTGCTCATCCTGTAAGATTGTAAGATATATCTGTAATATTTTTCATGTAATAATATGTAAAATATTGTTGTATTCTAATGGATACATGTGTTGAAGTATCATCAGCTTTTCAAGATAGTCATCACCTCTAATGAATGTGCAATCTCAGAATCATCCCCCTAAAAATTAAAGGCAGAAGCTCATTGGAATTCTGAATATGCATCAATAGAATGATGCATCATCATGTATAGATATCTTAATTCTCCAAATTCTACAAAATGAAACACATAATCTATTGTATGACATTGTTCTAAGGTAGCATCGATAAGTAGAATATGGATTCTTAACTCAACACATTGCATTTCTATAGGTTGCCATTTTAATTCCTCAAGCCTTTGTGGATTTTTCTCATCTGGAACTATCTTTTTGATGTTATTGTAGGTTCCAGATTGGGTTATTCTGAAGGCTGTTTATTCTGATTTAAAGAATCCTCTCACCTGATAACTTTGAAAATGCTTAAACATGCATCTGGAGAGATGGATGGGACAGTGGTTAAGAACACTTTTTCAATGCAGAGAAACCAGGTTCATGTCCTAGCACCCACATAACAGCTCACAAATGTCTATAACTACAGTTCTAGGGTATTCAATGTTCTGTGGTGATCTCCGTGAGCACTGGACACACACACATAATGCACAGAGAGACATATATGCAGACGAAATGCTCATACACATAAATCTAAAATAAAAAACTGAAAGAATGATGCTCTGTCAGAAAGTTTTCATAGAACCCCATATGACACACACATAGGAAAGGGAACAAAATAGAAAACAAACAAACAAAAAACACACCTGGTATTTACTTAAGCAAAAAGAATACCATGAATATTAACACACTATGAACTTTAACTCAAAACATACACTTTAAGGGAGATGGGGATAAGGTATTTCTTGTTGAGGATGAGAAGTGTTCTGACACTGAGTTGAGGGAGTTTCCATGATGATTATATAGGCTACCTTTCCTATTTTAGTGGGCAGAATCCAAGTGACCCTTTTCCTTTCTTTGCTTCCCAGTCTATGGACTACATTTTCTAGGAGAAAACCAATTCAAGGCTGTTATGTCCAGATGGAGGGGACCCCCAAGACCACCAAGGAGCTGATTCTAATGCAAATCACACAAGGGTCTACAAAGTGAATCCAGAACAGCCAGGGATACACAGAGAAACCCTGTCTCGGAAAAACAAAGACAAAAACAAAACAAAAAAAGAAAATGGTGTTTTAATTAGTCAAGATGCACTTTATGGTTTATCTTGATGTGTGGCCCTTTTTAATACTTTTAATTAGAGGTTGTGATGGGGAGGCTGAGTTTTCAGAGATCTGAGATCATGCGGGGTATTAAAAAACATGACTATAATTAACAAAACATTTCTGACTGCTTATGGAGAGCCTTGAAACCCCAGATGTTCTGCTCAGAAAATTGTATTCAGGTAA
>CAJQZJ010027523.1:11467-47451 GCA_907164525.1 Lophiomys imhausi | reverse complement strand
TTTTTTTTTTCTATTCTTCAAGGAATGATATGGTGTCTGCACATTCTAGTGTACTCATATTTAAGCACTGGCATTGACGAGTCATGTAACTATGAACAACTCATTTTTATAGTCTTATCTCTTTTTTTGAAAATGTAAGAGATTTCTAATAGGCAGTGATTTCTGTTTGCTGATATCCACCATGAACACCAAGACATACATGTTATGCAGAACAGGACACACAGCACTGCTTAAAACTGAAGCAGTTAAATATGTTTTTTAATACTCAAGGCATAGAGAAATTTTATTTATTTTTTGTTTTCAAATAGCAAGAGCCTATTTGCTACAAAACTTTTAACTTATTTGTCACTTGTATTTATTATATATTTACTTTTACCATTTATTGTACATTGATCTGGGCACTGAGACATAACAAGAAACAAATACATTTTGTTAGTGTGCTAAAGGACTTGTCCCTTCTGCAATCTTTCTTTCAGCTTAAGTGGTCTAGGTAGAATTCTGTCTTTTAGGATGACAAGAGGATTTACAAAATTTACTTAGTGTTCATGTAAATGAGAATCATAGTCTGAGTGTCAATCATTTTTTTAAAAGCTAATATACACTATACCCAACTGTGATGGTAATTAGAAGGGATTTGAGAGGCAAATATCATTTTCAAAAATTCCTGAAGTTTATTATGAGAACCCCTCTTAATAGTTGCTCATCTTAGCTTCTGTTAAACTGCTTACTTTTACAAAGTCCCTTTTTTGGCTGCTGAGTGAGATACTAGGACATTTTTTGTTTTATTTTGTTTTTTGTCTTGAAAAATCCTGAGCCATGACAGGGGAATCGGGATAACCCATCCCCCAAAAGGAGAAATCCCTGGTAAGTTTCAACCTAATACCCAGCCAGCAGATTCAGAAACCACGCAGAGATAATCCCCACCCTGCTGGGCACTCCCAGGTCTCATACAGAAGATCCAATTATCTGGGAAAGTTTGCGACCCTTGGAAGTGAAGTAGCTCCCCTGCAAAGTGCCTTTTCAGATCACAGTCTGTGATGTCACTGGCCAGTTTACAAGCCGCGGGAGCGGAAAGGCTATTGGAGCTGAACTGCAGGTTTACCCCCTACAGCAACCAACTGTGAGATATTTGAAACTGTCCTATATCGAACTTTTGTACTAGTAAGTGACCTTCTGGCTGGGAATCAGAGCTTACTTGTACACAGCTCTGCCACCTGAATTAATTAGGTCTCCACCTGGGAGGCGGAACTGAATGACTCACCTTATAGGGGTGGAGTAAGGAAACTCCTACACCACAGTGACCCCTTTGGAACGAAGTCCAGGAGACAGCAAAAAAAAAAAAAAAAAAAAAAAAAATTCCACATGGCCAGAGGCACCAGACCAAAAAAAATACAGAGCGAAATGTCTCCAACAAAAGAAAGCAACGCTATTCCGTCCAGTCCGAACCACCTCACCACAACTGAAACACATGAAAACAATGACAATTCTACATTATGGAAAGTGATAAAGTCCCCTCAAGAAGAACTTAAAACTATGAAGGAATTCAAAGAAGCCACAATTCTACAAGTCAAAACAACAAATAACATCATTAAAGAGCTCCAAGCCAAGGTGACCCAGCTTGAACAGGAAAAGGATAAAGCAATGAAAGATCTCCCGACAAAAACAAGCAAACTGGAGAAGGAAATGTACAAAATGAACACTACCATTCAAGACATGAAAATAGAAATGGAAACAATAAAGAAAACACAGTCAGAGTTAAAAGAAGAAATGGAGAATCAAGAGAAGAGAACAGGAACTACAGATGTGAGTATGAAAAATAGGATACAAGAGATGGAAGACAGGATCTCAGGCATGGAAGATTCGATGGAAAATCAGTACAACATCCAAAGAAAATGAGAAAGCTAAAAAAATCTCTCACCCAAAACATCCTAGAAATCAAGGACTCAATGAAGACGGAACCTAAGAATTATAGGCATAGAGGAAAGAGAAGACTCCCGACTCCATGGTCCAGGAAATATCTTCAACAAAATCATAGAAGAAAACTTCCCAAACCTAAAGAAAGAGATGCCAGTAAAAATCCAAGAGGCTTACAGAACACCAAAAAGATTAGATCAGAAAAGAAACTGCTCTGGTCACATAATAATAGAAACTCCAAATGTAGAGAACAAAGAAAGGATATTAAAAGCTGTAAGAGAAAAAGGTCAAGTCACATACAATGGCAGACCCATCAGAATCACACCTGACTTCTCCTCAGAAACTTTAAAAGCTAGAGGGGCCTGGATGGATGTCCTACAAGCCCTGAGAGAACATAGGTGCCCAGCCAGACTACTATACCCAGCAAAACTCTCTATCAACATAGAAGGAGAAAACAAGATATTCCATGACAAAATCAAATTCAAACAATATCTCCTCACAAACCCAGCCCTACAGAAGATCCTAGAAGGAAAATGCCAACCCAGAGAAGAAAACTACACCCAAGAAAACAGAGGAAATAGAAACCTCCACAGACACTAAACAAAAGAGAAACACAAGACAGCCAGCTATACCAAAATAATGGGAAATAACAACCTCTGGTCAGTAATATCCATCAACATCAATGGACTCAACTCGCCAATAAAAAGAAACAGACTTATAGACTGGATCCGTAAACAAGACCCATCTTTTTACTGTATACAAGAAACATATCTCACTATTGAAGATAAACACTACCTAGAAATAAAGGGCTTGGAAAAGGTTTTCCAAGCAAAGGGACCCAAAAAACAAGCTGGAGTAGCCACCCTAATATCAAACAAAATAGACTTCCAATTGAAGTTAATAAAAAAAGACAGAGAAGGGCATTACATACTCATTAAAGGAATTATCCACCCAGAGGTCATCTCAATATTGAACATCTATACCCCAAATACAAAGGCACCTACATTTATAAAAGAATCGCTACTAAAACTTAAATCGCACATCGATTCAAACACTTTAATAGTGGGAGAATTCAACACCCCACTCACAACGATGGACAGTTCATCAAGACAGAAGCCAAACAGAGAAATAATGAGTCTAACAGAGATCATGAACCAAATGGACATAACAGATATCTACAGAACGTTTCACCCAAACACAAAAGAATACACCTTCTTCTCAGCACCTCACGGAACCTTCTCCAAAATCGACCATATAGTTGGACACAAGATAGCCTCAACAGATACAAGAAAATTGAAATAACCCCTTGTATCTTATCAGACCACCATGGAATAAAGCTGGACTTCAATAGCAAAAGAATCAACAGAAAGTCTACACTCACATGGAAATTGAAAAACTCTTTCCTAGAGGACCACTGGGTCAGGGAAGAAATAAAGAAGGAAATCAAAGACTTCTTAAAATCCAACGAAAATGAAGACACAATATACCCAAACCTATGGGACACAATGAAAGCTGTGGTACGAGGAAAGTTCATAGCACTAAGTGCCTTCAAAAAGAAAATTGTGACAGCTCATATTAGCGAATTAACAGCTGAACTGGGTGAATTGGAAAAAAAAGAAGCAAACCCTCCCAAGAGGAGCAGAAGACAGGAGATCATCAAACTTAGGGCTTAAATCAACAACTTAGAAACAAAAAGAACTATACAAAGAATCAATGAAACCAAGAGTTGGTTCTTCAAGAAAATCAACAAAATAGACAGACCCTTAGCCAAATTAACTAAAAGACAGAGGGAGAAAACACAAAACAACAAAATCAGAAATGAAAAGGGTAAAATAACAACAGACATTGAGGAAATCCAGAAAATATTTGGATCCTACTTTAAAAATCTATACTCCACCAAATTTGAAAACTTAAGTGAAATGGACAATTTTCTTGATAGATTCCACCTACTGAAGCTAAATCAAGATCAGATAAACAGATTAAACAGCCCTATAACGCCTAAGGAAATAGAAACAGTCATTAATAATCTCCCAACCAAAAAAAGCCCAGGGCCAGATGGCTTTAGCACGGAATTCTACCGGACCTTCAAAGAGGAGCTAATGCCAATACTTTTCAAACTCTTTCACCAAATGGAATCTGAAAGAACATTGCCAAACTCATTTTATGAGGCCACAATCACCCTGATTCCTAAATCACACAAAGACCCAACGAAGAAAGAGAACTTCAGACCAATCTCCCTCATGAACATAGATGCAAAAAATACTTAGTAAAATATAAGCAAACCGAATTCAAGAACACATCAAAAGTAGTATACACCATGATCAAGTAGGCTTCATCCCAGGGATGCAGGTATGACGTTGATATGAAAATGTATCAACGTCATTCACCATATAAACAAGATGAAAGAAAAAAAAATCACATGATAATCTTGCTAGATGCAGAAAAGGCATTTGACAAAAATGCAACACCCCATTCATGCTAAAAGTTCTGGAGAGCACGGGCATACAAGGACTGTACCTAGAAATAATAAAGGCAATATACAGCAGACCAATGGCCAACATCAAAATAAATGGAGAGAAACTTGAAGCATTTCCTCTAAACTCAGGGAAAAGACAAGGATGTCCACTTTCACCATATCTCTTCAATGTAGTACTTGAAGTTCTTGCTAGAGCAATAAGACAACTAAAGGTCATCAAGGGGATAAACATCGGAAATGAAGAAGTCAAATTATCCCTATTTGCAGATGATATGATAATATACATAAGCGACCCCAAAAATTCCACCAGAGAACTCTTACAGCTGATAAACACCTTCAGCAAAGTGGCTGGATACAAAATTAATTCAAAAAAATCAGAAGCCCTTCTTTATACAACAAACAAATGAGCTGAGAAAGAAATAAGGGAAACAACCCCATTCACAATAGCCACAAACAACGTAAATACCTGGGAGTAACTCTAACCAAGGAAGTAAAGGACCTGTACAACAAGAACTTCAAGCCTTTGAAGAAAGAAATGGAAGAGGCCTTTAGAAGATGGAAAGATCTCCCAAGCTCATGGATAGGTAAGATCAACATAATAAAAATGGACATCCTACCAAAAGCAATATATAGATTCAATGCAATTCCTATCAAAATACCAACACAATTTTTTATAGACTTGGAAAGAGCTAGTCTCAATTTCATATGGAACAACAAAAAGCCCAGAATAGCTAAATCAATCCTGTACAGTAAAAAAACATCTGGAGGTATAACCATCCCAGATTTCAAGCTGTACTACAGAGCAATAGTTGTAAAAACAGCATGGTATTGGTATAGAAACAGACCAGTAGATCAATGGAATCAAATTGAAGATCCAGAAATAGACCCACACACTTACGGCCACCTAACTTTTGACAAAGAAGTCAAAATGGCACAATGGAAGAAGGACAGCATCTTCAACAAATGGTGCTGGTCCAACTGGATGTCCATTTGTAAAAGAATGAAGTTAGACCCATAGTTATCACCTTGTACAAAACTTAAGTCCAAGTGGATCAAAGACCTTAACATAAGGCCGGTCACACTAAATCTACTAGAAGATAAAGTGGGAGAAACCCTCGAACTAATTGGCACAGGCGACATCTTCCTGAACAGAACACCCACAGTTCAGGACTTGAGATCAACAATCAATAAATGGGACCTCATGAAACTGAAAAGCTTCTGTAAGGCAAAGGACACTGTCATTCGAATAAAACAGCAGCCTACAGACTGGGAGAAAATCTTCACCAACCCCACATCTGACAGAGGGCTAATATCCAAAATCTACAAAGAACTCAAGAAATTAAGTGTCCAGAAACTAAATAATCCAATCAAAAAATGGGGGACAGAGCTAAATAGAGAATTCACAAAGGAGGAATCCCTAATGGCTGAGAGACACTTGAAGAAATGCTCAACATCTTTAATCATCAGAGAAATGCAACTTAAGAGTACTCTGAGATTCCATCTCACACCTGTCAGAGTGGCTAAGATCAAAAACTCAAATGACAGCACATGCTGGCGAGGGTGTGGAGAAAGGGGTACCCTACTCCATTGCTGGTGGGAATGCAGGCTTGTGCAACCACTATAGAGGTCAGTGGGGCGATATCTTAGAAAACTTGGAATTGCTTTGCCTCAGGACTCAGCCATACAACTTCTGGGTATACACCCAAATGCCTCTTCATGGAATCAAAGGAAGTTTCCTCATCTATGTTTATAGCAGCCTTATTTGTAATAGCTAGAAACTGGAAACAACCCAGATGTCCCTCAACCAAAGAATGGGTTAAAAACTGTGGTACATCTACACAATAGAATATTATTCAGCTATCAGGAACAATGAAATTATGCAATTTTCAGCCAAATGGATGGAACTAGAAAAGCTCATCCTGAGTGAACTAACCCAGACTCAGAAGGACACATATGGCATCTATTCTCTTATAGTAGGATTTTAGCTATATAGTAGAAGGTATCAATACTACAACTAACACACCAAAGGGAACTTGGACATAGACTTCTTATTTTTAACTTTTATTTTTTATTTATTTTTATATATTAGTTATATTTTTTCTATTTTTTAGTCTTTTTATCTATTGTATGCTTATTGGTTTGTTTGTATAGTAGTTCTCTCTCCCGGGCAACGAGACACTTTTCACTGATGGTCGTAGATCCCCAGTGAATGAAGAGGCTCTTGGCCCTCATATGACCTCTCAACTGACATGAGGGACTGTTATATAAGGACACCCCACCCCAGAGAATTGGGATGGAATGGTTACGAGGTAAAGAAAAACAAATGAAATGTGATGTTTTGGCCTTTTACTATTAACTGCCATATACTGTTTAGGATAATTAAGAAATGCAAACTAATGGCTTTGCAAGCCGGTCATTCTGTTAGGTACTATGACAGCCTATTATAGTTACTTGCTAAGCTAATCAGAACAAGCAACATCTGCTTACCCTAATATAAGAGATAGATAGGGCCTCTTCAAAAACCTCAAGAGATCTGCAGAATATGGCATTCAAAATGTTTTCGTAACTTTAGATTTTTTTTATATCAAGACATATCAACTCCTGACAGCACCCCCTATTCTCCTCCAAGTAGAAGATGAGCATCGAAGAATCTCCAGTGGGAGATGATTGAATTAGTCACAAGCCTATCTCTTGGTAGGAAAAGCCCCTTGCTCCAACTGTAGACAGAATGCTGGCCAAAAAGGACAAAACCTGGAAGCAGGTAAGTCGACAGCCTAGCTCTGCCAAGACAGGGTAGGTAAGTCCTTCATAACCACTGCCCTGCAATCAATTTCTGTCAGAAAAATGGGGCCAAACGACTGAAGAGCGATGCTGTAATGTATGGAGAGAAAATGGGAACTGTCCAGGCAGCCACTGGTATGTCATTTCTTAGTTTGGGAAGCTGCAGACCCTTTACTTCCTATAAAATCAGATATATTTATCCCTCTCAGGTCTCTGAGGTGATTGTAAAACAGATAAATAATCTCATAATTAAATTTTGAGTTGTTTAGGAGTCAAGAGAGTGTTATACATCTAAGAAGATACTTTTAAAATTGTGTTGCAATTAGTATGAATGTTGAGTCAGATATAGAACTTTAAACACATGGAGATGTTTAGATAGTAGAATGTTAAAGTCAGGTACCAAATACATATGGACTGGTTATTGGGAATGTACGTTAAGCCATATAACCCTCATAACTGTGGCCTAATTTCCTCTGTTGTACTGTATTGTATTTGTTATTATAAGATAAAGAGCCATTTGTTGGACTGAAAGGGGAAACTGTAGGGGGAAATATGATATACCTTAAACTTAAAAGAAAAAAAAAGGGAAGAGGATGGGGGGTTGAGGGTGGGAGGGTGGGACTGGAGGGGGGAATAGGGAGGGGACTGCGATTGAGATGTAACTTGAAGAAATAAAAAATAAAGGAAAAAAAAGGGAATAGTAGTAGTGAACCTCCCTACTACAAGAAAACGTGATACAGAAAGAATAATGGGAAAAAAAAGTTTAGAAAAATCAGTTTAAATCTCAGTCTGATCCAATAATTTAAAGAAGATTTTGAATTTGAAGTCAATGACCTTGGGATAGTAAAAGGCTCTCAAACTTTATTATATGCCCCTACCTATTTCTCTAACACTTAGCATCAGAAATATGAGGATTGCAATTTTATAGCCTTCAAATGAAGAGAAGTTGCTTTCCTTATTTTTCAGTCTAGTATAAGGGAATGTACAAGTAAGAGAAAACAAATCTTTACTTAGCAAGGAAAGACTAACTCTGCAACATAGTTTTGGTATTCTTGCAAAAGAGGGTATTGCTAATGGAAAAACTGAGTGACAGGCTCAGGATAACTCCCTATTAGTTGTAGGTCAGGGAAACCCCAGCACACTAAGAACACAGCTTATCATCATTGTTCTAGGTTTCCCACCATAGCTAGATAACAATATCCTCATTACTGAAGATAATACTCATTTTGGATGAAAATCAACCCAGACTAACCAGGTCTACAATGCTAGCCAAATTACGTAGTATAAGGGGTATTATGCAGACTGCACAGGAATAAAAGACTTTGACAGTTTCATTCACCACTAGACTTTAAACAGTATATTTCAACCATTCCTGGCAATTTGTGCCCCTATTTTTTTTTTAAAAAAGGAACATTGTTGTTATTGAGTAACAAAATTCAAATAGGATGGGGAAAAGACTATAGGCCTCAACCTTACATAAAGAAATATTAGGCACTAAGGGAACCTGGGAACAGAAGATGTGGTGTTTCCATAGAAACACACAATTGGCTTTCCAGTGACAAACATTAGCCTAGTAAACATAATTACAGATAACATTATATGGATCCAAGATATTATAGCTAGGAATATATATGCATATAAAAATACATATAAATATGATTTGAAATTAATTAAAAAGACAGGCCATGAATTTGAAGGATAGCTGGGTGGAGTATATGGGAAGAGAAAAAAGTTGCAATTAAATTGTAATTTAAAAAATAAAGACTTTGGAATATAAAAGGCTATGAATGGAAAGATTATCAGACCAGAAGAGTCTTGTTAGATGTTCATGTTGTTGTTCTGTTTTCTATATATTCATGTTTATATAGCCTTAGATTTGTCTTGATCTTAATTTTTGTCACTGAATCTTCTTTTTACATTGAGTAGAAATCAATAAAAGAACTGCAAACTGGTCAAGTGCCCAGTTTAAGTAATCATGAGATTTCTACTTAGGCTGAATTATGTGTATGAATCTGACCCATCCAAAACTAATGGAACATTGTGAAAACAGGCATAACAATTTTAGAAGAGGCCTTTAGAAGATGGAAAGATCTTCCAGGCTCATGGATAGGTAGGATCAACATAATAAAAATGGCCATCCTACCAAAAGCAATAGATAGATTCAATGTAATTCCTATCAAAATACCAACACAATTCTTTATAGACCTGGAAAAAGTTATTCTCAACTTCATATGGAACAACAAAGAACTCAGAATAGCTAAATCAATCCTGTAAATAAAAAAAAATCTGGAGGTATCACCATCCCAGATTTGAAGCTGTACTACAGAGCAATAGTGGTAAAAACAGCATGGTATTGGTATAGAAACAGACCAGTAGATCAAGGGAATTGTATTGAAGACCCAGAAATGAACCCACACACCTATGGCCACCTATTTTTGACAAAGAAGCCAAAACCACACAATGGAAAAAGGACAACATCTTCAAAAAATGGTGCTGGTCCAACTGGATGTCCACTTATAAAAGAATGAAATTAGACCCATACTTATCACCTTGTACAAAACTTAAGTCAAAGTGGATCAAAGACCTTAACATACGGCCTGTCACATTAAATCTACTAGAAGAGAAAGTTGGAAAAAACATTCAAACTGATTGGCACAGATGACAACTTCCTGAACAGAACACCAACAGCTCAGGACCTAAGACCAACATTCAAGAAATGGGACCTCATGAAACTGAAAAGCTTCTGTAAGGCAAAAGACACTCTCATTCAAACAAAACGGCAACCTACAGATTGGGAAAAATCTTCACCAACCCCACATCTGACAGAGGGCTAATATCCAAAATTAACAAAGAACTAAAGAAATTAAATGTCCAGAAACTAAATAATCCAATCAAAAAATGGGGAACAGAGATAAACAGATAATTCACAAAGGAGGAATCCTTAATGGCTGAGAGACACTTGAAGAAATTCACAGCATCCTTAATCATCAGAGAAATGCAACTCAAGAGTACTCTGAGATTCCATCTCACACCTGTCAGAATGGCTGAGATCAAAAGCTAAAATGACAGCACATTCTGGTGAGGGTGTTGAGAAAGGGGAACCCTCCTCCATTGCTGGTGGGAGTGCAGGCATATGCAATCAATATGGAGAGCAGTCTGTCAATATCATAGAAAAGTTGGAATAGCTTTGCCTCAGGACGCAGCCACACCACTTCTGGGTATACATCCAAATGACTCCTCACAGAATCATAAGGAACTTTCTTCATTTATGTTCATAGCAGCCTTATTTGTAATAGCTAGAAACTGGAAACAACCCAGATGTCCCTTAACCAAAGAATGGATTAAAAAACTGTGCTACATCTACACAATGGAATACTATTCAGCTATCAGAAACAATGAAATTATGCAATTTGCTGCCAAATGGATGTACCTAGAGAAGCTCATCCTGAGTGAGCTAAACCAGACTCAGAAGGATGCACATGGCATCTATTCACTTATAGTCAAATTTTGTCTATATAGTACAGGATATCTATAATACAACCAACACACCAAATGGAACAAGGACATAGACTTTTTTGTTTGTTTGTTTTAATTTTCTCTCCCTGGCAATGAGACCCTTTTCACTGGTGGTGCTGCCTTGTAGGCCCCCAGTGTATGAGGAGGCTCTTGGTCTTCATATGACTTCTGAACTGGGGCAGGGGACTGTTATGTAGGGATACTCCACTCCAGGGGAGTGGGATGGAAGGGTTAGGGGGTAGAGCGTGGGATGGCGGGGCTGGGAAGGGGGTAAAGAGGACAATATGATGGAGATGTAACCTAAAGGAACTAATAAATAAATTTATTTTAAAAAAGAATTTTAGGAGCTGAGACGTGAAGGGTGCAGCTATGAGATGAAGACTCCTGGCTATGACATGTGTTTCTCACATATTGTGTTACAGTAATTGTGGTTACCTGCACAGGCATGCCTGAGATCAAGTCAGTCAAACTTCCAGTATACATGCCATGATAGCTTCCTTAGCATAGGAACTATTATCAGTTGGTGGCTTCTGAGGGAGGGAGAGAAAACTTCTTTGGGAATGTAGCCTTGAGCAGGACAATCATGAGCCAATAGATGGTCCTACTGTCTGCATATGGGCATCATTTACTAGACTAAGTGGTTATTAACAACAAAAAGGGGTACATGAGGTTATAAGGGTATTGTAGTGTGGAACTATGGGTAATTGAGAAGAGAAACTGGATGAATACAATGAGCATACATTGTATAAAAATAGATATATTTTATTGAAAAAAAAAGCAAACCATCCACAGCATTCACAGTCCGTTCTTTCTAACCATAATACTTGTGTGCATTAGAGTTCAGCTTCTTTATTTTTTTTTTAAGACTTCAACTTCTTTAGACTACAAATTTAGGCTGGGCTCAGAGTCAAATCAGGAATTCTCCAACTCCTTAGTTTTGAATTGAGACTATATTATTCATTTGATCTCTTAGGAAGTTTATACCTTCATGAACTAACACTAAACCATAGATTTAAACTGGAAGAAAAGTATGTATTTACAAGCTTGTGAAAACAGAAAAGCTCAGTTATATTTTCGTCTAAGTTACAGGGTTTTTTTGCCCAGGCTAGTCAGTATAGATAAACCACTCAGCCAACTACTTAAAACCATACAGGACTCAACAGTTGCTGAGATCTCTACCTCTCCCATGTACAGAACATGATTGTTGGATAAATAGTCCCCAATCATGTAGGACAATCTAACTGCCTTATTTAATTATATATGACCATTTATATTTAATAACAAATCATGCTTTTTATAATATAATATTGAAAATAATGTATCAGACTGAGCAATTCATCTCTTTGATTTTTGTATAACAACTGACTGGCCCAACAACAACACACACTCAACAATAATACTTCAATAAAGTTCAGTGAATTTACTTATGACAAGTTCATATAACAAATATATATATATATATATATATATATAGATGCACACATAATATATATATATTCTATCATATATAAACATATTATACAAATAATTCACTAATATTAAAGAGAACATTTTATTTTTGCTTATACAGAAGTGAACAATGAGAATGATGAGAAACCTTCCTAAGAATAATGTCTTCATGCTATATGGAATAGGCATCCTTTTGGTTCTGTTCCTTCAGCTAACCTTGATTAATACAAACCCTTGATGAGCAGATAATTTTGCCTGATGTACATGATGCACATGAACTCATGCAGAGAAATGTCATTAAGGATAAGATAAACTCTGCTACAGTGATTAAAACTTGATGAAACGTGAATATTCACAAGGTTGTGGAAACAGAAAAGCTCAACTATATTTTGTTTAAGTTGCAAAGGTTTTGTTCAGACTAGTCAGTAAAGATAAGCCATTTAGTCAACTATTTAAAACAGTAGGAATTTGGATAGTCTTTGGCCTTGTAATAGGTAAATTCCCTAAATCTTCTTGAAGTATCATGGCTGAGAGAGAGAGAGAGAGAGAGGAGAGAGAGAGAGAGAATGAGAGAGAGAATATGTGTGTTTCAATGAGTCATTAAAGAAAACACAAAGAGACAATGAGGTGAGCTTTTTAGCCTGACACTTTATTCTGAAGCACAGGTTTCTGTTTAAGTTTAGCTCTGTCAGAACTAATTGGAATGTTGGTATGTGCTGCAGTTACTGGTAGTTGTTGATATTGCAATTGCTTCTTTCTTGACTCAGAGTACAATGGCTTGGCTTCCTTTCACCTCTCATAGGACAAAAGATGACTGATTCTCTGCCATGAGCTCAATTTGGCTCATAGTCGTAATCTGCTAGTTAGGAAAGATACAGTGATACAAAGGCAGATAAATTGACATCAGTGGCTAGGTCTTTTAACTGATGCTATTGCACCTGTGAGAATTCCATGGTGTATTCTGCAAACTATTGCGCAGGAACTAATAGACATCAGATTTCAAAAGCAAAATGTGCAGCCTGGAGACGTTGCTCAGTTACAAAAGCAAAAACAGGAGCAAAAAAAAAAAAACAAAAAAAAACAAAACAGAAAACACCACTCGCTGTTTCTGAGAGGACCTGGGTTTGTTTTCTACTAGTCATGTTGGACAGCTTTTGACTTATAAATTCAGTTCTAAGGGATATATACATATATATATATATATATACACACAGATATATATATATAAAGAAATAAATCTTTAAAAAATAACCTCAAAGCAAACAAAATAGAATATCTGTGCATAGCTGAAGGTTATATAATAGCACAACTATATTTCCAAAGAATACACAGTTTTAGGAAATAAATGGAATGGGATAGATGAAGGATGATAAAGAATCATAAAGTTGACATTAATTTGTGAAAAATCAAAAATCAAATTACTTGGCATTAATTTAAAGAAACTGAAGATCTGCGTGAAGAGCACACTGTCTATCAGCTACATATGTATAGGGTGCCTACTCCAGTCTATATATGCTTTTGGTTTGGTGTTTCAGTCTCTGTAAGCCTCAGGAGACTACGTTGGTTGAATCTATTGGTGTATATGTTCTTGTCCCTTTGGGATCCCTCTTTTCTTCCTTCCTCACTTCAACAAGACTCCCAGAGCTCCACCTAATGTTTGGTCATGTGTTTCAGCATGTGTTCTAATCTGCTGCTGGGTGGGGTCTCTCAGAGGATAGATTCTTGTCTTCTTTGGGTCTGTGAGTTGTAGGATGATTATACTGTACAATATGACTAGTATCCACTTATAAGCGAATATATTCCATGTGTGCTTTTTTTGGGTCTGGGTTAGCTCACTCAGGATGAGCTTTTCTAGTTCCATCCATTTGGCTGCAAATTGCATGATCTCTTCATTTTTAATAGCTGAGTAGTATTCCATTGTGTAAATGTTTCACAGTTTATACATTTTTTGGTTGAGGAACATCTGGGTTGTTTCTAGTTTACAAATAAAACTGCTATCAACAGATTTGAGCGAATGCTTTTGTGGTTTGGTGGAGAATCTTTTGGGTATATGCCCAGAAGTGTTATAGCAGGGTCTTGAGGTAGAACTACCCCCAACTTTCTGAGATATCTCCAGATTGATTTCCAAAGTAGTTATCCAAGATTCAACACTCACCAGCAATGGAGCAGTGTTTCCTATTTTCCACATCCTTGACAGCATTTACTGTCACCTGAGTTTTTAATCTTAGCCAATCTGACAGACATAAAATGGAACTTCATAGTTATTTTGATTTGCATTTCCTTGATGACTAAGGATAATGAGCATTTCTTAAAAACGAAAAACAAAACAACAACAAAAAAACATTTAATTATTATTTCCTTATATCTCCATTGCCTCCCTTCTCTCTCCACCCCTCCTGGCCCCTCTCTCCCACCCTCTAACTCCTCTCCCACTCATCCCATCCCTCTGGTGTGGGGTGTCTCGGTGTATCAGCACCCTCAGTTCGTTAGTCACACGAGGTCTAAGAGCTTCCTCTTGCACAGGAGGCATACGTGGCAGTTCCACTAGGGTGGGTTGTCCCACTGACAGGTAACCAAGTCCCTGTTCCTGCTCTTTTGGGTCTATTGATTATAGGATGGTTATCCTATACTATAATGGCTAAAATCTAGTTATAAGTGAATATATGTCATGTGTATCTTTCTGAGTCTGAGTTAGCTCACTCATGATGAGTTTTTCTAATTCCATCCATTTGTTTACAAATTTCATGATATCGTTGTTTCTTATAGCTAAGTAGTATTCCATTGTGTAAATGTACCACAAATTTTTTTTATCCATGCATCAGTTGACGGTCATCTGGGCTTTTTCAAGTTTCTAGCTATTACAAATAAAGCTGCTATAAACATAGCTGAGGAGATGTCCTTGTGGATTGGTGAGGAATCTTTTGAATATATGCCTAGGAGTGATATGGCTGGGTCTTAAGGTAGAGCTCTTCCAAGTTTTCTACGATATCTTCAGACTGATTTCCATAGTGGTTTTACAAGTTTGTATTCCCACCAATAATGTGGGCATATTCCCCTTTCCCTGCAGCCTCAGCAGCTTATGCTCTCTTTTAAGTTTTTGAACTTAGCCATTCTGACAGGAGTGAGATGGAATCTGAGAGTCATCTTGAGTTGCATTTCTCTGATGATTAAGGATGCTGATCATTTCTTCAAGTGTCTTTCTGCCATTTTAGATTCCTCTTTTGTGAATTCACTGTTTAGATCTGTTCCCTATTTTTTGATTGGGTTACTTGGTTTTCTGGTTTTTAATTTCTTGAGTTCTTTTTAAATTTTGGATATTAGCCCTCTGTCAGATGTGGGGTTGGTGAGGATTTTTTTTCCAATAAGATTTCTCTGTAGGGTATTCTCAGTTTAGATCTGTACTCCATTTTTATTCTATCTCATTTCTTGAGTTCTTTATGTTTTGAATATTAGCCCTCTGGGAGACATGGAGTTAGTGAAGATCTTTTTTTCCAATCTGTACAATAAATTTTGGCAAAAACATTGTCCTTTGCCTTACAGAAGATTTTCAGTTTCATAAAGTCCCATTTATTGATTGTTGGTCTTAGAGCCTGAACTATTTCAAATGTATGATATTTGCAAATGTAAACCCCAGTACCTATCTCACCTCTTTTCAAATTATTTAATATCTTTTGTTTTGAATCTTTCTACTTTACCAAGAATAATGGACAACTGTCTGGATTTTTTGCTTTGGAATGCCAGATAGTACATTACTCACAAACTTTTCATCTTTATATTTTTAAAATTATGAGGCAAGTTAGTATGAAAGCTGAGTTAGAAATAGAACTTTAAACACATGGAGATGATTAGATAGTAGAATGTTAAAGTCAGGTGCCAAATACATATGGACTGGACATTGGGAATGTATGCTAAGCCATATAACTCTTATACTTGTGTCCTATTTATTTCTGTTGTTTTGTATTGTATTTATAGTTATAAGAAAAGAACCATTTTTTGGACTGAAAGGGAGAGCTGTTGGGGGGGGAAAAAGAAATACCTTAAACTAAAAAAAAAAAAAAGCAAAAGAAGGGAAGAGGATGGGGGGTTGAGGGGGAGGAGGGTGGAAGGGTGGGACTGGAGGGGGGAGTGGGAGGGGATTGTGATTGAGATGTAACTTGAAGAAATAAAAATAAATTATTAAAAAAAGAGAAATGCAGAATAGAAGAGCAAGTTGGCTTGGGAAAGGAGATGATATGAAATAACTTCTCAGCTTGAGATATCTGAGTAGTTCTTGAGACCCATCAGAAGTAAAGGGCATGATTAAGTCCTGAGGTGGGAGAGCAGCTAAGAGAGACAGAGCATCATACAGACCAGCACAATGACATCCCAAAGAATAGAGTTTCACTTCAAAACCTGGAAAGTAGAATCATTAGGTAGGTGAGAAAGAAAAGTTTGTGAGTATATATACGATTTTGACGATTTTGTATTTCATAAATCTAGGCACCAAAATCCAGTTAAGAATACCTGTTTCTTCTATGCTAAGGAATGCTCTCTGGAATTTGAGAAAATATTTTAAATCTGATATATAAATAGCAAATGTTTGAATATATATATAATCATGCATAACATAATAGGGGTTCAGAATGGAGAAATACACTCTTCACTTTTTCCCAATAACAAAAATATTTGATTAATTTCATACTTCTCAGGGAATTGGAAGAAGTTCCACACCAGAAGACTTAGTTCACTCAACTCTTCATGCCAAAAACCTAGGCACAAAGGAGGAGGACTATACATTTGCTTTGAAGTTGCAAGGTGGAGGGTCTGGGCTTTGTCACAGTTGTGAGTGGGAGAAACACAACTGTATCCCAGTGAATATGGCTGTAGGGATGATTGATCTCACTTCTGGGAAAGGAAATAAGGTCCTTAGTCTACCAACTGTACACTGATAGTCTACTGTCTAACACCTTCCACAAGCAATCTATACAGCGTTAGCTTTTAAATAGAGCTGAATGCTTTAGTACAAGCTGTTGTTGCCATGTTTTTCTGTATGATTCTATCCTTTTCTATATTGCTTATTTTTCAGATCACATTTAATGATGCTCTGCATGTTTTAATCTGACCAAAGTAATGGTTTCTCTCAGCTCTCATAGGAAGCCATTAGATAGTTTTTGCTTAGTATGTAGCACATGGTTGTAAAGCTATGTTTTAAATTTTTCTTTCCAAAGATTATGCAAACACCTTAGATTAATATTCTGGTGCTATATATGTTTCAACCTTTTTATCTGTGTATTTTTGGTAAATGCTGAAAGAAATCATGGAAACTATGTGACAATACCACTGGATTCCAGAAATGGAGGCTTCAGATGCAAATATTTTCTCTAGTATTTTAAAAGTGTTCTCCAGAAAAATCATTTTTATCAAATTTATGTTTTATGAGATCATCCTATCACCCATTGCATTAGAAACAATTGGTCATCTTTTTCCTTTCTCAGTTTCTCTTGTCATTCTTCACTGTAGCATTGACACATCTCAGTAAAATGCATAAAAGAATGTAAGTGTTTTCATAAGTAATTCATAATAAAAAGCCAATTGTACTGATACTTTATACATTTTTTCTTTCTTAACATTACTACCCAATTTATGATCAAGTTTATCATCAAAATTAATCTTTCTGAAGATAAAATATTAAATGGAACACATTAAGATTTACTTTTATGGGAAAGTAAAAATACTAAGAATTTTTAACCTGTGTGGTAACAAGACCTTTGTAGAGTCATTCCACCTTACTGTCTGTTCTTTAGAGCCATATGTCTCTGATGAATCAATTCCAACATTTCAGAATTAACATGGTATTTCTCTAACTTTATGAACAAACACTGTCTAAAAACTGTCAATGTCAGGCTAGGGTGAAACACTTCCAAGACCTTCCACCTGTGGTAGAACAATGGAGTCAGTCAGTATACGTGTTAAACATCCAGCAAAGCGTTTCCAGCCTGGGAGATCATTGAATGTGGACCTTCATCAGCAGCTTTGAACCCTCATTTTCTGTAACTGAACTTTTTAATTATTATTGTTTATTTACTAACAATATTCACCTATAACAAATACCAAGAATTTCTTAACTATTAATCCTACAAATTCCTACAATCCCTTTAACCTAACCACTAATCCTATTGACAATTATTTTCCTAACATTTTAGAAGGATACAGTCCCTGGGGCAAGTCCTGAGTCGTCAGGAACACAGTCTTTGTTGTAGATTCTTTAATGCACTTAGCAGTCCTTTTTCTGGATCTTTCAGATGTAGATTCGTCAGAGTAAGTTGATTATTGCAGTCTCACTTTAAATAAGGTTGGTTGCTTTCTTCTCTCTGGGAGACCCCACCCCTTCACATCAGCAACTCTGCCACTCTACCTCAGAGTCCTTAAAGCCAGGCACAGTTTCCTTTAGGCCACTGTTCAGACAGATCAAACCCCTCTAGGCAAAAGCTGAGCCACAGGGTTTAGTCCTTGGCCTTTTGGTGTCTTGCTCAGGCTTTCTTTGCTCACCAGCTTCTTTCTGCCTCAGGGAGATCTGGCCATCAAATGATGGCCAGCACCTTTTTCAGCAGGACTCTGGGAGCTCTCTAGCATCAGTGGCCTCTTCTTCTTTTTGGGGCTCCATGCACTGTCCTTAAATAGGAGGAACTCTGTTTCAGCTTAATTTGGGCTCCACCCACTTAGCAGCTGAAAACAATGTCAGGCCAGATACTTTGTTTCTTTAAGTCCATTAAGTCTTTCCTGTTTTCCTGACTTCAACCTTGTTTTTCAGTCCATTAAATCTTTCCTGTTTTTCCTGACTTCAACCTTGTTTTTTCAGTCTATTAAGTCTCCTGTTTGTTTCCTGTTTTCACCTGACTTCAGCCTTGTTTTTCCACAAGCTGATAAGCTAAATTGCTCACAGCCAAATTGATCTTCATGCCCCTAATTAAGAGACTGTATCAGATACCCCTATATATTTTCTAAATCTAATTTAGTTATTCTAACTCCCTACAATTTTCTTTCCCTGGTAACTAAAACCTTTAAGAAAAAGAAAATATGACAGTTTCCCTTTCTAAAAATTTAAAATTTCATGTGAAAGGAAAGATGGTAGAGGAACCAAAGGTTTTGGTGACATGTATGAAGGGGGAAATCCTTTCATTCTCTCTAACCTATTCTGTTATGTAATTCATTGGTACCAAAAGAAATAGAATTTGAATTCTTCTCTGGTCTTGACTGGTATTCTTACCTGTTCAAAAGACAATAGAATCACAAAAATATCCCATTGTTCCCAAATACAGGAAGTTAGTCCAATTTAGCTTATGAATAAATAGCCTAGAGAAATAGCTTAAGAAACATAATACAGCTGAAACTATGTAAAAAGATGTGATTCACAACTGTGCTCTTTCTGGGATTTGTGTTATAAACCCCATAATTCCCTCCCTTGGTGAAGTAGCTTATAAATATTCACTAATTTTCTGAGTTTTAAGTCCAAAAGGCCTCAGTTTTCTCTTATCTTTATTTTACCTCTGCATCTTTCTTTGCATAGTGACAAAAATCCTGAGCCTGTTGGTCTTGAAACCTTGGTCATTTTTATTCTCTTTGATTATTTCTGCCCAACTTTCCCCATGCAGCCACTTAAAGAACATTATGGAACTTGCTGCCTGTGTCTACAAAACTTAGAATCCATAATAGAGAGTGTTGTGTTTATGTAATAAATGGACAATGATTCCTGAAATTCAGGGGTGAGGAGGAAATACACATTTACTAAACAACGTAACAGTCATTCTGAATGTTGATTCTTTTCACATAGAGAAGTTGTCACAAGTCTTGACAAGTTATCATTTTGTTTTCACCTTGTTTCTTATTTCTGTCCTTACTCTTGTCTTGGCAGCCAATTTTAACCTTGCTTATGTAAATAGAAACCATCAAAGAGTTCCCTGTCCTAGGTTCATGTGTTCCTTATTTTCTGTTCCTGAAACAACTCTCTTTCTGCTTCTTAAATCCAGTTTCTTTTAAATTAGATATCTCAAATGCTAACCTATAATGAGGCTTTCATCCTGGCTCAATCTAAAGAATTCCAGAGTAATTTTGGGTTACTTTGACACATGTTTTGTCACTAATAGGGCTATTTTTGTCTCATATGTGAGTACTTGCTCAGTTTCCTTCACATGACTAAAACCTAAGCTTCAAAGAGGGAACTTTTCTCCCTTCTCATTAGTATTTCTTTGTTATTGATCAGCAAACAGAGGAAAATGACAAGTACATGGATGAATCAAGGGTTAAGCAATGGGAAAAAATCCTTGGACTACAGCCATTTCATCTTGTTTTCATTTCACAGAAAATAGAGTATAAATTTATTTGGATGATGATTATTGTAACAGAATAGATCCCAAATTATAAGTAATTTATAATTTTTAAATTTACTGTAACAAGGAGATAAAATGATGACTAATCAAAAGTGATTTAAAGTCTATGCAAATGATATTTATTCAGAAAGTTGGGAAAGAACACTCTTGACCTAGAGTTTAACTGAAATTGATAATCACAACTCATAGGGTTTATGAGTAACATTCTGTAGATCTAAAATCTGTGGCAAACAACAAACAGGTGTGTGACAAATCTAAGCAGAAGAACAAGTATGAAATCAAAAAGTGTGAGAATATTTCACCATCACAAGCTGATGTAGACTATAAGGAGTTGCTAATCAGGATGTATTTGGTAGGTTCTCTGAATTCTCTGTGAATAGTGTATAACATATCATTAGGTAAATTGTTAAAGACTTCTATAACTGAAAAATAGCATAAAATTAAGGCCTGCCGCCAGAGCACACAAGTGATTTTTTGAGCTTATTATATGATATTATTATAATATGATTTTTATGATCACCTCTACTTACAGATTCATTTGATAGATATTGTTAAACACTCAGTTTTTATATGCCATAGAATGCTATATTTATTAAAAAATGCACTAAAGCTAGCATAACACAGAACATATATCCCTAGCTATATTTGTGAGTTTCTGAGCAGAACACCTTCATGAATCTTTTTTTTTCCAAAACATCTGCTGAAAAGGTAGTATTTCTATGCAAAGATTTTCAGTCTGCCACTCTTTACTTTCATGTGCTATCTAGTGTCCCAGCCATTATTCTTATTTTTCCCTTGTAGGTACCAAACTCTTGACTTTGTACAAAGTGTGAGTTTATTTACATGGAAACATTATTTCATGTTTCACTGACTATTATACCATAGATGACTAAAGAAAATGAGGAAAATACCTTTGAAAGTGATTTTGAGAAACTGTCTAGAGTGTGGCTGAGTCAGCTACTAACTAGAAAATTCCCCTTAAAACCCTGTCTTCCTTTTATCTGTCCTCTATTCACAACCACTTGACCTTCGGGATCAAAGTTTGCAGCTCCATTATCTACTATTTAACCTTTTGCATATTAGCACAGACTGAAAATGATGAATCAGATAGAATGAAAAAGCCTGTGTCTTGGATGATTTGATGAAGTCACAATGCTCACCCTAGAAATCTACCTTTTCATTCCTGAGGTGAGAGGCAGTGAGAAAGTGCTTCAATTTATCCCAGCCATAGGTAACTCCATGCTAATACAGTGATGTACTTCCAATGGGATATGACTAAATTTTACAATGAGTAATGAAATTACAAAAACATTAATTGTAGGAATTAGAATTACTGAAACATTATTAGAAACAATGACATTTTGTTTAATAAAGGAAAATGTTTCTCAATAAAATATAAATCAGTTATTTAAACAATTCAAATAATGTCAATAATATGATTTACAAAATGCTTTTATTGACTGATAAATTTCTATGCTGATCATAGAATATTTTTTATATTACTTCTACCTCTGAACTTGTAGTAAAGGATGAGAAGACTAAAGAATAATTAAAAGAGGGAAAACAGTGTATGTATGTACATATGTATGTATTTGTTTATTTTACAGCTCAATTGAAGTCCCACTCCCTCCTCTCCTCCCAGTTCCATCCTCCCACCCACTTCTCCCATATCTCTCCCCACTCATACCAACCCACTCTGGGACATCAAATCACATTAGGACTAAGTACCTCCTCTTTCACTGAGGCAAGACAAGGCAGCCCAGCTAGGGGAGGGGGATACCGAGAGGGCAACAGAGTCCAAGTAAGAGATATCTCCTGTTTCATTGTTAGGGGACCCACTTGAGAACCAAGAAGTCCACCAGCTTCATATGTATATGGGACCTAGCACCAGTCTATGTAAGTTCTTTGGTTGGTGGTTCAGTCTCTATGAACCCCTCTCTGTCTGAGTTAATTGACTCTGTAAGTCTTCTTGTGGTATCCTTTGACCCCTCCAGGTACCTCAATCCTTTCCCTAACTCTTCCACAAGACTCTGTGAGTTTCACCTAATGTTTGGCTGTGAGTCTCTACCTCTGGCTCCATTATCTGCTGGATGAAGACTCTTAGATGGCAGTTATTTTAGGCTCTTGTCTGCAAGGATAGCAGAGTATCCTTAACAGTGTCAGGGGTTAGGTATTTCCCATGAGATGGGTCTGAAGATGGGCCAGTCATTGGTTGGCCACTCCCTCAATTTCAGTTCCATCTTTTATCCCTGCATATATTGAGGGAGGACACATTTTGTGTCATGAATTTTGTGGGTGGGTTGGTGTCCTCTTCCCTCCACTTGAAGTTCTGCCTGACTATAGGATGTGTCAGTATCCTCTGCTGCTAGGAGTCTCAGCTAGGGTCACCCCCATATGCTTCTATGAACTTCTTCCATCCCAGGTCTCCAGTTTGTTCCAGAGAGGCCCCCAAACCAAATTCCTTTCTTTCTCACAGTCCTCTTATCTCTCTATCCCTGCTTTTCCCACAGCTGATCCCCAACCCTCCCCATTCAGTTCTCTCTCCATCCACTTCTGATGTCTACTTTATTTACGGTACTTAGTGGAATTCAAGCATCCTCTATTGGACCCTCCTTGTTCCTCAGCCTTTTGGGGTCTGTGGTTTGTAGCATGGTTATCCTGTACTTAATGCTTAACAACTGCTTATGAGTGAGTACATACCATGTGCATCTTTCTTAGTCCAGGTTACCTCACCTAGGATGATCTTTTCTAGCTTCATCTATTTGCCTCAAATTTCATGATGTGCTTGTTTTTCATTGCTGAGTAGTATTCCATTTTATAAACGTACCACAGTTTCTTTATCTATTATTTGGTTGAGGGACATCTAGGTTGTTTCCATTTTCCAGTTTCTATTACAAATAAAGCTGCTATGAACATAACTGAGCAAGTGTCTTTGTGGTATGCTGGAACATCTTTTGGGTATATTCCCAGGAGTGATACACCTGAGTCTTGAAGTAGAACTATTTCCAATTTTCTGAGAAAGTATCAATTTGATGTCCAAAGGGGTTTGTATTAGGTTTTTTATTAAAATAAAAATATTTGGCAATAACATTCCAAACTTATTATATATAATATACATAATAAAATATTAATTACTTATTAAATTATTAAATTGTGAACTATTGCTTTTAATTATCCAGAATTTTTTATGTACATGAACTGGGAAACTCAATGCCTATATTCTCACATTTATATGGAGATCAGAATTTATATAAATAAGAGATAAATTATAAGTTACAATATTTTTGGTTTTATGATCATTTGCATCACTAAAGCATAATTTTTTTAAAGTTTATTGTTTTGTTCTTGAAAATAACATATTTCAGACATAAATTTTCCTCAAAAAGTCTCGTGTGATGGATCCTTGAGATCCAGCAGATGATACCAATTGGGAGTATTAACAATTCAAAAGGTAGACACTCTTTTCGTTTTCTTAGCTTTAGTGGAAATGATTTATTCCTACTTAATATGGGCAATGGTTTTGCTGTACATTAATTTATATTGAGAATGCTTCCTGTATTTCTAGACTTGTGAAGGTTTTATGTTGAAGGAATGTTAGATTTTGTTAAAATACTTTTCTGTTTCAAGTGAGATGATCATGTGGTTTCTGTCCTTTATTCCATGCATGTGACATAAAACATGTATTCACGAGTGTTTATTTCATCTCTGGAAGGAATCCAACTCTATTGCTGTAAATGACTTTTCAATGTAAGTTTTTATATACAGGTTATAAAATTTATGAGAAAATTTTCCTCTGTTTATCAGAGAGATCATTCATTCTTTGCTCTTATTTGTCATTATGTCTGTTCATTTTGGGAAACTGGGAACTACTGGCTTCATAAAACAGACTTGTTAGTGTATTTGATTTTCTCTTTACCTAGATGTTTGGAGTAATATTGATGCTAATTCTCGTATAAAATTCAGATAGAATTTAGCATTGAGTTTATTTGGACTTGGGCATTTTTTAGTTGAGAAATACCACAAATTCACTTTTACTATTTTTGCAGGTATATTTAAATTGTTTATCTAATGCTGATTTAATTTTTATAGATCATATGTGCCTAGAAATTCATTCATTTGTTTCAGATTTTTCAATTAAAATTTTATGATATATCTTAATAAATTTATGAGTTTCATTGGTACCTTTTGTAATGCATAGTTTTCTTCTCTAATTTGGTTAATTTAGATCATCTCTTGCAGGTAATTAGTTTAGCTATCAGTTTGTTGACTGTTTTATATTTTCAAAGAACCAATTCTCTGTTTTATTCTCCTTTAGAATTTTTCTCTCATTAATTTCTTCCCTAATCTCAAGGATTTATCTCCTTTTTTAAAAATTGAGATTAACTAGCCCTTGTATTTCCAAGTCCCCAATATCTGTGAGGTTATATGTGAATTGCTCTGCTGATTAGAGGGCTTCTTCTACTGGCAACCTCCATCCCCTTTGGTACCCTAACTGGACAGCCCAAGTTTGTAAGACTAATAAGATTTTAATTTTAATATATTTTTACATTAAAATTATTTTTAAATAGAGTAATGGCTTTATTACTTTGACTCTTGCATACATTCTAGGAACAGTGAGGTTGGAATATCATAAAATATTTAAATGCTCTTTATTTTTTTAATTATCTTACTATATTCATGCATGTGTACTTTTCCTGCACATATGTGTGTGTACTATGTATATCTCTGCTGCTTGCAGAGGGCAGAAGGAGGCATAAAATTCCCTGAAACTGGAGTTACAGACAGTGGTGAGCTGCTATGTGGGAACCAAGTCCACATATTCTGTAAAAATAGTCATTGTGCTTCACTGTTAAGCTATCTCTCTGGCATCTTTTATACATTCTTTGTGCTATAGTTTAAGAACATTAGTTCAAAGATTGCTTGAATACTACTCTTAAATTTATTAACAGATTTCTTTTTGAGTTGTTGTCCAAGGTGTTCATGTGGAGAATATTAAATGAACAAAGCTGATGTTAGGACAAAAGGTCACTCTCTGAAAAATGACAGCAGAGCCCCATTGCTGATGACAATATCCACACAGATAATTGAATGTAGAGAGGTTGAGCTAGTGCCTGCATGAAGGCCTTGCCCCTCTATTCTGGCATCTTTGATGGAAGAAGGTGCTCTCCAGCTACAAAAAGAGAAACCTGGATGCCTACCCAACCACAAAGCTCTAGACCTGCAATCTGTCCTGTCAGCAAGATGAGCCTAGATGGATCATTCTTATTCAAACTACCTCATTCCACTGATTGGCTCCTATACGTTTGTAGCCACATCATAATGAAACAATCCATTAGTCCAACTTTAAAGGTCACATCCATAGTCTATCACAGTCTCAACAATGTTTAAAAGTCTGGCTGGAATTAGGGCATGTTTGGGTGTTGGTGTGGAAATCTAGTGAAGTAGAAAATTTCTGAAATCTGAGACAGTGACCCTCATGAGGACTTCTAGTGACAAAGGATAAGGAGTATGAACTGGGAAATTTTTGTAGCCAGGTGGTGGAAATGGGCTGCATTTTGCTGAGTTGTTGGCCAAGGGAGTCCTTTGGAGATCCCCAAAACACACAGTCTGATGTTAGAACAAAATGTCCCTCTGTAAAAACTGATAACAAGTCTCATTGTCTAGGATAACATTTGCATTGAATATTGAGAGGTCAAGCTGGTGCCTGGGTGGAACCCTCACCCTTACATTCTAGTCTCTTTGTATGGGAAGATAGTCCGTAAGCTACCACAGAGAGACATGAAAACCAACTTGGCCACAATTCCCTTGACCTACAGTCTGTTCTGATTGTAAGATGCTCTGGGGAAATGGTGGCACAGAACTTGTAAAGTAGCCAACCAATGTTTGGTTTAACTTTAAGCCCACACCATAAGATAAAGTCTATGCACACATCCTGAGTAGCTAGGAATCAGAGACTGGATAGCCCAAAGACCTAGGTAGTACTACACACAACTCATAAAAAAAAAAAAAATCAATGAAGTCCATCCATTGGGTTTTTAATTGAATTTCATTGTTTCTGATAGTTGAGTAGTATTCCATTGTGTAAATGTGCCACAATGTTTTTATTCTTTCATAGGCTGAGGGACATCTGGGTTGTTTCCAGTTTCTAGCTATTACAAATAAGGCTGCTATGAGCATAGGTGAGGATATATCCTTGTTGTTTGGTGAGGAATCATTTGGGTACGTACCCAGAAGTGGTATGGCTGGGTCTTGAGGTAGAGCTATTCCAAGTTTTCTAAGATAGTACCAGACTGATTCCATAGTGGTTGTATAAGTTTGCACTCCCACTAGCAATGGAGGAGTGTCACCCTTTCTCCACAGCCTCAACAGCATGTGGTGCCAGTTGAGTTTTTGATCTTAGCCATTCTGACAAGTGTGAGATGGAATGACAAAGTTCTTGAGTTGTATTTCTCTGATGATTAAAGATGCTGACCATTTCTTCAAATGTCTCACTTACATTAGAGAGTCCTCCTTTGTCAGTTTAGCTCTGTTTCCCATTTTTTGATTGGATTATATGGTTTCTTGGTGTTTAATTTCTTGAGTTCTTTATAAATTATAAATATTGGACCTCTGTCACATCCTGAGTGAGCTAACCTAGACTCTGAAAGATGTACATGGCATCCACTCACTTATAATTGTATTTTAGCCATATAGTACAAGATATAGTTGTAGGATACTTATCCTACAACCAACACACCAAAAAGATCAGGAACATAGACTTTGTTACCTATTAATGGGATAATTTGCCCTAGGGGTGCTACCATGTAAGTAAGTGCCCAGTACAAGAGGAACCTCTTATCCCTCATAAGACTATTGAACTGAGAGGGGCTGATATATAGAGACACTCCACATCAGAGAAGTGGGATGGGTGGGAGAGGGAGGAGAAGATGGGAGGGTAGAACCAGGAAGGGTGGAAGGACAGCACTGTGATGGAGATATAACTTGAAGTAATAAATAAACAAACAAAACAATAATGGGAAACAGAGCTAAACTGAGAATTCACAACAGAGGAATCTCTAATGGCTGAGAGACACTTGAAGAAATGCTCAACAACCTTAATCATCAAGGAAATGTAACTCAAGACCACTCTGAGATTCCATCTCATACCTGTCAGAATGGCTAAGATCAAAAGCTCAAATGACAGTACATGCTGGCTAGGTTGTGCAGGAAGGGAATCACTCCTCCATTGCTGAATGGACTGCAAACTTGTACATCCTCTGTGGAAATCAACCTGGTGATACCTTAAAAACTTGGAATAGCTCTACCTCAAGACCCAGCCATACCACTCCTGGGTATACATCCAAATTATTCCTCACCAAACCAGAAGGACATCTCCTCAATTATGTTCATAGCAGCTTTATTTGTAATAGCTAGAAACTGGAAACAACCCAGATGTCCCTCAACTGATGAATGGATAAAAAAGCTGTGGTACAGTTACACAATGGAATAATACCTATCCAGCAGAAACAAGGAAATCATTCAATTTGCAGCCAAATGGACAGAACTAGAGAAGCTCATCCTGAATGAGCTAACCTAGACCCAGAAAGATGCACATGACATCTATTCATTTATAACTGTATTTTCACCATATTGTACAGGATAGCTATCCTATAACCAACAGACTGAAAGGAATACGAACATAGACTTTGTTACCTGTTAGTGGGATACTTTGCCTAGTGGAGCTGCCATGTAGGCCCCCTGTGGAAGAGGAAGGTCTTAGTTCTCATATGACTGCTGAACTAGAGGGGGTGATATATAGGGCACCCCACACTGGAGGAGTAAGATAGGTGGGAGAAGGGGCAGAGGGTGGGAGGGTGGTCCATGCAGGGTGGAGGGAGGTAACTGTAATGGAGATGTAAAATAAAGTAATAAACATAAAAAAGAAAAAAATTAATGAAATCATTCTTAATGATATTCTTCTACACTCACAGATTGGTGCCTGCTCAGATATCAGCAGAAAGGCTTCCTCAGGCAGCAGATGTAAGCAGACACAGAGTTCCACAGCCAGACATTATGCAAAGAATGTCTAAATTGGAAACCAATCTGAGTTCCTCTCCTGGATGATTGGGGAACCCTACTGAACAGGAGGAAGAAAGATTGTAGATATCATGGGGAATGGGGAACACCAAGAGAACATGGCCCACTGAATCAGCTAAGCAGGACTCACAGAGACTGAAGTGACAAGCATGTAGCCTGCATGCATCTGTATGAGTCTTGTATATATGTATGGTTGTTAGTTTATTGTGGGATTCCTAACAGTGGGAGTGGATGTGTCTCTGATTCTTTTGCCTGCTCCTGGGGCTCTTTTTCTCCTATTCGATTGTTTTTTCTAGTTTTGAAATTAGGACTTTTGCCTTGTCTGTATTTTGTTTTGCCCTTTTTGGCTGTAGTCTCTTAGGTACCTGCTCTTTTCTGAAGGGAAAAAGGGGGGTAGTAGATTTGGGTTAGAGGAGAGCTAGGATGATGCTAGGAGAAGAGGGAGGGAAAATTGTGTTTGGGATGTATTGTATGAGAGAAGAACCTATTTCCAATGAAAATTGATATAATAATATTTTTTGCAGCTGGCTTGCTATAATATTTTGTACACAGTGATAGTTTGAATGAAAATTGTTCCATGAGCTCATATCTATGAATATTTGGTTCTCAGTTGGATGACCTATTTGGGAAGGAGTGTGGCCTTGTTGGAGGAAGTATGTCATGGTAGAGTGGGGGGTAGACCTCAGGCTTTGAGGTGTCAAATGATGAGTATTTCCAGTGCCTCTCTTTGACTCATGCATGCATGTCAAGATGTGAGCCCTTGGCTGATCCTATCTTCATGTCTTTGATCCATTAGTATTGACTCTAAACTTTGGAAACCATAAGCATAACATATATGTGTGTTTGTGTGTATGTCTGTGTGTCTGTATAGGTACCATGGTGCATGTGGGGACATCAGAGGACAACTCAGTGGGGTTGTTTCTCTCCTTTCTGGGATTCTGGAGGATCACAGTAAAATTATCAGTCTTGGTGATGAATGCCTCTTTACTTATTAATTCATTTAATTGTTATCCCAGGAAATTTGTTAAAAAAATCATCTCTTACTGATAATGTTTAAATACATAATGCTTATTTGGTGGAGATATTTATTTGTTTATTTTTGTGATTACAGTGTAATTACAAAAATTTCCCCTTACTTTTTCTTCCTCCAAACTCTTCCAAATAGTCCTCCCTATGCTCCTTTAAATTCTTGGCCTCAATTTTTATTTGTATGCTTTTTACTAACTGTTACTGCATGTGTACACACACACACACACACACATATATATATATACTTAATGTTTTCTGAAATATTTTCCAGCTTCATACTATGTCGTTTTTCAAAAATCTGTATTTTTCTGAGGTGTTTTTGATAGTATAACCAAATGTGTTGGAAAAATTAAACTAAAAACCCTTAAGTAAGTTCATTATCATAAAAGTAAATTTGCAATTCATAGATCAAAGAAATTGCTACAATATTTTGTTATGATTGGATCACAAAATTTATTGCTATAAAACATATTTTATTTTAAATTTTGAGTTATATATTTATTGTTTCCAAATTTTCTTTTAAAAAATATGAAGTGATCATTCAGCTCATGTTTAGGCAGCCAGGTTAGTGAGTCTTTATTCATATAACTTCTGTCACTCCTTACAGAAGCAGCAGCACAGCAGACTTCCTGAGTCTCTGATTCTCAGAATCTTTTAGCACCCTTTTCAGTAATGTTCTGAAATCTTAGGTGTTAGAGAGTATTGTAGCAACTATTAATAATAAAAGACCCATGAATTTGAAATCAAGCAAAGAGAGAAATATTGAAAGATTCGGAGGGATGAAGGAACAAAAGCAATGATGTATTTATATCATATCTCAAAACATAAAGGAAATATTTTTATAAAAACATGAAAAAATTATTATTACTTCTAGATATTGCATACACTACATATAATTCAAAATATGATTGCACTGCTAGTTAAAGTTTCAGTCACTTAAATTTAATAGAAAGTTTTTAGATTAACTGTCCTTTTATAGTATTTTCATTCTTTTATTTTTCTAGTTAAATATGAAAGAAAATTGTTATGTTTAGATTATGTAAGATAACTTACCACATATTCTGATAAAAAGGAACAAGTAAAAGGTTTGTATTTAGTATGAGAAACACTAATATTCATTTATTCTATTTCAGTCCAAGGATCACATAAACCCACTTTGAAACATGCAGTTCAATTTCTATTTAACATCCTTAGTCTTATCTTTTCAAACATGTATATCATCACCTTGTGGTGCAGAAAGCAGTGATTTATATGGAAGTCAAATTTGTCTTTGGCATAATTATTATAAAACATTTCCAAGATTTTATGTTAATTTTAGTAAGTAAATGTTACTGTATTTTTTAACTCTATATACCAATTGACCTTCTCATTAAATTTTTGATAGACTTGGCATACCTGAAGGATTGTATAAATTATTAACTATGGTTTGATGGATGCCAAGTCCAAGGGAGACCCTGAAAATACATAGTGTTATGTAACTAAGGAAGTCCAGCCATTTCCTTTTAATCTCCTGTGTATTAATATATGAATTTAGATATCTCTAGACTAATATCCAATGATTTTATATAATATCTTTTAGATATTGTACATATGCAGGAATTAATTTTAAATTTTATAAAATATGGGTTTGTAAGCTCACTGTCTTGGCCAGATCTACCCTGCACCAGGGCAGTGGGGTAGATCGCTGATAGACTACGAAATACATAAAAGTGGGCTGAGAGATAAGATTTATTGGTAGTTACAAAAGCACTTGGTTTGGTGAAAAAGCCTAGACTTTTTTATTCCCCGGGATCCTTCAACAATAAGGCCAGTGTTGCTCTGTGAGATGGGTAGCTCTTATCCTATACACAACTTTCTGCATTAGGTCACTGGGTGGAGAAGTCTTCTTTAAGCCAGAGCAAGGAAGCATTACATCCTCACTTTAACAAGTCTATGGATGCATGAAAATAACACACACTTAAGCAGCTAAAGTGACAAAGAATTTTGCTCAATGTTAATTTATTTATGTATTTATTGGTGTATGAGTGTATATAACACTATCTTCAATAATGTAAAGTATGTGTGGATTATTTTATTGCACATCGAAATGACACCACAAATAATTTTCAGATAAACTTTTATTTTTAGATGCCTTTCTGCTATAACAAAATACTTCTCTTCAATTTTCTCCACTATAACTTAATAATAAATTTCTGCTAACAGCCTCATTACAAAATCTAAGCTTTTGTATCATTTAAAATAACATTAGCTTTGCTTGGGATGGTTTGAGCTGTTTCACAATTCAAGGCTCTTTCTGGTAAGCACAAAAACATTATTTAGTGGTTGATAAATACATGTTCATATTTCCTATTTTATTTATTGTGAGCAAACACATACACATTATAATTCTACAATTATAGTGAACACAATAACAAAAAAATTTATTGGTTTTATTGCCAAAACTAACCTCCACTGTTTTTCAATAATATATATTCAAGTAAATTATGGGTGATACATATTACATGTTTTTGGCCAGGTTTGTACTATATGATTTATGTTGGTATATTTCAATTTGTTCTCAGCATCATTTGATTTTATAGCACATTCATTTAAGAACCCACAGATAGTACTCACATATTCTTATATATACATACAATCACAAAACTTCAGGACTTGTTATAGCTTATAATGTGTGTGTGTGTGTGTGTGTGTGTGCATGTGTGTGTTTTCATGTGTTTATGTCTATAAATGTGTGTTTGTGTGCACCAGATGAAACTGTGGGTGGCATGTCTATACATATGTGTAGTGGTTACATACACAAATCTGTGTGTGGGCCTTTGGAGGACAGATAAAAACTTCAACTGTTATGTCCCAGGAGCCATCCATATTGTGTGATTTTATGACAGAGTTTACTTTGGCCTGCATCTCCCTATTAATTTTGGCTGGTTGGAAGATGATCACACTGTGATGCTCAGGTATTTTTATGCTTACTGTAAGGATTAAACTCAAGTCTAATCCATCCTCTCAGCCAGCCTAACACATTTAAGCCATTAATTTGAAATGGCAGACTGAACAAGTCATGTGCAGCAATCCCATAAATGTCAGAACATTAGAAATCCTAAGACACAAGGAAACTTCTGAGTAGTTTGGGTAAATCATTTTTTTGCCTTATTGAGTAAAACTTAGCTAATATGAAGTTACACTACTTGAAAACATTGATTATGGGGAGGCTAGGTATTTAGTCTGTGTAGAAGATGAAATGATATCAGATAGGGTCTCAAGAGATGGTTCAATAGTTGAGAGCAACACTTGCTCTTGGGAAGGACCTGAGTTCTATTTCCAGACTCATGTTGTGCAGCTCACAATTTCCTATATTTTCCAGCTAAAGAGTGCCAGAGATCTCTGATACCTCTGGCTTCTTCAAGCTCTTGCACTCACATGAACATACTGACATGAATATGAATACATATAAATAATTAGAAACAAGGAAAACACAACTTAAAAATAGTATCAGATATATAAAACATTGTTGGCATTGAAATTAGAAAGACACACATAATAGGCTTTTTTTCTCTCAATGGCACAGATATAGTCCAGACTAGGCTAGATTAACAGCAGATAAAGGCAGGTTTATTAGGTTATGTTCCCAGGCAATTCATCAATCTTAAGAATAGGCTGAGGTAAGCAAATATTGCTTGTCTCTTAGCAACTTGATTTCTGAGTAGCTTAGAAAATAACTGTGATAGACTGTCATAGTAACTAACAAAATGACACGTTTTCATGACTATTAGTTTCCATTTCTTAATTATCCTAAACAGTTTATGTCAGTTGGTAGCGAGAGGTCAAAACTTGACATTTCATTTTTAAGTTTTACTATGAACAATACCTTTA
Source organism: Lophiomys imhausi (assembly GCA_907164525.1). Taxonomy (NCBI): domain Eukaryota; kingdom Metazoa; phylum Chordata; class Mammalia; order Rodentia; family Muridae; genus Lophiomys; species Lophiomys imhausi. Next base: position 13,974 of record CAJQZJ010027523.1, on the reverse strand, counting down.
AGAAGCATTACCCTTAATTTTGTATCAATATACAAAGATCAATACCAATGTGGCCAAATATAATCTTAATTTTGTATCAATATACAAAGATCAATACCGATGTAGCCCAATACAATCTTAATTTTACATTAATATACAAGGGTCAATACCATTGTGGCCAAATATAATCTTAATTTTGTATCAATATACAAAGATCAATACCGATGTAGCCCTATACAATCTTAATTTTGCATTAATATATAATGATCAATACCAATTTAGCCAAATATAATATTAATTTTGTATCAGTATACAAAGGTATAAGGCAATATTCAATAATCTGTCCTTTTTTCTTGATCTTTCCTATACTATGTCTATGTCCCATTTTTCTCAAGTCTGTTCACTCCTATATAGGAGAGAAAGGAGGATACAGAAAAGAAAAAGAGAGAAGTCCCTGGGTCTAACCTCCAAAACCCATTTAACAAGACCATTTAACAGCTTGTAGTCTTAGATAGGGCCTCTTCAAAAACCTCAAGAGATCTGCAGAATATGGCATTCAAAGATGTTTTCTTAACTTAAGATTTTTTGATATCGAGACACGTCAGCTCCTGACAGCACCCCCTATTCTACTCCAAGTAGAAGATGAGCATCGAAGAATCTCCAGTGGGAGATGATTGAATTGGTGGTAAGCCGTTCTCTTGGCAAGAAAAACCCCTTGCTTCAACTGTAGACAGACTTCTGTCCAAAAAGGACAAAACTTGGAAGCAGATAAGTCGACAGCCTAGCTCTGCCAAGACAGGGTAGGTAAGTCCTTCATAATTCCTGCTCTACAATCAATGTCTGTCAGAGAAATGGAGCCAAATGGCTGAAGATTGATGCTGTAATGTATGGAGAGAAAATGGGAACTGTCCAGGCAGCCACTGGTATGTCATTTTTTAGTTTTGGAAGCTGCAGGCCCTGCACTTCCTATAAAATCAGATATATTTATCCCTCTCAGGTCTCTGAGGTGGTTGAAGAATAGATAGCTAGAGTCTCATAGTTAAATTTTGAGTTGTTTAGAAATCAAGAGGGTGTTCTGGATCTAAGAGGATATTTTTAAAATTATGAGGCAAGTTAGTATGAAAGCGGAGTTAGATATAGAACTTCAAACACATGGAGATGGTTAGATAGTAGAATTTTAAAGTCAGGTGCCAAATACATATGGACTGGACATTGGGAATATATGCTAAGCCATATAACTCTTATAATTGTGGCCTATTTATTTCTGTTGTTTTGTATTGTATTTATAGTTATAAGAAAAAGAACCATTTTTTGGGCTGAAAGGGAGAGCTGTTGGGGGGGAAAAAAGAAATACCTTAAACTAAAAAAAAAAAGAAGGGAAGAGAATGGGGGGGTTGAGGGGGAAGAGGGTGGAAGGGTGGGACTGGAGGGGGGAGTAGGGAGGGGATTGTGATTGAGATGTAACTTGAAGAAATAAAAAATAAATTATTAAAAAAAGACTGAATTTGGTTGAGATGTAACTTGAAGAAATAAAAAATAAAGGAAAAAAAAAAAAAAAAAGAAATAGGGCTGAGGAATTTGAAAGCCCAAGCTAGGGCAGGGAAATTTTATGTCTTGGGAGAAGACTGATGACATGTCAGCTAGAAACTGGGTTTATACCCAACGTATGGTCAAGAGCTGAGCATTTAGGCAGGGATTTGGGTGGCTGGTAACATCAGGGTAGGAGGTGGCAACAACTGCCTAGAATTTAGAACTGGACTCTTGGGATCTTCCATTTGTTTGGAGGCTTCCCCAGTGAGGGTAGGGTTTGGGAATGGAAGGCAGATGGGATTTCCTAGCTTGTGCAAGGGCAAGCAGGTGTTCTAGCCAAACATCCTAACCTCTTCAGATATATGGGCTCCTGTTCAAATCTAGCTACTTCCTGCTGGCATAGGACGATGTGGGAAGGAGGAGTTGGGAGTCGGTGGACTAGTGTTATAAGAGAGGTATGGTTGTAGAACCACGTGACTAACTGCTGCCCTGGAGACTTCAAAAATTTTTTCCTGGGAGAAGAGAAAAAGACAGGAACTAGAATTAAAAACAGACAAGTGGGAAAAACTGGTCTCATGATAGGGATGGGCCAGACAAAAGGGAGGACTGCCACCAGAGTAAAGGAGAGGAAATGGGTTGTTTGAACAGTCTGTGGTCTTCTGCCAGTTTCTGGAGTGTCTCAATCTGAATCTCCACCAGGCCAATTTGATGATGTAGTAGCAGCTTTCTTCTCCAAAGAACATGAAGATGCCATCCTTATCAGCCATGAGGAGCTCAAGGGCACTCTAACTTTGAAGGGCCACTGAAGTTTAAAATAATCTTTCTTTTTTATGTTTATTTACTACTTCAGGTTACATCTCCATCACAGTACCCTCCTTTCATCCCTCCCAGTCCTCCTGCCCTTTCACCCTCTACCCCCTATCCCTTTCATCTCACTCCTCAAAAAATAAAAAGAAAGAAAGAAAGAAAGAAAGAAAGAAAGAAAGAAAGAAAGAAAG